>CM067364.1:4552000-5017000 GCA_034401795.1 Chaetoderma sp. LZ-2023a
CTTCTCTTGGTCTTCAAATGGACATATTCTGTGAAAATATTTTCCTGAATAAATTTGATGTTTAAAGGCCCAACCAAATGAATGAGTACCAGCATGTCGGCTCAACCAACAGTTTTATTAAAAGTCAGCGACAACGACACAGTGTCGCTAACTTTAAATAAAAATATTGTTTGAATAAATTTATGTGTTTATCTGTAAAAAAAACCCCAAGAACTATCAGAAGACGGATATCACCCTCCCCACCCCTACCCGGATCCAAACATTTCAGATAAACATACATCACGGAAAAATGAAATCCTGACACTGCATCTCGCCTTAAAGAAAGATAGATTTGTAAGTGCAGGTTCAACTCCGTTCAACTATTATGCCCGGACAAGAAAATTGTGAAGTTTTTCAAGGGAGATAACTCAGGAAAATACGGATGAATTTCTTCAAGATGGAATCATAGCACTGCTTCTTCAAGTAATATAGTCAGTGACAAACGAATTGAGAGCAGAGGTTCAAAATTCTTCAAAATCTGGCACGAACAAGACAATTTGGATGGATTTTAAGTATTTCAGGGGACATAACGACCAACAGCATTAGGTTTGCTCTGTCGTTTTAGTAATCACATAAACATACTTATAGTTCAATCACTACTCGCTAAATAAATCTACTTACATTTATCTCCAGAAAAAAGATTTCTAATCTTGCAGTTAATGTCTTCTAATGCAAGAACAACAACTCTCTACTCTAGTCCAGGTTTTGTGGATGGAGTAGACTCCCTTAATGTCAATTAAACAGACTTCTGAAATAGTAGCTAAACTGTAGTAGTTGCGTTGACATCTTGAAATGACTGTCAGAGATGGACGGACCGACAGACTGACATACATAATTCTATACAGACGAATGGACGTACAGCCATACGGATAGAACATGCACATCTGCAAATGGTAATGAGAAACCGTACCAAGTTTCAAAAGAATCAGGGCTAAATTGTAGGAGTATTTTTGACAAGAAATGATTGGTACTGCAGTTCATGTATCGGCTTTAAGATGTTTAAAGGGTGATAACTCTGTAATGGATACTTTTCTGGCCACGAAAAAAGCACATGCACATCTTCAGATGGTAATGACTAGATTTACTACGTTTCAAAAGAATTGTAACTAAACGGTAGTAGTTGCGTTGACAAGGATGGACCGACAGACGAACAGACATTTGGGAGAGACGGATGGACGTAAAGTTATATGGATAGAACATGCACATCGTCATGTTGTAATGATGACATACACCAAGTTTCAAAAGAATCGAAGCCAAACTGTAGGAGTTGCGTGGAAACAAGTAATGATTGGCAATGCAGTTTATGTATCAGCTTTAAGATATTTAAAGGGTGAGAACTCTGCAATGAATAGGTTTTTGGCCACAAAAAAAGCACATGCACATCTGCACATGATACTGATGATGTGGACGAAATTTTAAGTTAATCCATTGAGACTGCTAGGAGTTGCGTTGACAAGAAATGATTGTCAGAGATGGATGGACTGACGGACGGATATACATACATTTTGGACAGATGGATGATGTAAAGGTATACAGATAGCACCCGCACACCTTTGTGTGGTAATGATAACACTTAACAAGTTTCAAAAGAATCGCAACTAAACTGTAGGAGGAGATGCGTTGACAAGAAATGATTGGCAATGCAGTCTATGTATCGGCTTTAAGATATTTAAAGGAGGAAAACTCTGTAAGGAACAATCTGTGGCCGCGAAAAAAGCACATGCATATCTGCACATGATACTGATAATGTGGACGAAATTTTAAGTTAATCCATTGATACCTCTCTAGGAGTTGCTTTGGAAAGACGGGAACAGACGGACAGACACGCTGATCGCTATATTCCCACGGACGGACATGCTGATCGCTATATCCGACCACCTCTGCCTCCCCCCCACACACCCTCAATAAAAATGTGCGTAATGACAATTGATAGAGTAGTCGTAAAATCGTCAAATTCTTTCCATAACATTTGGAATGGCGACAGCACACACACCCTAGTCCCATGTACAATTTCTTTGGAGAAAGTAAGCAAAAGTAGAATAATTTTCCAGCCAAGCAAATGTCTATATTTACCTGCATAAACACAGGAGAAACTATCTGAGAGTATCCAGATCTCAAAATTTCCCCCGAACCACAACATCCCCTCCACCCACTCACTACCCAGGGCCCCATGACCTTTAATACGGCCCTGCGTCGGGTAATTATTAATTTCATGTGCACCCATCCCGTTTATAGCCAGCATTAGCTAGATAAACTAGCGCATGCAGCATTCTTGTCTACGCAGGGTATTTAGTAAATCAATTATGCAAACGAAGGACAAAATCTCTAAAATTCCTAGGAATGACTGAGTTTATAAGGACTGCTTTTTCAAGAGTTTCTAATGCTGTATTTTCATAACTTTAGTGTCATTGGAAAAATTGCCATCATAATCTCTTAAGATCGTTGTAAGTCCCTAATACTGAATCAAGTGAAATCTTGCTTTTAACAAACATTTTGCACCAAAGCTATTTTTACGACACAAGGCCCTACACTAATCACCTGGACAGCTGACTTATCCGTGAGAGGTACTGTGGCTTTGAACCTGCTGACCCCATCGACGATGGTGAGACTGTACTCGCTATTCGGTCTTGCATCCCACATGGTCATGCAAAAGGAATAGCACATATGCCTGGCTCACTCTGTCTGGGAAAGGGTCATTAAGGTGTGCCCAACCGATGTGATCTTCCGGACTGTCTCGCCAGTCTTCACTGTGAACAAAGTGATCAGGGCCCTGACTGCCACCATTGGACCGAGAGAGCATTTCACATAGGTACAATAGATCCTCTTTGCTCGGTGGATTATCCTGCATGGCTCTGACTAAGCGCCATTATCATAGTTGCTGACATCATAGTACATGTCATAGTCAACATCGTCGACTGCATCCTAGTACATCGCTTATACGAGAGTATTAAACCAAGGAAATAGACATGGTATCCATGATCATTAATGCTGTGGTCTTCGCATTGACAAACTGGGATTGCGCTTCTCTGACCATAAGGCGGCAGAAGTGCAGCAAAAATGTCACCAGGAGGCAAGTAGGCCACGGCTCAGGTCTCTCAAAATATTGCAGAGGCTGATGGGAGTCTCGATGAATACTACAAGGCTTTAACACTATCCAAGTCAACCTTCAACTAGTGGCATGCACTGGGAAGAAGAGTCCATAGTAGTAGTACTCAAGAGCCGGGACTGTGATGACAGTAATTGTGCTTTACACATGCTCAATCTGAATACCTCGATTCTGCATGAAGCAGACCGTGGCATATCCTAAGTACAACACTGACACAGAGCTTGTGCCTGGCTATGATGTTTCCGACATGAAGCTAAGTTGGTTGCCATGATTAGCTGGGTGGCACTGACACCATAATTGTGAGCTTGCTTACTAACGAGTTCGATAGAATCATGGTTCTCAATTTTCTTTAGGATTTTCTGGATTTTGCCAGATCATGCAAAAAGTTGTGGAATCCTAGCGCATGGCCATGCATTTTTCTGTGTAAAAATTTGAAAGTTTGTGATATTGACAGATCCAGAATTTGATCCAATCCTGATCCGGTGTTTATGGCAAGTTCCTTTATTTATTGTTCATTAAATTTTTTAGATACACCCTGAAATATGTCTGTTCTGGCTGACTAAATTAGGGACATGGTGACTTATTGAGCTGCTAGCCCACAGCTAATAAAAATGTCTGTTTCATATCAGGGACCGACCTACCCATTTAGCAATTAGCCAAATGCTAGTAAAATTGAGATCTGGCTAATCAAAAGCAGGATTGGCTAATCATTTGGCTAATGATTAAAATCATATTATTATACAGTTTCTAGGTACGGAACCATTAAAATTAATTGGGAAGAAGCACCTAGTACTTGTATTATATTTTATTGTTACCAAACAAACACTGAAATCCTAATACCTCTGATTAAAATTATCCATATAGGTTGGCTATTGAATATTTTGAAACTAATTTGACTG
This sequence comes from Chaetoderma sp. LZ-2023a, assembly GCA_034401795.1. Taxonomy (NCBI): domain Eukaryota; kingdom Metazoa; phylum Mollusca; class Caudofoveata; order Chaetodermatida; family Chaetodermatidae; genus Chaetoderma; species Chaetoderma sp. LZ-2023a. Next base: position 4,556,045 of record CM067364.1, read on the forward strand.
GAAGCTGTTGCTGCCTTAAGCATCAACATCTTCCCGATAAATTAGTTTTAAAATATTCAACATAATCTTATATTAATGGTATGTACTGGTTACCTGATGGTGATAGATTATAGACATTGCAAAACATTGACTAAAATAGTTCAGATTTGGGTAAGAAAAAGTGTAGTTGGCTAATCTATTGGCTAATAATTTGTGAATGTCAAGTCTGTCCGTCATATGTGCTGACAAATTTGGATTTTATTGTCTCAAATTACACTTTACACGGATGGGGAAGAATTAGACACTATAAAGACTAGATGATCAGCTTAGAATCAAGAAATGATATAAATTTATTGTCACATAATACATTTGCATATATCTAATATAAACATGATGAAAAGCATAAATAGATAACGAAAGTGACTACTTTACAATGCATGGCAAATTCTTAATAATCAGATGAAAATATAAACATTTTTGTCATATTACCCTTGAAATATCACGACAGTGTGTATAAAATGTATAGGATAGAGATAGGCTTTTGGTTGATGATTGACAGATTATTTCTTTACAAGTATTAACATGGATATCATGCGTAAGGAGAAAATTCTTACAAAAATAAGTGAGTCAGTTTCTGGCACTATAGATACAGAAAACAACCCGCACATGTCATTGCATGTGAACATGGTAATCACAACAACATTGGCATATAATAACCAGCTAATGGTAAAATTGTCTCAATAAAATTTCAATTAAGTAAACGTCCATTTTCAGACCAATTATTGGAATTTTTTCAATTCTTCTTGAAGATTTACCTCTGGAATGCCTTGCTCAGTGATCGAGCCAGCAATTCCCGTGGGAAATTTAAAAAAAAGAGTTGTCTCTTGTTTGGCAAATGGACATTTCAAGATCATTGTATAAGCAAATTTGGGAAATAAATAATTAAGATAATATAAATTTGTAGTAACTATTTTTGTGTTCTAGTACCATGTGCAATAATAACCGGCAATCATTTTGCAAAAGGTGTTGCTGTATTAGATGCAACAGTTTCCAGCACCACCTTCTTTAATGTGAATGCCAGCCCAGTAATCATGCTAAACAGACCTGGGAAATGGGTGATAAATTGGCAGTAAAATGTGATATGTGATCTCATAAATCATCCTGCGATATAACCCATCTATTATAAATTATGCAAAAAGCACCAGTAATCATAAATAGTAATCTGGTATATAAATTATTTGTAAATATTTCTATGTTTAAAATTGACTAGTTTGTTAGTTAGTTGTCATGGAAACATTAAATCATGTGAGCAGGAATGAGTTTGAGATCAATGACGGGGGATTGATGGGAGTAAATTTGAGAAATTATGATTGTGTACAGATGATAATTCTAACACCTTTAATACGGGAAAATAAATAAATTGTATTAATAAACCTAAATCTTAAAGCTTCTAATATTGTGCAATTTCACAAGAAAACAGGCTGATATATGTCAACATTAAATTCATTACACAGACAAGGTGTTGCAATAAAAAATAACCTACTGCCAAACATTATAATATTAACCCTTTAATGGTCAAAACTGGTCTATGTCCATTGCAGACTAAGAAGACTATATTTGACAATTTACCACTGGATTTACTGGCTCAATAAGGACGAGTCATTCCAATAGCAAGTTTTCAAAAAGAGTTCTCTTTTGACGGCAAATCAACATTAATTAAGCAAAATCTTTTTGGGAAAAATCTTGACCATTAAAGTGTTAAATCTTTTTTATTTTTACTTGATTATTAGATATTCAATGAGAGGGATCAATTTCCGGCTATTCCCCGCCCATTTCCCGCTAAGCTCCACCCATATCTAGCAAGCTCCACCCACTTTTTCCTGCATGTCATTATCAATTTAATATATGTATTGAATCCTGAATTTGTAGAATCCACATTTCAAGGTAACTACAGATAAACTTTTGAATATTTTGAAACTAATTTGACTGGGTGCTGTTGCTGCTACTGGCAGCAACAGCACCCAGTCAAATTAGTTTCAAAATATTCAACATACTGGTTATTAAATAGTGAAGACATAGAAATAATACACTTGGACTTTTCATTGTCCATGCTGGAGCTGGAAATGTCAATGTACTGTGACGTGAGCCTGCATATACGACGTAATATAGAATGAATTTAGATATGTGTGTAATCTCTCAATTGCTAGATCCATTCAGTGTTTCCTTGATCAGCCATTAGGCCTACGGTCTGTGTACATAGATTCATTTAGTGTTTTCTTGATCAGTCATTAGGCCTAAGGTCTGTGTACATAGATTCATTCAGTGTTTTCTTGATCAGTCATTAGGCCTAAGGTCTGTGTACATAGATTCATTCAGTAATTTCTTGATCAGTCATAAGGCAAGAGTATAACAACATAGATCTATTTGTAAATAACAAGAAATAAACATAAACATTTCTTACAAAAATAAAACATTTCAACAATTTTTTTATATCAAGAATACATATTTTAACAAGGCTTGATTTAAATGCACACATATAATATCAGCTTAGATTAAGTCATCTGCTCTTCTTTGCAGGATATCCTCTGCATTTGATTGGTTAATTAGCTTCACAGTGACTAACTGTCCAATCAAATTTAGAGGAACTATGGTGGAATAAATATTAACCATTATCAGACTGGCGTTACATCCTTCAAGAATATATATTGTCATGTTCATCATTAACACAATAACATTCATACCAGTTAAAACGGCTTTTGCAGTGGTCTTGTCAAATGTCCATTTGCAGACCAAGAAGACTATTTTTGAAAATTTACCACTGGAATGACTGGCTCGTTTAAACGAGCCAGCCATTCCAGTGATAAATTTTCAAAAAATATTCATCTCTTGGTCCGCAAATGGACATTTTCTATGATAAAATTGAAATTTATTATTAAACAAATTGGAGTGTTAAAGGGTTAATTAATAGACACAATAGACAATAACATGACATCTTAACACATAACAATACAGCAAACAATAATAACAATCCATAGCAAAAACACAACACATAAATCAACAATATTCTACAACATTTGTTAACAATTTATCTAGCATTTACTAGTAATAAACATTAAAAAAATATTAAACCACAATACGGCTATATAGAGCACTATTTATTGACGATTATATCTACTAAGTGACATGAAATGTATGCATAGGGTGGTATTTACAGATATCACAGAGTGAGTGAGCAATCCAAAGTGATTCTCAATGAGTCATACCGACTGAACGAGTGACGCTGTTGATGAATAATTTACCAGAGCTGAAATTGCAAAAGTACAGAACATCATTATAATAATCATAATAATAATCATCATCATCATCAAGATCATCATCATCACCATCATCATCATTGTCATCTTATTATCCATCGAGAGACTAGAGGTAATCCATCAAACATTTCATTCCATATTATATGTGATATTTACAGATAATTACAGGAAGAAAGGCACCTTCTGTCTGTCTGTCTGTCTCGCTGTCTGGGTCTCTCTGTCCTGCTGTCTGTCTGTCTAGCTGTCTGTGTGTCTGTCTATCTGTTACCTGTGATGGTCTGTAATTACTGAATCCTTATTGTAAATATAATGTAACCATTAAATGATCAGAATCAACATCTGCTGTGTGTTTGAGAGATGTATTTTTGTTTGCCAAAAAAACACTTTATAAAATTTACTAGCCGTTAAGTCCAGTGGTAACCTTTTAGCTAGAAATTTGGTTCAATGCAACCATGAAGCTTGACCTTATGGCCTTGCATTGAACTGCATAGTTTGACTTCAAATATAAAGTATGAATGCTAAATAAAGTCTCAATATACTTATCACTGAGCATTCAGGAGATTAACCTTTTGACCCAAAACTCAGTGTGTTATTCCCTCTCATTACACGAAAGGATGTGTCCAAGGTTTGGGCCAGTATGATTACCCAAACATGGCATATAAACAGCTAAGTTGAGCTGCCAGTAAATGTTATTTGTTAATGTTGGAAAAGCAATGTTTCGTCAAGGTTATATATACATGTATGTTCTCCAAGAAGTCATGGAGTTACGTTATTTTGACATTGACAGGGAATCGAACCCACAACTGATGAAAGCACCAAGCATCATAGCCGACAAATGCTTCCACCTTACCATTGCTGCAAGACACTGGTGATCAAGACTTGCGGTGTTGGTGTGGTGGAAGTTTTTTGTGGGCTATGATGCTTGGCGCTTTCGTCGGTTGCAGGCCAGGAAAATGACACATTCCTGCGGCCCAGAGTAACCACTTATTACTGCAGGGCAAGCAAATTTTAACACATTGGTTGCCAGGGGGACAACCTAGATAATTTGCTATTTTCAGGGCCTATATATGTTTTCCTGGTGAGTATTTATTTTATTTAGTCTTAAACATTCCACACTCAAATTCGTTCAAGAAAATTTGAATTTTCTCATAGAAAATGTCCATTTGCAGACCAAGGGAACAGTTTTTGAAAATTTACCACTGAAATGACTGGCTCGCTTATCGAACCAGTCATTCGTGGTAAATTCTCAAAAATAGTCTTGTGTTGGTCTGCAAATGGACATTTCTCAAGACCACTACAGACACGATAGAAGCCGTTTTTGGCTGATATGAGGGATAAAGGATTAATATAATGTTTCATTTGGTATTTACAAGGATTCTGTAGTCTGTATAACTTACAACAATACATATTTTCAACAGAATATACAGAAATGGGGCAACCTCGAAGTACAGTCGGGCAACCTAATTTAAATGGCATGCTTGCATGGGTGCAAAAAAGTATTTTTCTAATTTTCGAGCCCTGGGTTGTGGGTTCGATTCCCTGTCAATATCAATGTTATAGTGACCTTGACTATTTGATCACATTATAGGGAGGCATGTATCAAGCTTGAGAGCAGTATGATTAAATCATCCTGGGATATAAATCACTAACTTCAGCTAAATGCAAAATAAAATTGTTGGAAAAGACCCTAAGATATGTCATTATCACAATGAGAACTATTGAGCTTTTGATGCCAAGGTGATTATGTGACATTAGTGATTTTCCTGTCAAACATTGACCATCAACCCTTACCACTCTGCTATCAACATTCTAAATGTTTGCGATGGCAGTAGCAAAGAAACTGGTGTACATTTTTAAACAATTTTGGTGGTCGATGTTGCTGGTATAGACAGCACTAGTCCAGTCAAAATAGCTAAAATTTGGCAAACCTACACTAATTGCTACAGAAATGAAATTACGTAGAATGTGTTTGGGAAGTACTTTCTGGTGACATTAAAAATCTATTAAAATCTTTTGAGTGGAACTATTCTTTTTTGACAGTTAAAGTTAGGGTTGCACAATTTTTGCTTTGCACTTTTATGTGTTCTAAAATGGACCGTTATCACGACACACTTTTTATTATACTCGATTGGCGGCCACCTTGGTATCCATCTTGAATTTAATATGTTCCACTCAAAAGGTTTTACTAGATTTTTAAGACATCATTTCTACACCCTAAAGCACAAAAATAAAAGTGGTTTCATTTCTGTTGCAATCAGTGGTTGGTCAAACCTTATTTTGACTGGACTACACCATCTTCCATCAAATTTGTTTAAAAATGAACACCAGTTCATCTTTTAATTTAATTTGAAAATTTACAACTCTCTGGCTGCTGAATTTCCACAGATTACATTTTCTATGGGGATATGCTGAATATTTTGAAAACAATCTGACTGAAAGTTGTTGGTGGCTAAGCTCAACTGAGACAGACGCATGGGGAATCAAGTTCAACTGAGACCGCAACATTGGGGGTTCAACTCAAACTGAGACAGCAACGTTGGGGTTCAACTCAAACTGAGACGGCAACATTGGGGGTTCAACTCAAACTGAGACAGCAACATTGGGGGTTCAACTCAAACTGAGACAGCAACATTGGGGGTTCAACTCAAACTGAGACAGCAACATTGAAGGTTCAACTCAAACTGAGACAGCAACATTGGGGGGTCAACTCAAACTAAGACAACAACATTGAAAGTTCAACTCAAACTGAGAGCAACATTCGGGGGTCAACTCAAACTGAGACAGCAACCCTGAAGGTTCAACTCAAACTGAGACAGCATCATTGGGGGTTCAACTCAAACTGAGACAGCAACCCTGAAGGGTCAACTCAAACTGAGACAGCAACATTGAAGGTTCAACTCAAACTGAGACAGCAACATTGGGGGTTCAACTCAAACTGAGACAGCAACATTGGGGGTTCAACTCAAACTGAGACAGCAACATTGAAGGTTCAACTCAAACTGAGACAGCAACATTGAAAGTTCAACTCAAACTGAGACAGCAACATTGAAAGTTCAACTCAAACTGAGACAGCAACATTCGGCGTTCAACTCAAACTGAGACAGCAACCCTGAAGATTCAACTCAAACTGAGACGGCAACATTGAAGGTTCAACTCAAACTGAGACAGCAACATTGGGGTTCAACTCAAACTGAGACAGCAACATTGGGGGTTCAACTCAAACTGAGACAGCAACATTGAAGGTTCAACTTAAACTGAGACAGCAACATTGGGGGTTCAACTCAAACTAAGACAACAACATTGAAAGTTCAACTCAAACTGAGACAGCAACATTTGGGGTTCAACTCAAACTGAGACAGCAACCCTGAAGGTTCAACTCAAACTGAGACAGCAACATTGAAGGTTCAACTCAAACTGAGACAGCAACATTGGGGGTTCAACTCAAACTTAGACAGCAACCAACATTGGGGGTTCAACTCAAACTGAGACAGCAACATTGGGGGTTCAACTCAAACTGAGACAGCAACATTGAAGGTTCAACTCAAACTGAGACAGCAACATTGGGGGTTCAACTCAAACTGAGACAGCAACATTTGGGGTTCAACCCAAACTGAGACAGCAATATTGAAGGTTCAATTCAAACTGAGACAGCAACATTGAAGGTTTAAGCTCATTTTCAAAAGTTTCATCGTGCTAGATAGACACATAGCTGTCATGCCTGTACCTGTTTTCAAACTGCAACTGCTTAAAACCAATCTTAATCCTCCATGTGCCTCCCCCAGTATCTAAAGACTATGACACTAGGTATCAGTATGGTGAGGATGAAGAAAACCAGCTGATCATGAACGCAGTCATTGATCTATTACAATACTTACATAGTAAATACGTTTGATACACAATCACATCATCATCATCATCTAATGTCTTCTTGTGATCTGAATGGAAATGTTGGAGCACTTTCAAGAGCTGGTCGCTGGATATGAAACTGGAAGAACAGGAGATAGAAACATGGGGTATGTCTCAGGAATGGACCTTTCCAGTTTATCCATCAATCAAATGACATCATAATCAACTATGTGGCATGCAGGATGCTGTCATAATCAATGTCATAAATGATGTAGATAAGTTCGTCATAAATGTTTACTTGATGATGGCTTAATCGTTGTTGTATGAATTGTGTGTTCTTACTGTATATTTAATAAACATTCTGTTGAATATTTTGAACTAATTTGACTGTGCGCAACCAGTCAATTTAGTTTCAAAATATTCAACAGCTTACATGCATAGTCTTCAGGAAATTAAGAAAATTTATCAAATTTCTTTTTCACGAGTGAGATGACATACTTACCTCCCTAACACTCTTGATATACTAGTATATCGGCTCTAAATTCAATAATATTCAGAATTATAAAAAGTTAGGTGCCCCTAATGGGCAGGTGGATGTACACAGTCATGCACATGACAGACCCCACCCACTGCGCATACTGGTACTTCAGTTACTAAATATTGGCTGACATAGAAGCAACTATTCAAATAACCAAAGGACCAGGCCTCTGTGGGGTGGAGAGGCCGGGATCCTGTTAGGGAGGTAAGTATGTCATCACACTCGTGAAAAAGAAATTTGATAAATTTTCTTATTTCACATCATGAGAACATACTTACCTCCGTAACACTCTTGATAAAAACCAGAGTTTGAAAGTAAATTTGGTAGGAGGGCGGCACGGTCCTGAAAACTAGCACACCCTCGAAGAGACTAAGCTCTTTGAATTTTCAAGAGATTTAAAACATCTGAAATTGTGACTGAAACACAACCAGGAATAGAATTTTGCATCGGATAATCGACCGATGAAGAGAGATTGATCAAAAGGCAAATGCACTCCCCCCGCCACTCTTTCTGAGGAAGGTTAGGAAAAAACGCTGCTCTAAATGACTAGCACGTTCTCTAATACTTAATGAAAGTATTACTAGACATTGGAAAAGAGAAGAATTGCTTCAATTTCAAAATTCCCTGAAAGAACCACAATTAAGAGACATTAACCATCACCATATTAAATAAAAAATGACACCATCACCAAGACAAAAAACAAAAATGGTCATATATACTGACCTCTGATGTCTTGGACGTGGCACTCATCTCTTCCCCCACCGGATGAAGAGAATTGTACCAGCTAATAGTAGGGATACCCTACCAACAAATGTGATATTTGTAAATAGCAGAGGAGGAAACTGATTACAAACATATACCTCTACAAATTTTATTTTCTGAGGACTGAGACGGCGAGTGGGTTAGAAGTATCACGAAGGTAATAGTCAGTAAAACTTGATTCACAGTGCCACTGGGCTACTGACATAATGTCTTCAATAGAAACACCATTAAATAATGCCGTGGAAGTTACCACACCACGGACACTATAAGCCCTGGCTCTATCTACTTGGATTCCAGTGGCTGTCTTATGACAGAATTGAATACATTCTACTATCCATCTGGAAATTGTGTCTCTTGACGCCCTACCATGGGGTTCAATATATGATAACCATAGGGAACATGGGTCCGTCCGCCAAACCTGAGTTCTTCTCTTGTACTTATTTAAAGCACGGACAGGACACCATAGTTTAGCACCAGGATCATATCTGGTTAAGGCAGGTAAAATAATAGGTTTACCCGGATATTTTAATGATTGATTCTTAGCCTAGAAAATCAATCTTGGTAGAAGCTTAAGGCCTTCACCTGTAACTATATAATGGTCAGACTCAGCAGACAAGGCATGAATTTTACTCCTGCGTCTGGCTGATGCTGCCGCAACTAAAAATACAGTTTTAAGTGTCAACAATTTTACAGATATAGCACTAAGTGGTTCAAAAGGTTTATCACTCAAAGCCTGCAGAACCAGAGAGACTCCATGACGGTCAGTGGAGGATTTCTTGGTCTGAGATTGCCAATACCTTTAATAAGAGTATTTAAAATACTTACTTCATCACTTCCCCTCTTTGCCAAGCAAGGGATAACAGTCATTAATGCTGATTTGTATCCAGCAATAGAATTAGGCTTAAGACTATAGGCATCATACAGGTGACAGAGAAAATCAGCTACTACCTGAATAGATGCTTCCATCGGATTGATACATATCTGTGAGCACCATTCTGCAAATCTGTTGATTTTATAATTATAAGCTCTGGAGGTTGACCCCTTTCTGGCTCTGACCATGAAATTGGCTGCTTGCTCAGAAAAGCCCTCCTTAATCACAGATTTTTTGACAACATCCATGCAGTCAACTGAAACATTGATGGATTGTTGTGAAGGGTCTTGCCCTGGAAGATAATATTGTCCTTCAGAGGCAGAGGAACCGGATTGCAAACCAGAAGGTCCAGCAGATCCGTAAACCATGATCGGCTTAGCCAATTCGGGGCGATCAGAAGCACTTGGCATTCCTCTTGTTTGATCTTCTGAAGAATCCTTGGAATCAGGATTGTTGGAGGGTATGCGTATGCATACATTCCCTTCCAACTGATAGCTAGCGCATCTATTGCGAACAAATCTATGTTGGGCTTTCCCCAATGATTGAACAGGTGATCCGCCACACATTGATTTAGTTGCCATTCCGTAGGCAGAATGCTCATCCTTCGGCTCAATGAGTCTGTTAACAGATTCAGCCTTCCCGGAATATGAACTGCTTTCAAGGTGATCATATGATCCATGCACCAGCAAAGCAGCTTCCATGTCATCATACAGAGACTGGGCGACTTCGTTCCACCCTGGCGGTTTATGTAACTCACTACTGTAGAGTTGTCTGAACGTGTCATCACAAATTTTCCCTCCACTTCTTTTAAGAAGTGTTCCAGGCCTAGAATTACAGCCCGAAATTCTAGCATGTTGATATGTTCCTTTGACCGTTCCAGATTCCAAAGCCCTGATATAGTGCCTTCTTCCAGGCAAGCTCCCCATCCATCCATAGATGCATCCATAAACATCGTTACTTGAGGGTGGGGAGGGGTCACCTAAATCTGTGAGAGTTTTCAAAACTATCTCCAGATTTGCTGTCAAACTTTCTGGTTGTGTGCTTTCAGCAATCAGTCATCTATGTAAGTGTGAACAGCTATATTTCTCCTGCGGAGGTGTGCCGTGATAGCAAGTACCACTCGAGTGAAGACGCTTGGAGCCGTCAAGATGCCGAATGGAAGAACCTTGAATTCCCATTGGCATCCTTGAAAAGCAAATCTCAGGAACCGACAAAAACTCCTTGCAATTGGAATGTGGAAATAAGCATCCTTGAGATCTATTGATGCTGTCCACGTCCCCTTCTCTAACCCCAACAACACCGATCTTACTGTTTCCATTTTGAAATTCGGTGTATCTATAAACTTGTTTAGAGGTTTGAGTTTGAGAATTGGTCTCCTCCCCCCGGTGTTCTTTGTCACAAGAAACACGGTTGAATAGAAGCCCGGGCAATCTTGCGCCGGTTGAATTGCTTCCTTTAGAATTAGAGATTCTATCTTCTCTTCTATGCACAACCGCTTGTCTGGATCTCTTGGAATTTGAGTCCAGACCGGTACCAGAGACAGATGCAACGGCGGACCTCTTATCCATTCTGGACTGTATCCGTGCGAAAGCAATTGCAAGACTAAGCGGTCCTGAATTAACCGCTCCCACTTCTGAATGTGGCAAGTCAAACGACCTCCCACTGGTGCACCTAGGGTTGATGGGGTGCCCATAGATTTTAGAAGTGGGAGTGTCTCTGGTACGAGTGACAACACCCGAGTGGTACTTGTGGTAACCAGAAATTTTTTTAGCCCATCAGGCCCGGTTACCATGCGCCGCTCCTCGCGCGCCGCGACCAGTGCCACGTGCACCACGGTGCGCGGGCTGCTGTCTGGCTGGGTGTGCTTGAGGCGCTGGCTGACGTACAACAGCACGCTGCTGCTGGCACGGCCGACGCGGTCTCTGAACCCGGCCCGCCTGCTGGAGCAGCCGAGGACTGAACATGCACGTGTTCTCTGCGCAGCACTTCAAACTGTGCGCGCAGCACCCTCTGGTTGTTCACTAAAGTCACCGTCTCGTGGAGGTGCCGATAACCTTCACCTCCAAAAAGACCAGGGCCCGCCAACGGCGCTTGCAACAAGCGCAACTTGAGCTCCTGAGACGGGCACAAATTGTCCAGAGCAAAAGTGTGCCTCGTTCTCAGTGAGTTTGTGACTGACCTAGTCAGATAGTCCAGCGCCAGGTTGATGCCATCCTGGATTGCTCGCTGGACTGTCACAGGGCTAGATTGTTGCTGCACCGAGGCTGCTACCACCCCAGATAGCATCTGAGAGACATGGGACAGCACACTAATCGCCGCTCGTGAGCTCTCCTCGGTGTCGCGCAAAGCGGCATTAGCCGAGCGCATAGCGCCCATGCACAATGCTCCCGTATCGTCCCCCAGAGCGGCGCAGTCGTCTGCGCTCGGTCTGGTCGCTAGGCCATATTGAGCATACGGACTAGCAGTAACCCGACATCGCCTAGCAACCTCGCGGGGGGGGGGGGGGGGGGCCTTCGCGAGGCGACTTTTCGGTCTGATCGACTCCTCTGCCGCCGAGAACATATCTAAGATATGTTCAGCATACGGCAGAGACAGTCGTGCTGGCCAACGGCTTTGCCTGTAGCCATGCCCGAGGGTTACCGGCAGCCGTCTCATTCACGGAGAGCTCGGTCTGACAGCGAGGAGCCATGCACACGCTTCTGACCAGTATTCATCCGTGGCTACCTGCGAATTTCCGACGAGCAGCGGGCCCTCGTGATCTTCAATGGCATTCGCAGCTAAGGCCGAGGAGGAGGCTATAGATGAACCTGGCTGCGCAGGGAATGTATACAGGCCCGCGAGGGCTGGCATAACAATCTCCATAGGCTGACCAGGCACCACTTGTGTGTGGGGAATCATGCACACCAGCGCAGCCCGGAACGTCCGTATGAGATTCCACGCTTAAGCGTGGAATCTTATACGGGCGGCCATCCGCTCCAAACCGGCCCACAGGCTGAATCATGAAACCTGCTCCCGAGGGAACAGTGCCATAGGTGCGAGCGACCGCGCTCCCCATGAGAGGAGTGTAGACGCTCGCATCCATGTCTTCATGCTCATCCTGTGGGCCGCGCAGGTAGTCTTCATCTTCTTCCTGGTCAGGAAAGTTAGACTCTGGATTAGTAAGGAAAACTAACCCAGACTGACCAGGAGAATGCTCGAAAGCCGTTGATGAGGTTACTCCACGAGTGATCGTGGTCAGACCCGCTGGTCGGGTCCCGCCTGATGCTGCTTGCGCCACTGGAACACCAGGCGATGCGAACATCAAGCCTGGGTCCAAGATGGCCGCCCCTGGATCACTAAACACTTTGTCCGAGCTAGTAGGGCATGATCCAGGGATGGGGGTTACCTGCACTGAGGTCGATGCAAGGAAGTTGAAACCCCTGTGCCCGTAAACATGCCGCGAAGCATGTCAGGCATCAGATCTTTCAAAGTCCTGCGCATCTCACTCACCAACTCAACCTTGAAGGCCTCGAGCTCACCCTTCTCAGAGGCCTTCTTCTTACCCTCCTTCTTAGTCTTCTTGCCTTCCTCAGCCATCAGCTTAGCCTGGGAACAGAAGAATTCAGAGGTTAGATCCCCCCCGCCCCCACTCTTTGCAAATGACACATTTGTTGGACAGCCTACAAACTGAGCAAAGATGGCAAGGGTGGGGGAAGAATCTAGCCTTCATATGCTTAAGACAGGATGGACATGACTTCTGAAAGGGAATGGATACGAAGACAATGAGTATTATAGTTTGCAAAACCTTGTTAATAGACTATTAGTACCAACAAGAACAAACTCGAGAAGACATCCACCTTCTTTATACAGATTACCCTGATGGGACAGATGACTTCTCTAGTTAATAATAACCAATCACAACCAGGATCCCAAATTAAGAGAGAGAGAAAGGAGTAATGACTACCGTTAAAACTCGACTAAAGGACGCAGTTTTTTGGTCAAAACACATGTACTAGAAAGGGGGTTGCGTACTATAATCGAGAACATTCCTTCCGCACATTTTTGGGTCGAAATTTTTCTTAAAAAGTCACAGATTATACCACGGAAATTGAACCAAATGTTACCATAGCCAATTCGCGCCGCCTGACGACTATGTTTAATGTATACTCCAAAAACACCAAGCGGAAGTGAAATTATTAAATTGGGGCGCCTAAATATTGCTTATTCTTTAATACATATCACTTATTACATCAAAATTAATCCAGAATTTGACATAAAATGGCGTCGAGAAAAGATACGTGTATAAATCACGTGATTCGCCTCCAATCGCAAAAGATCTTTATTCTAACTTTATTCTGGACTCGGAACTCGGAAATTGCTATATATCATCATTGCGCGATAGGAACTGAATGTTCCCGTACCTGTTTGATAACCAACTCCCGTTAGCGCATAAGATTACACAGCGCCTCCAATCACAAATGAGCCAGATAACCAACTCCCGTTAGCACATAAGATCACACAGCGCCTCCAAACGCAAAAGAGCCATTACAATCTGTTTCTATCACGCGATTTTGATGTTTTCAAGGAGACATTTTATGCCAAAATTAGATTGATTTTGATGTAATAAACAATCTTTATTGAAGATACACGATATTTAGGCGGTCCTATTTAATAATTTCTCTAACATCATGATAATTTTTAGTCATGCATTAAATATGACCCGATTGATGGTTATTTTTTTATACCAATTTTCGATTTTTTAAAGGTACGTTTTTTCTAAATCTAACAGCGTCTTATACTTGAATACAAGTTTTTTGGGCGGATTTTGGTCAAATTTGGGACAGCGTCCTATATTCGAGGGCGGCCTTTGGTCGAGAAATTACGGTATCTCTCCACCTTCATAATAAAGGGTGATAAAACATCAAGGACTTTCTCTAAACTAGGATTATGACATCAAGAAAGAGAAAACCTCTGGTTGATTATGACATCAAGCCTCAATGCAACAGCTCCTTCAAGGAGAGGGGACATCAGAAACGAATGCAAGAAACATCTAGAGACTAAAGTCATTCATTACTCCCGAATAATATACTTTATATTAAATATATATATTCGAGAACCCATGCACATACAAGAGAGAATACAGTGCAATAACAAATGGCAGCAGAAATTTGTGAATATTTTCAAATAATTAAGTGCCATAACTAATAAACTTCCTTAGCCTGAGCACAGGCAAACCATCCTCTTGTGCAGGAGAACACGTCCATCCATCCGCCGAGACTCCTCTTCCAGAAGAACTGATGAGGGGGATGGGCCAAAAGGAAGGAGATATTTCTTTTATTAATTTAATATATCTCCAATCCTTAGACATATCATGATGATAAGTCAAAAAAGAGACGTGAACAACCTTCGAGAGAAGAACAGGAACCCTTACACATACATAAGTCGAACCTGTGAACACAAAGCACAAGAGATTAATAGCCCTAGGTGCTGGGAAAAATTTAACAAGGATTCCCAGCGCCTGAAAACGCGGTACCGCCGAAACGGCCGCGACGAAAACCGGTAACAAATAAAAGTTACAAGTCTTAAATAAATATATGGAACAATATCACCTTAGCAGATGAAGAGGAGGACTCCTCTAACACTTTAGCATCAGCCATGATGGAACCAGATGATAAATATAGTGAAATTCTCAATAGAGTGTGTCAAAGTTTTCCACAAGTTGATTTCAGCCAATATATTAGAAAACGGAAGTACCAGTATGCGCATGCGCAGTGGGTGGGGTCTGTCATGTGCATGACTGTGTACATCCACCTGCCCATTAGGGGCACCTAACCTTTTATAATTCTGAATATTATTGAATTTAGAGCCGATATACTAGTATATCAAGAGTGTTAGGGAGGTAAGTATGTTCTGATGTGAAATGAGATTCGGGGAGGTCAGGGATCGATCAATCACAACACGGACAAAGCGTGGGTGGAGCTTAGCTAGGGATGGATTCCTCCATTGAAACTATGGCTAGTAAGAGGATAAACAGAAATATGGCTGGCTAGCCAGCAATGCCAAATAGAAATTAACAACTCTAAATAAGAGAAAATGTGATACCATACAATTAAACTTCCAAATTAGAAAATGTTCAAGGGTGACATCACTGATGTTTCTGAGAATGTTCACAATGCAAATATTTATTAGAAACCTATAGAATTATATAAACAAGATTTGCTAGACTAGACCTTCTGCAGCGTACATGTCAACTATCCATTTTGTTTTTCCGCATACAAGATAACATTTAGATGCCATGTACAGGCAGGGAATGGGCCTTTCCGGTTTTAGCTATGCCCCACCCATCTCTAGCTAAGCTCCACCCACACTTCGCTCGTGTTGGGATCGATCGATCTCTGAACATCCTGACTATCAATTTCCAAAAAACTACACAGGTAAGCTGTTGAATATTTTGAAACTAATTTGACTGGGTGCTGTTGCTGCCTAGTCAAATTAGTTTCAAAAATTTCAACAGCATGTTTATTAAATAGCAAAGAATTACAAACACATAGAATTCACATGACCTGTTGGAGTATTTGAGATTTGATGACGGTCTATATGGAACCCTTTGTGACAATGATTGTGACGTCATCATACAGGTGTAGCATGACAATTTATTTGAAAACTACCACAACTCATTATGATTTCATCCCTCAAATTCTATTATCTTATCTCAATTAGAAAATCAACACACTTTTACATCAGCAGGAAAGCGTAAAGAAAGTGGGTATTTTATATATTAATTGAAAATAATATCATTGACATGTACACATTGTTCTCTATTAGACTGTAGCCAGGGCTGCAATGTGAATATGAGTGTGGGTGGGGTACGTGACATTAAGGCGATCTCAAAATTAACTGCACTCTGACAATATACAGTACCTCCTCTGATGGATCCAGCACTCTAAAGAGGAAGTCCCAGGAGAAACGAGGTTGTTGAGGCTGTAGAGGATCCGGAACTATGGATCGTGGAGTTTGAACATCCTGTTCATTCCAAGGATCTACAGAAAGAAAACACATGATAAGCCCTTTCACCGACAAATCCTTGATAAAGTGTATTCATAAAGACATAACTTATGTCAAATTAATTTCAATATTTTCACGTTTTTAGCGTTGAAAATGCAACATGGGGAATTCATCGGTGAAGTATATTATGTTATTTTTTATTATTGTCAAGCATTAGTTCTATAAACCTTGCCATTGATGACGCACTGGCACTAGGATATAGCTCTCATCTAAAATGATATTTTTACCTTTTTCAATTTTCGACCCGAGCAGGGTTCGAACCATAGAATTCTACGACACCTTCCACCTAGCATTTGGGAGGAGAGTAGCCTACCACTAGACCAGCATCCAGAGACGAAAATCCTCTTTCACCGTGACAAGTGTGCACGTATGCATGACATGACATAAGTGTGTGTGCGCATGCATGCATGCCTGCATATATGCATGACATGACAAAAGTGTTCATGCGTGTTTGTGTGCTGTGTGGCATGAGTGTGTGTGCATGCATGTTTGTGCACTGTGTATGCTCTTATGTATGAGTGTGAGCTTATTGGCATTCATGTTTTTGATTGATGCATGAGCGTGCAAGCATGTATACACGTGTGTGCACGTGTATGCATGCTTTTGTACATGCATACATTAGTATGCGTGGGTGTGCATGCTTGTGTACAGCTCTGCATGCAGGTGTGTGTGTGCGCATGTGTGTTTATACATGCGTGTTAATGTGTGAGCATGCTGACATTTATGTTGCTTTGCCAGGGTATACTAGGAATGAAAAGACATCACATCTAATATGTGGCATGGTGTTCCTACTTGACACTCTGATGCGTGGTAATATTTTTGGTACAAATGTTAAATACAAATTCTTTGAAATTTGCTACGAGAAGACATATATCACATGTTACGCTACAATGTTAAGAGTACTCTATTCACAGTGTCGTCTCTGATTGCACAATAATTTGAGAAAAGTTAAGTCGAGAGTTTTGGTTCCTTACTGTCAGATGTGCCAACAAAGATCACATGTTTGATTAATAAATAGATAACCAACAGTAATGTATTTTTGGAAACACTGCATTTATATGACTGGATGTCTAAGACAGCTGATCAATAGGATACATGTTTTATCTCATGTTAATGACTTTTATGCTGAATCGGCCAAAACCGGCCTCTGCAGTGGTACTAAGGAATGTCAATTTGATAACCAAACCAGTCATTCCAGTGGTAAATTTTCAAAAATAGTTTCCACTTGGCCTGCAAATTGACACTAAATGAGTAAATATTTTGATTTTCTTGTCAAAATTTAGCCAGTACGGGATTAATGGTGATGATTTTGTAATAAAAATCTAAATTTTACTGTAGATAGCCGTTTACAGGCTAAGAAGACAATTTTTGAAAGCTTACCAATGGAATAACTGGTGCGGCCATCGAGCCAATCATTCCTTAGGTAGATCTTGGTTTGGCCTTCAAATGGATATTTCACAAGACTATTACAAAAGGCTGGTACAGCTCAGCTCAAAGCCAGCAAATACAGAGCCAGGAGAGGACGTCATTGCATAAATCTGCTAAGCGTGCTACAAGGTGACCTCAAGAAAGCAGGACTCGGTACAATCAAGTCAAGAATGAACCTGAGGAAGCTAAGGATTTTGGCTGAGGACATGACACAGTGGGCAAAAGCGAAGAAGGACTGACTGCAGCTGTAGGATGTTTCTACTACTACTGCCGAAGAATACAGTAATCATACATACGGCTCAGCTTGATCATCAAAGCATTAAAGAACAGACATATATTGGCTGACAGATAATGAAGTCACATGCCACTTACCACCATACGATGGAACTGGCTCCATAGGAGGCACTCTGTACGGCATTTGTCTCTGATCTGGTGCACGCTTCAACACCTCACCACCAGGGTAGTATGGATCAGAATAGCGATATGGTCTATCAACATCGTCATAGCCTGGAAATTCATGAGCGGGAAAGCGAGGTGGCTGATAAGCGTCACGGTTATAATCATACGGGACATTCCGATGTGGATATGGCTCAGGAGTTTGACGACGCGATGTTTTTCGTTCCTGCTGCGGTAAATCACGCCAGTAACTGGGAACTCTAATGTCATGAAAGTGACCTGTTGCTGGGTCATAGGCTTTACATCCAGGAATCTTTCTGGTATCTATTGCCGACTTGATATTCCCAAATGACTCTCTTACGCGATAGCTGAAATATTACCCAGAAAACCTATTTACCGGAGTCTTTCATATTACAATATCTTAACCCTTTCATGACGAAATCGGCCCAAACCGGCCTCTGCACCTGTCTTGAGGAATGTCCATATGCAGGCCAAGAGAAGAGTATTTTTGAAATTTTACCACTGAAATGACTGGCTCGGTAACTGAGCCAGCCATTCAAGTGGTAAATTTCCAAAAATATTCTTCTCTTGGCCTGCAAATGGACATTCAATAAGTAAATATTTTAATTTTTCGACAAAATTTAGTCATTAAAGGGTTAATGGATCGTTTCCATTTACCCATCAATCATATGACGTCATAATCAACTTAGTGATGTGTAGGATGACGTCTCATAATAAAGGATGTCATCAATGATGTAGATAAGTTCATCACAAATGTTGTATTAAATCTACTATTTAACAACGATGCTGTTGAATATTTTGAAACTAATTTGACTGGGTGCTGTTGTTGCCTATCACCGAGTCAAATTAGTTTCAAAATATTCAACAGCTTACCTGTATAGTTTTCTGGAAATTGATAGTCAGGGAGTTCCGGGATCGATCGATCCCAAAACTGGCGAAGTGTGGGTTGGAGCTTAGCTAAAGATGGGCGGGGCATATCAACCACTGGATTCCTCCATTACAATCTTAATTGATATGTCAACTAGATTGATCACTCGATGACGCAAATCCCCATATTCAGCGCTTTGAATTTTTTACCCAACCCCACAGCCCCACAAAAAATGTCTTTTTGCACTCCACAATCATATGTACAAAATTTGGTTGAATTTCGTCCAATAGTGTCAGAGGCATTACAATAGATTTCAGGATCTTTTGACCCCATCCCCCACACCCTGGGGTGGGGACAAATGTAAATGGCCTCGTGCACTCCGCAATCATATAGGTAACTCACATATTAAATTTGGTTGAGTTCCGTCTAATGGGTTCAGAGGAGTTGCGTTACGAGTGATTTGACATTTTAACCTTTGCCCCGCCACCCCCACTCCACAACCCCCACCCCACTGGGGGTGGAGCCAAATGTATATATCATTTTGAAAAGTGGAATCATATGGGTAACTCATATACCAAATTTGGATAACTCCACCCAATGGTCTGGGAGGAGATAGCGTGATGGACGGATGGACAGACAGATGGACGGAGGCGATTACAATATCACCGACATTTTTGTAAAATGTGGGGATAATGACATTATATGCCACTTTTCATACAAACTTCTTCACATTAGC
Source organism: Chaetoderma sp. LZ-2023a (assembly GCA_034401795.1). Lineage (NCBI taxonomy): Eukaryota > Metazoa > Mollusca > Caudofoveata > Chaetodermatida > Chaetodermatidae > Chaetoderma > Chaetoderma sp. LZ-2023a. Next base: position 4,575,848 of record CM067364.1, read on the forward strand.
CAAACTTTAATAATATACTGAACCGCAAAAGAAACGTCGTATCAATAGAGGATATCAAGAGCTATTAAAGCTTTATTTTGAAATGTGCACAACTTTGACTAGAGACATCAGAGGAAGCCATTTCTTTACAGGCATAATCGCCACAGTCTGTAGAATGTTTTGCGAGTGTTTTCTCTTGTGGTAATCACACAATAGCCAGAGTTAAAATGCGCAAATGCCCGGATGATTATGTCTTGAAATATGTTACAAAGTGTTGTCTCGTGTGTGTCATGGGATGCGGTTGCAAATAATTCATGGAAAAATTGAAATGCATGTGCAACTAAAGGTAGCTCTGGGTATAATAGACACCTACCCACAATTCAAAGGCTGTCAGTTGTGATTTGGATACAGCAGCCATGCCATGACTAAGGGCTAAGCAATGTGAACAAGCCATTGGACGTCTGAACGCCAGGCAACGTCCTCAATTCATTGCAAATGCCTTCAATTAAAAAAAGCATCGACTTTTGTTTCTACGAGAATTCTTAATACTTACCAGATGTACTATTATGATAATGCCTATTATCTAGTCTAGCTCAAAATAAACAATTAAAAACTCCGCACTCTCCTGGTCCTGCCCATACTGTGTCCAGGAATTACCATAGCCCCAGGTACCGAGTCAATTCCCAATCACAGTCAGATTCACTTATTTTGCTGACTTGGAAAGTTGCATGTGTTTTCTAGTTTAAAATTTGCTCAAATTTTCGGATTTACGTGTTTTCTCGCTAATTCGTTGCTTGCATCATGGAAGGAAAGGGAAAGTCATCACAGGGGCAGGTTGTATCAATCTAGAATTTATACATTCATGCCGTAATGACTGATTGAAAATATCTTAAATTGGCACATTATTCTAAAATGGTAGCCATTGTTGGAGTCGCTCCGGTACTCGTTAACTGTTTAATCTTATCCGGGTACTTGGTTCATTTCTCTTGCGACTCGGTTCCTTCCAAGATGGATGCGCCCATAGCCAAGATGTCGGCGCCCTTGATTATTGTTATCTTATGGCTTGGCGTGTCTATGCACTCGTTTTGATGCCGGTTTTTAGCTCTCGCTTGATTGTCGAGGGTGTTTGCAGCGATCAAGCATTTATTTCTTGCCTTTATTAACGTTAGTTAATTACCAAGTTGTGTTTATAAAATTTCACTCTAAAAGTTTCAAATATTTCCTGCCTAAAGGCTTGATTATCATTAATTTAAGAGAAAGTTAATGTTTCTAAGTAATTCTATCTTACAATCAAGTCAATTGTGCGTATTACTCGTCATCGTATGTCATGTGCAGCGTTTTAATTCTTACTTTGTGTTCGCAGAAGACCAAAAACCAGGACACTTTGTGTCATAATAGTACATCTGGGAAGTATTATTCGAAGTAGAATGCACTGTACGCACTAGACAATGTCTAAGGCAGCGATACAACATCCCTATCAGCACCAACGATGTCCACGCAGTGGTTGCCCAAGGGTCACAACGACATACTACATACTGCATCAACACTTCGATGACCGATTTGCTAGAGCAATGGAAACAACTCGTCAGATCATTGGCACTCACCAGCGACTCATTGGTGAAGACACTGTCCGACGCCATGTCATGTCATCCTCCAGCCAGGGGTCCTCTACTAACAGCATGTCACCATCAGGAGCATCTGAAATGGGCCATAATGGCAGAGCTAGGGTATGGCGAAGGAGGGACGAACAGTATGCAGATGCATGCGTCATGGAAAGAGACCCGTTGGTTTGGGTTGGAATTGGTCTGAACCTGAAAGTTGTGCCTGTGGTCTTCCAGAACATCAGTTTAGGCAGAGGTGATGGCGTCACTGCTGTTCGGTACATTGACCAAGTTCTGAGACCCCATGTTGTGCCCCACTTTGCAGCGACACCCGAATCATACCATCCAGCAGGACAACACCCATGCCCACACTGCCAGAGCCACCAGCGACTTCCTCCAGCAGCACAACATCAGAGTCATGCCGTAGCCTGCCCTCAGTCCAGATTTGCACCCCATTGAACACTTGCAGGATGAGATCCAAAGAAGACTTCATACAGTGCACCCAAAGCCGACAACTGCAGCTGAACTGAGTGCAGCTTTCCTGAGGGTATGTGCCCGGATCCCAATGGGGTTTATCAACTGCCTTGTTTATTCCATGTACAGATGTGTGTCCATGATCAACGTCCATGGTATGCACACATATTGATTTGCACACCCTATCGCTGACCATTGTGTGGTAGCCTCAAGAGAAAACACTTGCAAAACATTCTACAGACTGTGTCGATTATGCCTGCAAAGAATTGGCTTCCTCCGATGTCCATAGTCAAAGTTGTATGACCCATTTAAAAATAAAGCTTTTGATATCCGCTATTGATGTGATGTTTCTTTTGCGGTTCAGTATATTATATTAACTTATATCATAGGCCTGTTTCAATAGCCCACTGACTTATAACAAGGCGTCACATAAAGATTTTTCCCGTTATACATCAAAGACTCAAATCAGTAACCGTTTAATAGTCAAGATTGTTCAGGAAAATATATAATTCTGTTTGATGAATGTCCATTTGCAGGCTAAGAGAAGACTATGTTTGGAAATGTACCACTGTAATGACTAACTCGATGATAACACTTGGCCTGCAAATGGACTAATTTCAAGATGACTGCTGATTAAGTAGTTTTAGGACAGTTTGACCATAAACCCTTTCTTAAAAATTATATTAATTTCTATGAAATGAAACCCCCATATGCTAAGATTTATTTAGTTTCATTACATTTAGGTACACAATTTAAGCCGGTAAACGTATTAAATTTTTTATACAATTTTAACAATTTTATCTTCAAGCATTTTGGTGTGTATATGCACCTTTAGATCTAAACATAATAAGTCAATTTCCTAGACTCAGCCATGTCAAAGGGCCGGGAAAGACGCGTTCTGAATTCAAGCACTTCAAGCATTTTCCAGGATCACTATGAAGAAAGATACTAAATCTTTATTGGGACAGCTACGTTGAACAGAAACACTTAAGAAAGATCAATGCAGTTTGATAACAATACTTATATAATATAGTAATGTAGATAACAACAAAAAATATCCTTATTACTAGGAATACTAGAAATCATTATCACATAGTTTTGCTTTTGACATAACAGGACTTCACACAGTGTTTCTCATGGCATCTAAATTTTGGAGGTCCCAGGGACCCCACACTGAAATCTGGGTGTCTCCAGCTGAAATCTTGGAGTGCTAAAACTCAAATTTGGACTTCACAAGCAGTAGTATCTCATCGATGTTAAAATTAGAGGGTACCATGGGACTCACAACTATGAATGATGTATGTCACATGCTAGATTTGGTAGGTATTTGTATGCAAAAACCTATAAAACTGCTTAATATTTAACAATCATACAAGATTTTCAGGGGTCCCATGGGACCCACTGTCATTACTTTTGGGGGTCCCAGACTGAATTTTGGGGGTATATACCCTTAAAAGGTCCCTTACGAGAATCACTGACTTCACATAAACTCTTACAATCAAAACCAGTCTTACTCAAACATTTAACGCTAAAGATTTGATAAAAAGAATGAAATTTTAGATTAGCGAATGTAAATTAGCAGACCAAGAGAAAACCTTTTGAATATTTACCGCTGTAATAAATGGCTTTGTCAGCGAGCCAGGCATTCCAGTGGTACATTTCCAAAAAGAGTATTTTCTTGGCCTGGAAATGGCCATTCTTCCCACCACAGGCTGGGTTTGGCCAATTTGACCATTCAATGTTTAACTGTCTGACTTGAATATCTGCAGACTACATTTTCCACAGTATTTACTTGGTATCCGCTTAATATTTTGAAAAATATTCAAAATATTCAGCAGGTTGAGTTATTGCCCATTGAAATTAATGTATCGTGGTTTGCCACAATCAGACAGTTAAATACCCATTCTTGATTGTTGTTATGTACAGAACTTGCTCGTTTATGTTAACATACATATCTTTAACGGCATCTGATGATTCATCGCTGAACCGTGACCTGCCTTGACGACCGTGACACCACGCTAGTAAGATCACAGAGATTACAACAGCAACAGCGAGAGGGATGCCTATAGCGAGTGCTAGTATCATATCTGAAAAATGCATGGAAAAGTAATTTTGATAGTCATGAACCTTACAAGTCAGGTTGATTGTTATATCCATAACACTGCACAATTTTCTTACTAAGTTAGAACTGTTAAATTTTATGATTGAGTTTAATGAGATAAAATACAACTTGGAAATCTTTTTCACCTCGTACATCTACATGAATTGCAATAATTCTTATTTCTTTACATTGTCGGAAGGTTTAAATACAGTCTTCTCCACACATGCAGGTGGAAATTCATCAAGAGACTTTATCAGCTTGAGCATTAAATAATTAATACAATGTAACCTACGCATACTTGATGCTGTATAACTGTAACAGCTCCAAAGGTAGCTCTAGATAAACTTGATGCCTGTCATCGCAAACATCAATGCATCGTCACTGGACACTGAAGGCCACACAGCAAAATTTCCAACGATGCACTATACAAGATGTGTAATACATCGCCGCTGTCTGTAAAAGTTGCCTGGCAAAGATGGTCCCCGTTTGGCTATGTGCTAAGGATGCCAGAAGACACACCAGCACAGAGAGCCTTGGAATTCACCCTACCAGGATTCAGCAAATATAAAGATAGGAGAGGACATCGTTGCATAAATCTTTAAAGCATGCTACGAGGTGAGCTCAAGAAGGCAGGACTCGGTACACTCAGACAAAGAATGGACCTGAGGAAGCTAAATAATTCGGCTGAGAAAAACAAAGATCAGTGGGCAAAAGGGAAGAATGACTGATTGCAGCTGTAGGATGTTTCAACAGCTGCAGAATACAGTAATCATACGTAAACCCAGTTATTAATACTTGTATCCCTGATACTACAAGAAAAGCTCTATTTGTTAACATTGACAGATTATTGACAAAACCTCATAGCATTGGTGACTTATATTACAAATCTGGTTATTTATGTGTGTATCACTTACCTCGGTAAATAAGTATGGGCATACTGAAAAATAAATTCATATTTTTAATTATAAACTTGCTTTGCATGATGAATGCACACACATGTACGACCTGTTCAAACTTAGTAGTTCCAGAGCAGCAAACCCGTACACGCGTGCAATGAATTTATTATCCATTAAAGATTAGAAATTCTACTCAAAAGAAATAGATCTTTCCAGTTTATCCCTCAATCATATGATGTCATAAGCAACTACATGGCATGTAGGATGATGTCATAATCAATTACGTTATGAGTGACAGAGATGTTCATCATGAATGCTTAATGGACCTTTCCATTTTTAGCTATGCCCCGCCCATCACTAGCTAAGCTCCACCCACACGTCGCCGTGTTGGGATTGATCGATCCCCAAATGCTCTAACTATTAATTTGCTGAAAACTATATAGGGAAGCTGTTGAATATTTTGTAACTAATTTAACTGGGTGCTGTTGCTGCCTATGGCAGCAACAGCGCCCAGTCAAATTAGTTCCAAAATATTCAACAGAATATTTATTAAATAGTAAAAGTAAATCACTTACATTATGAGTGACATAGATATGTTCATCATGAAGGCTTACTTGATGAGGGACTAAGTGATGTTATATACATTTTTTGTGTTCCTTTACTATTTAACCCTTTACGGCTCATATCAGCTAAAAACGGCTTCTGCAGTGGGCTTGAGAAAAGATCCATTTTCAGACCAAGAGAAGACTAATTTTGAAATTTTACCACTGTAACAGCTGGCTGGATAACCGAGCCAGTCATTCCAGTGGGAAATTTTCAAAAATAGTCTTCTCTTGGTCTGCAAATGGACACTTTCTGAGAAAATTGAAATTTTCTTGAACAAATTTGAGGGTTAAAGGGTTAATAAACATGTTGTTGAAGATTTTAAAACTAATTTGACTGGACACTGTTGCTGCCACTGGTATAGGCCATAGGCAGCAACAGCACACAGTCAAGTTAGTTTCAAAATATTAAACAGCATACCTGCATAGTTGTGGGGAAATTGACATTCAGAGTGCAGGGATCAATCAATCTCAACACGGTCAAATCATGGGTGGAGTTTAGCTAGAGATTGGCGGGGCATAGCTAAAATGGGATTCCTCCTTATCATGTCAGACAAGAACGCTAAAGTATGATATGTCTCACCCCTGATATTATTGAACACTGGATACATATATTTATACTTAAAAGGCAAACTACTTGCATAATCATTATAATTATGAACTAAAGAGGGATGTGGATGTGGTGAGAAAATTTTGGCAATGTCCATACACTGCCTCCTATGATTGCTTTTTTATAATTTTCATTGCCTACAGAAAATATTCAAAGTCCAAAACCATGAGAAAAAACATGAGAATTACACAAAAGAAGATCTGATGAGCCATTGTTGACTAATATGGCTAACAACAAATTTTAACGCAAAATTTATCCAAAACCGTGAAAAAACCCATGAGAAATTCCCCGAAAATCTGCTTAGTAATGATGAAGATCGCATCCCTGCATTGGATAGAACCAGTCTGTAGTTTCGTTGCCATCTGATGGGCCATTCTTGACTAATAAGATTAATGAAAAACTTTAATGCAAAAATCATCCAAAATATTCTCAAAACCGTGAAAAAAACATGAGAAATTCGCTGAAAATCTGCTTAGTAATGCTATGGAGGCCGCCGCCACCATAATAGGTAACCCCACTGTCTCGCTTTTCCTATGGGGTGAGACAATAAAAAGTAAGACTGGAAACTTGTCCAAAAATCAGAAAAGACAGGACCAGTGAGGCATGAATTAATTAGACTAGTAGCAAATAGTCCCATACTGCAGGGCATAGATTTGTATTCACCTTCGAAAATAAAAATAAATCTATATTTCAAACTAGAGATTTAGTGATGCAATGCATCAGCAATGGATTACAAAGGATACCCCTGCCTTCTGCTGAACCCCAACTTTCACTGAATGCATGCGATTAATCTTTATTTTGAGTAAACCATGAATTGATACTATGCATTCATGCACCGAGATTGGTTAATGTACAAAATATTCATAAAACTAAAGACCAGATAAGAATTGTGTATCATGTTCAGTGAACCATGACTAGTAGGGCAGGCTGACCTACATTTGATATGCAACACAACAGTAACATACAATGCATTTGTACACCAACTTTGGTAACAGTATACAAAAACAGAAATTACAGCCTGGACCAGACTAAACTTTGATGTTCAGTGCACCATGAAAAGTAGATCAAGCTTACCAACCTTTGGTACGTGACACATCTTTAGGCCATGAAGCATTCATATACTAAGTTTTGTTACTGTATAGAAAATACCATTGTAACTACTTCCTGGATAAGAAAAATCTATGATGTTCAGTGAACCAGGCTGACCTACATTTGATACATGACACAGATTTAGGCCATGATGTATCCATATATCAGGTTTGGTGATGATATGTGAAAAACCCTTAAAAATATGGTTCGGTCAAATATTCGGGGACAGACGCATAGATGGACAGACATACAGACGGACAGATGCACACACATACATACAAGCAAAACGATTTACTATATAACCTCGCAAGCGTAATCTATGAGGACTAAAGATGAGAAGCTCAAGCTCATCCCGCTCACAGTGGTCAAGGCACAGTGGAGACGATTGCAGCTGAAAGGGTTAAATAACCCTATGATTGAGATCCTGGTTTCATTCAGAAATGAACAGTTCCAATGTCTCTGTAACTTGAGAATGAAGAGTGATAATATTGACAAACCTGCATGTGTATCCCAGGGCAGTATCTGTGCACATCTGGTCCAGAGAACAGGGTCTGAGAGAACACACTAGTGTACCGAGAACAGGCACTGAATAATAATAATAATAAAAATAAGAGCAATCAGACACTGCAGACCCTTGCACCCCCACCTCACTCATCCCTCCCATCTTTTAACATTTACCTAATTCTTGGGGCACGCCGAATGCTGGATGTCAATTGGATCACTATGACGATATCCTCCGCTTTGCTATGGGCTCAACAATGACTTCCATTGTGATGCAGACTGGATGCAATGATAGGATAGAACAAATTTGCAGTTTTATTGAGATTGGATTAGCCCTTGATGAACTTAATGTATACTAAAGAACCTTTGACTCTATATCGAGCCATCCTATGCTTCACATAAGGATTGACAAAAATCATGCCATGTGATAAATAGACTAAAAATTAATTTTCAATTTCATATCAAATTCATCAGTAACTCAAGTAAATCTGTTTGCAATTTTGGTCACTCATTTTGAAATCAAATTTATAAACATATGTCAAGCATGTGATAGACTTCATATAAAATTGGAGCTCTTTTGCAATACTCTAATCAATGCTAATTAATGCTCTTTAGTGGTCAAATTTGGTCAAGAAAATTTCAATATTCTCATAGAAAATGCTAAAATGCAGAACAAGACTATTTTTGAAAATGTACAGCTGGAATGTGGAACTGGAATAACCGACTCGATTTTCGAGCCAGTCATTCCAATTCTAAATTTTCAAGAGTAGTCTTCTCTTGGTCTACAAATAAACATTCCTCAAGAACACTGCAGATGCAATATTTGGCTAGCTTGACACTTGAAGAATCCAGTTGTAGCTATGCCCCTGCCCATCTCCAGCTAAGACCCACCCAAGCTTCGCCCGTGTTGAGATCACTTGATCCCTGAACTCCCTGACTATCAATTTCCAGAAATGTTTTGCAGGTAAGCTGTTGAATATTTTGAAACTAATTTAACTGGGTGCTGTTGCTGGCAGAAACAGTATCAAGTCAAATTAGTTTCAAAATAATCATCACAATCTTTATTAAATAGTAAAGACTCAAAAAAGCATCGGCTTTTGTTTCTACGAGAATTCTTAATACTTACCAGATGTACTATTATGATAATGTCTATTATCTAGTCTAGCTCAAAATAAACAATTAAAACTCCGCACTCTCCTGGTCCTGCCCATACTGTGTCCGGGAATACCATAGCCGCAGGTACCGAGTCAATTCCCAATCACAGTCAGATTCGTCTTATATTTGCCTTGGCAAACTGCGAAAGCAGCTCAGCCTCACCTCAGCGGGGCGGCTGAGGCAGGGCCATAGTACATCTGGTAAGTATTAAGAATTCTCGTAGAAACAAAAGCGGATGCTTTTTTGATTCTACTTCGAATAATACTTACCAGATGTACTATTATGATAAACTCCGGATTTCGACAGCCAGGAAATGCCGGTGGGAGGAGGTGAGGCTCGAACCAGCACTCATCAACAATCCAACAGAGAAGGTTGTGAAGAGACTAAAACCCTGGCATACGCTTGGGTTCTGCTATCTGACTCATAGAGTGCTAAACTTCTATGGTCTAGACCGCGCTCCCCCCCCTCTTTTGTCCGCACAAAACCAGAGGGATGTCCATGGGGATGCAACACCCACCAGACCCGTGTCAGCCCCAAGTCTCAGCTAGGGCAGTCCAGTAGAGTGCAAAGAAGCTACTACAACTTCAAATCTTTGAGAAAACTATCAGTATATCGATTAGATTTTCAAATTGGAATGAGTCTTATGTCTGTATGAGAGGATAAGTATACTCTTGTACCAGACTATTCACATACTCAGTCTGGTATTTCGACTGGAAGTAAACATATTTATAGTCACTTAATTAATGTAAACACTCACCATTTTTGAGTGGTCGATCTGTTATTGATCATCACAGGAGCTAGGCCCAATCCACGGTCGTACTCAGTCATGTGCATAGCGCTTGGTCAGTGTAGGCGGAAGGCTTTTGTGATGTGTGCGAAGTAGTGGTCGGACGTGGCTTAGTTTAGGTTCGACAGATTGGCGACGGCTACTGGATTAAGTGTGCTGGAGATGTCTCGAAGGTAGAAATCAGTGAATGACGACTCGGCATGCCATTGTGCTACAGACATCACCTGCTCTAAAGAGACACCCTTATAAAGGGCCGATGATGCTGCTAGTGCTCGGACCTCATGGGCATTCGCACGATCAATCTGCTTTCCTGTAGCGATCTTGTGCGACATCTGAATAGCGTCAACTATCCAACGAGAAATAGTATCTTTCGAAGCACGTAAATGGGGAGCTTTGAGACATAACCACCGAGATTTCGGGTCGTCTCTCCACTCAGAAGTACGTTTCTTATACATCTTTAGACATCTGACAGGACACCAAGCACAAGAATTTGGGTCATGTCTAGTTAAACTTGGCAAATTGATCGGCTGTCCTGGATATTTAAGTGACTGATTCTTTGCCAGGAAACAAAGACGTGGAAGTAATCTTAAACCTTCACCCGTGACGACAAAACGGTCTTGTTCGGCAGAAAGCGCATGAATCTCGCTTCTCCTTCTCGCCGACGCTGCTGCAACCAAGAAAACTGATTTAATAGTTAACAGTTTAATGTCAATAGATCTAATCGGTTCAAAGGGAGCATGCCCTAAAACCTGTAGAACAAGAGATAGATTCCATGATGGGATAGGAATTGGCTGTCTAGGTCGCAGATTGCTCATTCCTTTGATAACTTCATTCAAGGTGTCATTCTCCGCTCCCCCAATGGTGAGACTAGGAATGACTGAAGCTAATGCAGACTTATATGCTGCTAGGGTAGAAGGTACAAGTTTGTCAACTTCGTATAAATGACAGATAAAATCTGCTACGTGTTGAACAGATGCAGAAAAGGGATCAATATCTCTTCTCTCACACCACTGTGCAAATTTGTTGATTCTATAATTATATGTTTTTGTGGTTGAAACTCTTCTGGCCGAAGCAACAAACTTCGCTGCTTGCTCAGAAAAGCCACCCTCAATTGCACGCTGCTTGACAACATCCATGCAGAAAAGCCACCCTCAATTGCACGCTGCTTGACAACATCCATGCAGTCAATTTGAACATTTCTGGTCTGTCGTGAAGGTACAGACCCTTGTTCTGAGAGATTACATCTCTTGTGTCTGGAAGAGGGATTGGACTGCAGACCAGAAGGTCCAGCAGATCCGTAAACCATGATCGGCCTGGCCAATAAGGAGCGATCAGTAGTACTTGGCACATCCCCTCTCTTATCTTTGCCAGAACTTTCGGGATGAGAATTGTTGGAGGATACGCATACGCGTACATTCCCTTCCAACTTATCGCCAGTGCGTCTACTGCTAGAGCTAACGGGTCCGGGATCGGTGACACGTACGTGACCATCTTTGCGTTTTTCTTCATTGCAAATAGGTCGACATTTGGCTTGCCCCATTGTTTGAATAGAACCTCCGCTACCACTTGGTTGAGCTGCCATTCCGTCAGACGACAAACCGTCCTTCGACTGAGAGCATCCGCTAAGATGTTCAATCTTCCTGGAATGTGTGCTGCCCGAAGAATAATATTCCTCTCTTGGCACCACAGCAGAAGGTTCCAAACCATCATACACAACTCCGGTGATCTTGTCCCGCCCTGGCGGTTCAAATAAGACACCACTGTTGAGTTGTCTGTCCTTACTAGGACAATTTTGTCTTGAACTAGACTCTCGAACTTCTGCAGTGCTAATACCACCGCTAATAGCTCGAGCACATTGATATGTTTCTGCGCATTGGTCCGATCCCATTCCCCTGACACTGACTGATTGTCCAATACCGCTCCCCAACCTGTCAATGATGCATCCGTGAATATGGACATCTGAGGTTGAGGAGGTTGTAGAGGAACACCTCGCAGGAGATTCTGTTCTGACAACCACCACTGAAGGTGGAATATCAATGGTTCTTTTACTGGTATTCTCAGAGATAACGGATCTGTTCTCTGTGACCAGAACGACATCAAATACATCTGAATTGGCCTGCGCCTGAGCGCCGCATATGGCACCACCTTCTCCAGAGATACTAGTAAACCGAGTATTCTGAGAAATTGACGCGCCGTCAGATAGGCTCCTAGAGAAACTGACTCCAGTACTGCAATCAGGCTTCTGACTCTGCTCTCCGCCGGAAAAGCTACGCCGTCCCTGAGATTGAAAAAAATTCCCAGATAAACAAACTCCTGGGATGGAGTCAGTTCTGATTTCTCTAGATTCACAATCCATCCTAGCTTCTTCAATAAGTCTAGGACTACCTTCAGATTGCTGCGCAGAGTGACTGGATTCCCCGCCTTTAGCAGCCAGTCGTCTATGTAAGTGTGAACAGCTATGTTTCTCCTGCGAAGTAAAGAAGTCATGGCGAGAACCACCTTGGTGAAGACCCTCGGAGCCGTGGTCAGGCCGAACGGAAGAGCATTGAATTCCCAAACACTGTCTTGGAATGCAAACCGCAGGTACTTCTGAAAGGGAATTGACATTGGAATATGAAAATAAGCATCCTTCAGATCTATTGATACCGCCCACATGCCTTTCCTGAGCCCTGTCATCACCGCTGCTACCGTCTCCATCTGAAACCTGGGAGAAAGAATAAATTTGTTCAACGGTTTGAGATTGAGAATTGGTCTCCACCCTCCGGTATGCTTCGGAACTAGGAACATAATCGAATAGAAGCCCAGTGATGACTGATCGGCGACCAGGTGAATCGCCTTCTTCTGACGAAGCGATTCTATCTCTGACTGAATGGCAACTAAACGGTCTAATTCCCTTGGAATAGGAGTCCATATTGGAGTCGAGGTTAACGGAACTAACGATTGATGGATGAGCCAGTCCGGATCGTAGCCGTTTCTTATCCACTGACAGACTAAATAGTCGCGCACGACCTGTTCCCATTGGCTTAGGAATAGCTGAAGTCTGCCTCCGACGGAAGGAATCTGCACACAGTTGTCGGTCGAGATTAGCCGACAAGACGCTAAATCGCTTGGGTGAAGATTCTCGACTCCATTTGTTTCCAAAGCCGCCGGTAATGATTCCGCCGGAAACCCGTCAGGAACGAGCCCCACGGCCGCCCCGCGGCTTCTTGTGGTATGACGGTCCGGAACCGCCGCCACGACTATCCTTACGGTAGCCGCCACGGCCCGAACCGCCACCCTTCCTGTCGTCCTCATACGGCCTCTTACTAGAGGGCTTGTAGGTGGACGAACGGCCAGGTCCTTGTGCTCCGGATGACCTATGGGCATCACGGGCAGAAGGACGGAAGGGCGATCTAGGACGCTGCCTCTGCTGCTCCTGTCGGTGTTGACGGTAGGACTGTTGCGGCCGAGTCCTCTTGGTCGACTTCCACGACTTGCCGACCACCTCTTGCTCCGCCACCATCGATGCAACTTTAGAAAGCGCTTGTCGTGCCGAGCCGCCGAACAAGCCTGGACCTATGAAAGGCGCGGAAGATAACGCTGCCCTCATTTCCGGTCCTGGTTCCACACAATCGAGAACCATTCTCCGTCGCTCTGCTAAAGTTCTTGTGATCACCCTGGCCAGGCAATCTTGAGACAGGCGCATGGTGTCCCGAACAACTCCGGGAGCAGCCTCTGGCACCTGTCCGCCTTCCGCCGTGCAGTCCAGCATACCCTGCAAGACGGTACACCCGTGCGACAGCGCAGCCATGGCTGCCCTAGCCGCATCCTCAATGAGCGTGAGCTCATTAAACGGGTCTTTGTTGGTCTGGGAAACCAACGGACGTGACCGCCCCTTGGCCTTCCCAGCCAACGGCCTATTCAGCGCCTCACGTTCCGCAACGGAAAGCCGTGGAACTCTGGCGTACTGATGATAGGCCTGCTCCGGAAAACGGACCCTACTCCTTATCCCCTTCGGGGCCTTGGGCAACGCATAGTCTGGCTGAACCAGACGATATGCCGCAACTTCCAACATGTCAGAAGTCTGCGTGTCCAAGGGGAGTGTAGGCATGGCCGAAGAGCCACTGGACAGAGTGCTAGCCGCACGCTCTGACATCCGCTCCATCGCCGGATCGCGCTGAGATCCTAGATCCGATGCCAACCCGAGACGATTGGTCATCCATCCAAGGACCTGCACCCATTCAGCTTCGGCGCAGAAAGCGGAATCGTCCATTAAAGAACTCCCGTTTTCATCATCCCTCTCTCCCTTAGATGAGAGGGCCACCGACGATCCTTGCTGAACGCTACGATAAACGTCTCTGCCAGGACAGAGCGCATCCATAGCGCGACTACCAGCGGCACCAGTATCCAACGAACCGCCGGATACGGATTCTCCGCAGTCCATCGGCTCCAACACGGGATCCGGGACTACGACCGCCTCAATCACGGCTGGCACTGTCACTCCGATAGGAGCCGCGCCTAACGCCGTCGGGATAGCCTTTGGAACCGCAAACCACGGCTCCGCCGGCATATCCGGTTGCACAAATGACGGATGAAAAATGCCCGACGGAACGTCGACATCACCATCCGCCTGGCAAACCCGTACAAATCCCGAGGGAGACCCCTGGGACGTACTAGGCATTGCCGACATTGACAGATCCGGCATGCCGGAATCTTCCATCAACAGGAATTCTTCCTCCTCTACCGACGGCTCTTGAGCCGAGGACAGAGAAGGGTCAGGTGCATGACCCTCAGCAGAACTAGCCGGACCACCTAATGGTTGCCCTGCACCAGCTTGCCTCACCGGGCCCGTGGACTGTAATGAATCAAACATGGCCTTGAACTGGGCCGCCCATACGCCCAGTGCTGAATCCATCCTCTCATTCAGCCGACCTTCCAGTCCAACCAACGACGCTTGCTGCCGCTTCACTGCCTTATCCTTCTCTATATGCTCCAGCCTCGCCCGTCGATCCCTGTCAAACTCAGCCACCATTGCCGACGACCACTTGGCGCACACATCACACGGGCTTCTGACCTTACACTTCGCACACGCCACACAGTGATGACCCAGATACTTCCGTTTCATGAACCTGTTGCACTTCTGGCACAACGTATCTGGGTTCTTCGGTTTCTGCGAACACAGAGAAGAATTAAAACGCTGCACATGACAAGTGATGACGAGCAATACGCACAATAGACTTGATAGTTAAGATTTCTTAAACACATTAACTTCTCTTAAATTAATGATAACAAGTCTTAGGCAGGAAATATTTGAAACTTTTTTGAGTGAAAAAATCTTTTAAAAAACACAACTTAGCCTTTAACTAACGTTAAATAACCAAGAATAAATCGCCGATCACTACAAACACCCTCGACAACTAAGCGAGAGCTAATATCGGCGACAACAGAGTGCCTGGATACACCAAGGCAAGAACGACATAACTCATGGGCGCCGCCATCTTGGCCAAGGACGCATCCATCTTAGAGGAACCGAGTCGCAAGAGAAATTTAACCGAGTACCCGAATTAAAACTAAAAGTCAACGGGTACAGAAGCGACTCCAACAATGGCTAACATTATAAAAAATGTGCCAATTTAAGGAAATTTCAAACAGTCATTATGGCACGAATGTATAAATTCTAGATTGATACAACCTGCCCCTGTGATGATTTTCCGAGTTCCTCCATAATTCCAGCGATGTAATCGTCCAACACAACTGATTAACTGCTTAAATTGCAAAATTTGAGCACTCTAAAAAACACGACTTTGAAAAAGCGCAAAATAGACGAATCTGACTGTGATTGGGAATTGACTCGGTACCTGCGGCTATGGTATTCCCGGACACAGTATGGGCAGGACCAGGAGAGTGCGGAGTTTTAATTGTTTATTTTGAGCTAGACTAGATAATAGACATTATCATAATAGTACATCTGGTAAGTATTATTCGAAGTAGAAATACAATTCATACAACAACGCCTAGTCCGTTCCAGTCGTAAATTTTCAAAAATAGTCTTCTCTTGGCCGGAACTTTTCTCATGATGCAAAATATTTGATTAATTGATTATCATGTCATACTACACGTCACATAATTGATTATGATGTCATATGATTGCTGGATAAACTGTATTCCTCCATTGAAGGGTTAATCTGCTGTTATGATCATTCATTAAAATAAGCGCAGCACCAGAAATCCTTACAGCCATCATTTTGAGAAAGCCATCTGGCACGTATGGCTTTATAACTCATAAGCTAAACCAGACTTGCCATGTATTAGGCCAGACCAATTTAATGTTTTGTTTTACGAAAATTCCCACCCAAAACACAATCGGAGATGGGAAGAAAAAAAAAAAAAAATGCACAATTTCGAGCTCAGAAGTTTTAAGCTATTACAGTATTAATCCTGTTATCATGTAATATACCAGCCATTGCACTGGTAAATTAAAAAAAATAGTCTTCTAGATGGAAAGAATGGTGAAAATAATGCCTTAAAATTCCAGCAATATTCTTCCCCTGGATGATGGAAAAAAGAAGCTAGGATGGTTTGTAAAACCAAACAAATTAATTGATATGTGTTTATTATCCTATGACATACATTTCTGTCCATTGTCTGTGAGGAGCATAGGAGGGACTGTGATCTGCCTCATTATACCACCAATAGAGAGCTGTTTCAAGTCATACAAGCTAGACAGTGTGGCTACAAGCTGCTTGAACTGTGTGTCACCTCTGTGATGAGACATGTATACCCAGTGGATCATCTCAATAGAACCGCGTCTAAAGAAAAATAACATGATGCAAAGTTGAACTATTTAAGGGTCAAGATTGGTCAAGAATTTCCAATGATGCACTAGAAATGTGGCTGCATTGTAACCATAGAGCTCAACTTTATGACTTTGCAATGTATTATAAAGCTTGACATAAAACATAAAATAAATATAGAAAGCTTATCAATATAATTACCGGTGACAATCACCACTCACATTTTGACCCTAAGGTCATCATTATAAGGAATATATATGTCCAAATTTTGATCTATGATGCTTAAGCAATAACAAATATAATATTAAAAGATATGAACTGCTACATTGAGCTAAATGCAAAATGGAAATGTTGAAAAAACCCAAGGTTTTTACCATGGTCACAATGCTGTTGACCATTTGACCCTGAGGTCATGTTGTCATGCCCCTCTCATTATTAGGAAGCATATGTCCTTGTTTGGGTCCAGTATGATTAATCAAACAGGAGATATGAACTGACAAGTTGAGCTAAACGCAAATATACCGAGCCAAAAAAGTTTAGCAACAGTGAAGTTTGGTTTGTTGTATTAAAACTACGTGTCCATTTATAACCAAATTTGCAGGCATGTTTCGTCAATGTAATGTCTCGCTGATCATGAAGACATGTTAATGACCGAGCATGATCTGGCATACCGAGAGCAACAACAACACGAGAAGACCGCTACTTAGTGATGTCATTACGATGTCACAGGTTTGTGACTGCACCACGGCTGTCCTGTAATTTGCACACCGCTACCGGCACTACAGTGCATGCACAAACTGTGCGAAACAGACTCCATGATGCTGGACTGCATGCCCGTCATCCATGTGTTGCTGTTACGCTTACAGAGCGTCACATCGAGGATCGGTTTGCATGGGCAAGAACTCATCAGCGATGGCGTGGTCAACAATGGAGCCACGTTTTGTTCAGTGATGAGTCGAGGTTTTGTGTGGATGTGGCGAATGGTAGGCAACGGGTTTGCCAACATTTAGGAGAATGGTATGATGCAGCCAACATCATTCAGCCCAACAGATTCGGTGGCGGCAGTGTCATGGTGTGGGCTGGAATCCATGAAAATGGCAAAACAGATCTTATTGTGATTCGTGGAAATTTAACGGCTCAACGTTACTGTGAAGAAGTTGTCGCCCCTGTTGTCATCCCTTTTATGCAGCATCATGCAGACTATGTTCCAGCAAGACAACGCCCGTCTTCATTCAGCTAGGGTCACCAGTGATTTCCTTGAGGCTAACAACGTCCCGGTGTTGGCGCAATCACTGGACCTGTCACCTATCGAACACGTGTGGGACATTCTTGGCCGTATGGTGCATGAGAACCATCCACATCTTAACAACGTGAGGGAGCTGGAAGCTGCACTGCTCCAGGAATGGGATGTGATTCCTCTTCATGACATCAGGTGCTTAATTCGAAGCATGAGAAAGCGATGTACGGCGGTGGTTAATGCGCGCGGAGGTCACAACCGGTATTGACAGCTCAGTGTCATTATTTAAATTGGACCCTTCCGTTGAATGATGCCGTGTTAAAGGCGCGATGCTAGCATTACAGTAACAAGAGACTTGTTCAAATTGGAAAATGACCTATCAATTAAATAATATATTTGAATCAATTTATTGTTTTTGTTAAATAACATTTATACAGTAATATTCTCAGTGTTGCTAAACCTTTTTGGTTCAGTATAGAAGGCCGCCACAGATGGTATCACAATAGCTAGTTTTACTTTGTAAAGTCAAGCTAATAACGCATATTTAAATGTGTGGATTGTTTACTCGTGATAAATACATGTCAGCATTCTCTGTCACTTCCTGCTTCTGCTTAAAAACCACATGGGTCTTCTGTGACGTCACAGAAAGATAACCAGGACTTGGGTCTTCTGTGATGTCACAGAAAGCTAACCAGAACTTGGGTCTTCTGTGACATCACAGAAAGCTAACCAGGACTTGGGTCTTCTGTGATGTCACAGAAAGCTAACCTGAACTTGAGTCTTCTGTGATGTCACAGAAAGCTAACCAGAACTTGGGTCTTCTGTGACATCACAGAAAGCTAACCATGACTTGGGTCTTCTGTGATGTAACAGCAAGCTAATCAGTACTTGGGTCTTCGGTGACATCACAGAAAGCTATAAACACGACTTGGGTCTTCTGTGATGTCAGGGGATATTTTGAGCGGTATCGCATCGCAAAATGCGATGCAAATGAGTACCTGTTGCTACACATTCACAACTTCGCTTAGCTATTTGCTTCGATACCGGTACATAATTTTGATGTAAAATTCCGTCAATTCACTTAATCTTGAAATATTTTTGAAAAGAGTCGCTAAAAGTTGCAAAATGCTTGTCAAAATGCTTGTCAAATTTAGTGAGGAAGTGAGATGCGCATGCGTTGGAGACCCGAGGGTCTTCTGCGACATCACAGAAAGCTAATCAGGACTTGGGTCTTCGGTGACATCACAGAACGCTATAACCACGACTTGGGTCTTCTGTGATGTCACAGAAAGCTAACCAGGACTTGGGTCTTCTGTGACGTCACAGAAATCTAAGCAGGACTTGGGCCTTCCATGACATCACAGAAAGCTAAGCAGGGCTTGGGCCTTCCATGACATCACAGAAAGCTAAGCAGGACTTGGGCCTTCCTTGACATCACAGAAAGCTAACCAGGACTTGGGCCTTCCGTGACATCACAGAAAATTAAGCAGGACTTGGGTCTTCTGTGATGTCACAATAATCTAAGGACTTGGCCTTCTGTGACCTCACAGAAAGCTAAGCAGGAATTTCTGACCTGAAATGTCCAGACATCAATGAGCATGACACATAAATACGTCTAACAAGTGCCTCAGAAATACCATCAGTTAAAGAATCTAGTTTTATCTATGCCCTGCCCCTCTCTAGCTAACCTTGACCCATAGTTCACCTGTGTTGGGATCAATCAATTCCTGAACTCAGTCTATCAATTTCCAGAAAACTGTACACATAAGCTGTTGAATATTTCCAGTTGTAGCGATGCCCCCACCCATCTCTAGTTAAGACTCACCCAAGCTTCACCCATGTTGAGATCAATTGATCCCTGAACTTCCTGACTATTAATTTCCAGAAAGGTTTGCAGGTAAGCTGTTGAATGTTTTGAAACTAATTTAACTGGGTGCTGTTGCTGGCAGCAACAGTATCAAGTCAAATTAGTTTCAAAATATTGAACAGCATGTTTAGTAAATAGTAAAGACATACAATTTGTACAACAATGCTTAGACCATCATCAATCAAGTGTTCTTGATGAACATAACTACGTCATTCATGATTCATTGATTATGATGCCATCCTACATGTCACGTAGTTGATTACTTGACGGATAAACTAGAAAGGCTCATTGGTTTATTTGAAATTTCAATTTAAAACTATTGACATTGAACCAGTCATTTCAGTGGTAAAATTTTAAATTTAAGGTCGTCATCTTTTGGTCTGCAAATCTATATTCTACAAGAACACTGCAAAGGACAGTTTGGGTTGTCTTGGCTATTAAATTGATAAAATGCAGCTTATCTATATACATCCAAGAAACACTTCTACGTTGACATACAAACATAACATGACATTAGCATACCTGAACTCTTGGATGATAGCGCTCCTGAAACCGGACACACTCCCCATGTACAGCCCCGTCAACTAGAATAAAACATATATAAAAACATCCAGCATTTAACAAGATCGATGATTGCTGGAGACAACTTGAAAATCTGGACTAAGTTTGGACATCAGTAGAGGACAATTTTGCCATCCTCAGATATCTGTCAGTGTGCAGTCGCGTTTAAGTCCTTGACTCCTCGTTGACTCTCTCCACCCAGGAGTATATATGGGTACCAGTACAAAACTTGCCTACTACTAGTGAATACACTGATAACAAGAGGCCCAAAGGGACCTGTTTCACTCACCTGGAACAAAGGCATTTCAGTTACCAAGAATTCAGCGAATTACATGTCTTGCCTGTGTCCTGTTTGTCACAGTGGCATTGGCCGTTGACCTTGTGACGTCCGTGTTATCAAGCTGCTTCCTAACATTTTAGGTAACCAACCATGTATTCAAGTTTAGTTCCAATAGGATTAACCAATCCTGAAATATAAATGATTTGCTGAATGAAAAACTTACGGTTGAAAAAGCAGAGGTCAACTAGCAATATTAGAATGGCCTTGACCGTAGACCTGGTGACCTCCATGTTACCGTCCAGTATCCTCTTGGCATAAGCAACCATGTACACAAGTTGTGTTCCATTAGGGTTAAGCAATCCCGAAATATAACATAAGATTTGCTAAGCCTAAAAACTTAAGTGAAACGTAACAAAGCTTTGTAGAGGTCAGAATGACCTTGACCTTCAACGTTGTGACTTTAGGGTCAACATACTGCTTCCTAACGTTATAGGTAACAATTTATCTACGTTTAGTTTCAATAAGATTACCCAGTTCTGAAAGATAAGCCGAGAAGTTCTGCTAAATGCAAAAACTTAAAATTGAAAAAACATTGAAGAGTTTTGTATAACGGTCATAGTGACCTTCAATTTTGACCTTGTGACCTCCGTAGCAACATTCTATTTCCTAACATTATAGGTAACAATGTATCCAAGTTTAGTTCCAATAGAATTAACCAATCCTGAAATATAAGCCGACAAGTTTTGCTAAACATAAAGACTTAGCATTGTTGATGCCGTCGTCGGAAAAGTGACACATGTCTCGCTTTCCGCTTCGCAGGCGAGACAAAAACTATATAAAATCATAATAAGGAAAAATTAGTTAGCTGAAGAAGTGACCGAGATGGTCACGAAAGCTACACTCAAACAATTTCTACATCTCAGCGAGGTAACTAATTTTTCCTTATTATGAATCATCCTGGAATCAGGACCAATTTTTTCGAAAATATATAAAATTAATTTCAGCTTCAAAATGTGTCAAACAAAAATTTCTATTATGATGACCAAGATGCTGAATTCTGATTGTTCAATGGGGCCATGGTTTTTAACGTACTAATTTTCCTTTCCATAAACTTGAATGACTCTTAGTCCCTAATCATACTTCCCAAATTTAGGCCTGATCCATTCAGTGGTTCTAGAAGTCATTTTCCCAAAAACTAGGTCATCGAAGATGGCCACTGAAGCATTCGGCCAATCAAGCTTGTTGAATAAACTTGGTTCAGCTGTTGCCCTATATGATGTTTCATGAGTCTTGAATCAATCCCAAGTGGTTCGAAGAAGATTTTTAATGAAGTTTGGACATCAGTAGAGGACAATTTTGCCATCCTCAGATATCTGTCAGTGTGCAGTCGCGTTTAAGTCCTTGACTCCTCGTTGACTCTCTCCACCCAGGAGTATATATGGGTACCAGTACAAAACTTGCCTACTACTAGTGAATACACTGATAACAAGAGGCCCAAAGGGACCTGTTTCACTCACCTGGAACAAAGGCATTTCAGTTACCAAGAATTCAGCGAATTACATGTCTTGCCTGTGTCCTGTTTGTCACAGTGGCATTGGCCGTTGACCTTGTGACGTCCGTGTTATCAAGCTGCTTCCTAACATTTTAGGTAACCAACCATGTATTCAAGTTTAGTTCCAATAGGATTAACCAATCCTGAAATATAAATGATTTGCTGAATGAAAAACTTACGGTTGAAAAAGCAGAGGTCAACTAGCAATATTAGAATGGCCTTGACCGTAGACCTGGTGACCTCCATGTTACCGTCCAGTATCCTCTTGGCATAAGCAACCATGTACACAAGTTGTGTTCCATTAGGGTTAAGCAATCCCGAAATATAACATAAGATTTGCTAAGCCTAAAAACTTAAGTGAAACGTAACAAAGCTTTGTAGAGGTCAGAATGACCTTGACCTTCAACGTTGTGACTTTAGGGTCAACATACTGCTTCCTAACGTTATAGGTAACAATTTATCTACGTTTAGTTTCAATAAGATTACCCAGTTCTGAAAGATAAGCCGAGAAGTTCTGCTAAATGCAAAAACTTAAAATTGAAAAAACATTGAAGAGTTTTGTATAACGGTCATAGTGACCTTCAATTTTGACCTTGTGACCTCCGTAGCAACATTCTATTTCCTAACATTATAGGTAACAATGTATCCAAGTTTAGTTCCAATAGAATTAACCAATCCTGAAATATAAGCCGACAAGTTTTGCTAAACATAAAGACTTAGCATTGTTGATGCCGTCGTCGGAAAAGTGACACATGTCTCGCTTTCCGCTTCGCAGGCGAGACAAAAACTATATAAAATCATAATAAGGAAAAATTAGTTAGCTGAAGAAGTGACCGAGATGGTCACGAAAGCTACACTCAAACAATTTCTACATCTCAGCGAGGTAACTAATTTTTCCTTATTATGAATCATCCTGGAATCAGGACCAATTTTTTCGAAAATATATAAAATTAATTTCAGCTTCAAAATGTGTCAAACAAAAATTTCTATTATGATGACCAAGATGCTGAATTCTGATTGTTCAATGGGGCCATGGTTTTTAACGTACTAATTTTCCTTTCCATAAACTTGAATGACTCTTAGTCCCTAATCATACTTCCCAAATTTAGGCCTGATCCATTCAGTGGTTCTAGAAGTCATTTTCCCAAAAACTAGGTCATCGAAGATGGCCACTGAAGCATTCGGCCAATCAAGCTTGTTGAATAAACTTGGTTCAGCTGTTGCCCTATATGATGTTTCATGAGTCTTGAATCAATCCCAAGTGGTTCGAAGAAGATTTTTAATATATCCATGAACTCCTAGTTGCAAAACGCAAAAACTTAATGTTGAAAAGGCAGAGTTCTGTATCAAGGTCATAGTGACCTTGTCTTTGACCTTGTGACCCCAACATCATTGTGAAGCTTCCTAACATTATAGGTAAACAGGTCTCCAAGTTCAGTTGCAATAGGCTTAACCAACCATGAAATATAAGCCGAGAAGTTTTGCTAACCGCAAAAACTTAATGTTGAAATAACAGAGTTCGGTATCAAGGTCACAGGGACCATGACCTTGACCTTTGACTTATGACCCCAGCATCATCATGCTGCTTCCTATCATTATAGGTAACCATGTATCTAAGTTTAGTTGCAATAGGCTTAACCAATCCCGAAATATAAGCTGAAAAGTTTTGCTAAACTCAGAACCTTAATGTTGATGCCGCCACCGTCGCCGTCGGAAAAGTAATACGCCATGAGTCACAGTAGATTGTAACATATGGGGGGGGGGTTGCTAGAAATGTGTTCCCCTAATACGCTATGACTCACAGTAGATTGTAACATATGGGGGGAGGGTTGCTAGAAATGTGTTCCTCTAATACGCTATGACTCACAGTAGATTGTAACACATGGGGGGGGGGTGTGTGTGTGCTAGAAATGTGTTCCTCTAATACGCTGACTCACAGTAGATTGAAACATGGGGGGGGGGGGGTTGTTAGAAATGTGTTCCTCTAATACGCTATGACTCACAGTAGATTGTAACATATGGGGGGGGGTTGCTAGAAATGTGTTCCTCTAATACACTATGACTCACGGGAGATTGTAACATAGGGGAGGGGGGTTGCTAGAAATGTGTTCCTCTAATACGCTATGACTCACAGTAGATTGTAACATTAGGGGGAGGTTGCTAGAAATGTGTTCCTCTAATACACTATGACTCACGGGAGATTGTAACATAGGGGAGGGGGGTTGCTAGAAATGTGTTCCTCTAATACGCTATGACTCACAGTAGGTTGTAACATTAGGGGGAGGTTGCTAGAAATGTGTTCCTCTAATACACTATGACTCACGGGAGATTGTAACATAGGGGAGGGGGGTTGCTAGAAATGTGTTCCTCTAATACGCTATGACTCACAGTAGATTGTAACATTAGGGGGAGGTTGCTAGAAATGTGTTCCTGTAATACACTATGACTCACGGTAGATTGTAACATAGGGGAGGGGGGCTGCTAGAAATGTGTTCCTCTAATACGCTATGACTCACAGTAGATTGAAACATGGGGGGGGGTTGCTGGAAATGTGTTCCTCTAATACGCTATGACTCACAGTAGATTGTAACATCGGGGGGGGGGGGCTGGGGTTGCTAGAAATGTGTTCCTCTAATACGCTATGACTCACGGTAGATTGTAACCTAGGGTGGGGCCGGCTGCTAGAAATGTGTTCCTCTAATATGCTATGACTCACAGTAGATTGTAACATAGGAAGGGGGTGCTAGAAATGTGTTCCTCTAATACGCTACGACTCACGGTAGATTGTAACATAGGGGGTGTGTGTTAGAAATGTGTTCTTCTAATACGCTATGCCTCACAGTAGATTGTAACATATGGGGGGGGGGGGTGTGTGCGTGCTAGAAATGTGTTCCTCTAATACACTATGACTTACAGTAGATTGTACACTGCTCCTTAACTTCCAGTAGCTCTCACTAGAGGTATTGGCTAAGCTCTGTGAGAATACCATGTCCACACTCAGTGATACGCGAAACAGGCGATGGAATTCTAGGAAAAAATATATAAGTTTGAAAAATAATCTAGACATTTATACTCATAGTATTTATTCTGATAGGCTTGTAAAACTTATGTTTGCTCTGACGTCAACAGTTAGTGTCCATTGACTCTGGATGCCAGTGCACTTTTATAGGCTTGGGCTTCACTGGGTGTACCCGGTTGTACCTGGTTGTACCCGATCAGATGGGTATGTATGCAGTTTTTGTAGCAGTATTCTATTATGTTTGTACCCAGTTATCCATGTAGATGTACACGGTTCAACAAAACTAATACCCCAAGTGTTGGGCCGTTATGTTGGTTGGTTGTTTGTTGACACGGAAGTATCCGGGTGGGGACAGTTTGCACCCAGTTTGGTGATGTACTCTTTAATTGTTACATGGTTTTACCCAGTTGCATGTTTTTTGTACCCAGTTTTGTGTTTCTAGATGCCGATATTACTGAAAAGATAGGTAGCAGTCAGTTTGCCCGAAACCTTTTGAAGTAGTAATTTTGTAGTTTATAAAGGGTTAATTGTGTGGCATTGGTCCAGTTGTTTTGGGAGCCTTCATAGTTTATCCGGACTCATGGCGTTTCATACCTGTGTTTAGGCTATACTCATCTGAGGATTGTATATGTTTGAAGTTTTAGACTCTTTCAGGAGATATTTTGAAATAGTGATCATAATGAGAAATATATTAGATCAGGGTTTATTGAGTTTTTTGATTAAACGTGTGTACATGTGTTTTGATTCTTAGCTTTAATCAAGGTAGGTAATGATTTCCAGTAGGTCCACTGTACCTAGTTCACCAGCCCACCAGTTGTGGGTTCGTTATCCCATAGGTTCTGCGTGAAGGAAGAGTTAAGATCATTGTTGATCCTGTCCTGTTGGAAGTCTTCCGCTATTGCTGTTGTGATAGCGCTACCATGGCTGTTTAGACTGGTGTTGAAGACTGGTGATGGTGCGGCCAGTGTTAATGCTTCTTCCAAGTCGCCACAGGTTCTTGGCTGGATAGAGCATGCGAATAGAGCTAGACCACGTTTTGGCCCTCAGATGGAATGCTCGAAAAATTCAGTACTCCTATATGGAAACGTGGTCATGATGATAGTGGAGGGTGGGTTGACACTTGGTGAGGCTGGAGGACTGTCTTCCATGTGATCTTCCGGTGTAAAAGATCTCACAGGACTGTGATTTTTTGCGTCATCAAGGTCTTTTGCATGGTTGTGATTGGTGATAATGCGCCACTGTGGTGTAATGGGCAGACCATGAAGGACTGCCAGGTGTGAACAGAGGAAGTCACCGTTTTGGCAGATCTCTGCCCACAAGCCAAGCACCACCAGAACCCTGTTGCAGATGAATAACTCTGTTGTGTCGGACAAGCCCTGTTCTAAATGCAAAATATGAAGTGCACTTGTGGCACTGGTTTCGCTCCATGTGAAGAAAGCTTGTTGACTCTAAAGATACTTCTTAAGATATGATCACTGAACTTTGGTGTAGGATAACATTAACCCTTACCACTCTGATGTCAATATTCTCTCTTATTATATCAATATAAAAAAAACTGGTGTACATTTGTCAACAATTTTGGTGGAAGATGTTGCTGTCTATGACAGCACCATCTCCCACCAAATTTGTTGAAAAATGAACACCAGTTCATCTTTCAATTTAATTTGAAAATTAAAAATTTTTGACACCAGAGCTAAGGGTTAATACATGCTAATGCAGGTGAGAGGTAATGTGATTATGTCATAAGCATCTCCAAGGGAGGACAGTGGTAACAAGGTAGATAATTAATGTGTTTTTACTACATTCAGGTAGCATGATTAATCACTATTGGATCCATGCAATGTAGTTGATGAATCCAAATTTCTCACGTTCCTTGCAGACAGATGTGGATTCCGCATTTGTTCACATCATGTTGTAACCCGGCCTACTGGTCAATATGGGTCAAGAAAGTCATCATCCTTGATTAGTGAATGTCCAGATGCAGGTTAAGAGATTATTTTAGATAATGGACCTTTCCAGTTTTAGCTATGACCTGCCCATCTCTAGCTAAGCTCCACCCACACCTCACTCATGTTTGGATCGATCGATCCCTGACTATTAATTTCCATAAAACTACAGGTAAGCTGTTAAATATTTTGACCAATTTGATTGGGTGCTGTTGATGGCTATGGCAGCAACAGCGCCCATTCAAATTAGTTTCAAAATATTCAACAATGTTTATTAAATGGGAAAGATATACAATTTGTACAAGGTGTCGGACAATGAAGTGTTAAAGAGAGACTATATCAAATCATTCATGCCATAATTAATTATGACGTCATCCTACAAGTCACTTAGTTGCAAGATTATGATGTCATATAATGTCAGATGATGGATGGATAAATGGGAAAGGTCCATTGTCTAGGTTACCGAGTCAGACCTTCCAGTGGTAGATTTTCAGAAGTTTCTTGACCTGCAAATTGATTTTTCTCCATACCACTATAGAAGCTGCCACTGAGGGTAGCTAAGGGTTAGCAGTTTTAAATATGTTGCGAAAATTAATAAACAGGGACTCGATTCTCTAATTCAACTTTGCAATTAATAAAAACTAGAAATGTTGAGATATGAATTAACATGGACAGATTATGGACATCAACATTAAGAGTGTTAACATACCAGGTGTGGTTGTGACTCTTGGGATTGTAACTGTAGTCATCGTCATTGTCGCAGAACTCACTGTGGAATTAGCGCCTGGAAGAGAAACAAAAGATATCACTATTAACCCTTTAAGCCTTAAATTTCATCAAGAAAATGTTTATTTTCTCAAAGAAAATGTCAATTTGCAGACCAAGAGAAGACTATTTTTGGAAATTTACCACAGGAATGACTGACTCGCTTATCGAGCCAGTCATTCCAGACGTAAATTTTTTAAAATACTCCTCTCCTGGCCTGCAAATGGACATTTCTCAAGACCATTGCACAAGCCGTTTTAGCTAATACGAGTATTAAAGTTAAAAATTCACTGTATCTCAATTTTACAGCAAACAAACAGGAAAGCTCTTGAATATTTTGAAATTAATATGACTGGAAGACTTTGCTGCCAGTCATATTAATCTCAAAATATTCACCAGAATATGCTGTACATTCTAAAGAATTGACGTTTTCAGGTATTCATCGTTGAAAGGAGGTTAAGTAATGCATTCACTTTTTGATAAATGTCGTAATAACAACATTTTCAAAGTATATGTAGTAGGAGTACTGGTGAAAAGGACGACTTAACTATTTAGTCATATCTAGTAAGGAAGGTAACTCTAGGGTTAGAGATAGAACGTGGTAGCGAGATTTAAGCAGCCAGTCAGCTGTCATCAGGTGTGTGGGAATAATGTTAGATTGCTGTAGCTCATGCAAGACAAGTTAGAACCTAACTTACACAAATTCACACTAACTCTCTGCAATATGGTATCAACATACTCTAAGACGCTAAGTGATTCGACAAAAGAAAACCTCCAAATCTGTACACTCACTCACACACGCACGCACATGAATGCAAGGCCAGATGCTCAGATGAACAGACTTCTGCAACAACTACATTCATGTGAACACACAGATGTATACAAGTGAATGTCCATTTGGAGACCCAGAGTACGTTTGAAAATTTACAAATTTACGACTCGATTGACTGGCTTGCAATTGGGTATTGATGTATGCATCACAGTGGTATATGTTAATAAACAGGCTTCTCTTGGTCTACAAATACACATAAATGGTGGATATAGTTTACCAGTTGTAGGAGGTGATGTACTCGTGGTAACCAGTCTTCTGCTGCTTGTAGCCGGTTCTGTACTAGTTGTAACTGGTTCTGTACTAGTTGTAACCAGTTCTGTACTAGTTGTAACCGGTTCTGTACTAGTTGTAACCGGTTCTGTACTAGTTGTAACCGGTTCTGTACTAGTTGTAACTGGTTCTGTACTAGTCGTAGCCGGCTCTGTACTAGTTCTAACTGGTTGTGTACTAGTTGTAACTGGTTCTGTACTAGTTGTAAATGGTTCTGTACTAGTTGTAACTGGTTCTGTACTAGTTGTAACCAGTTCTGTACTAGTTGTAACCGGTTCTGTATTAGTTGTAACCAGTTCTGTACTAGTTGTAGTCGGAGTTGCACTGGTTGTAACCGGCATAGTGCTGGTTGTAATTTGTCTCGTGCTGGTGGTAAACAACCTTGTGCTGGTTGTAACTGGTGCTGTTTTGGTTGAAACCAGTGTTGTGCTAGTTGTGCTTGTCATTACCAGTGTTGTACTGGTTGTAACGGGTGAAGTACTGGTAGTAACCGGTGAAGTACTGGTTGTAACTGGTAAGGTACTGGTTGTAACCGGTGAGGTACTGGTTGTAACCGGTGAAGTACTGGTTGTAAAAGGTGAGGTACTGGTTGTAACCGGTGAAGTACTGGTTGTAATCGGTGAAGTACTGGTTGTAACTGGTGAAGTACTGGTTGTAACCGGTGAGGTACTGTTTGTAACCGGTGAAGTATTGGTTGTAACCGGTGAGGTACGGTTTGTAACCGGTGAAGTACTGGTTGTAACCGGTGAAGTACTGGTTGTAACCAGTGAGGTACTGGTTGTAACTGGTGTTGTGCTCGTTTTAACTGGTGTCGTGGTTGTTGTGGAGGTAGTTGTTGTCATGAGTCTGAAAAATAAAAAAATATGACCACTTAATGGTAAAGAATTTTCATGAAATTTCAGATTTTTGCTCAGTGAATGACCCTTTGCAGAACAAGAAACTATTAAAAAAATATTTACAACTGGAATGACTTTTTCTGTTATCGATCCAGACCAGTTTTCCAGTGAATAAATTTTCAATAATTGTCTCTTCTTGGCCTGTAAATGGACATTACATAAGATCACTGCAGAGGTCAGTTTTGACCAGCATGAGCTTTAACCCTTACAACACTGGTGCCAATATTTTATCTTTCACTCTGTCATTAGTAAAGAAACAGGTGTATATTTTTCAAACAAATTTGGTGGATGATCCACCAAATTGGTTGAAAAGTGAAAACCACTTCATCTTTTAATTTAATTTAAATATATAAAATTTGGTAATCAGAGTGGTAAGGGTTAAAGAGAAAGAGATGACATTTTAAGGGTATTGTATACTCATTTGGTACATGACTATCTAAAGAAACACTTTCTTCAAGATTCTTGTTTGGTATGTTGAAGCCTACCAACCACAGGATCATTGCACACACCATCACCATTAAATTCTTTCAGCTAAATTTGCTTGAAAAATGGTCAAAATGGTACAGAGAAGAAGCAATTTGACAATTTCCAGTACATTTAAAATAAAATCCAAGATTTAGCACACACCCCGCCCACAAAAATGATGAATCAAAATTCTGCATGGAAGTTCTAGAGCCTATCACGACAGGATCTTTCAGCCAAATTTGGTTGAAAATGCTCAGAATGTTAAGAAGCAATTTGACAATTTCCGGTATATTTTTCATAAAATCTAAGATTTTCACCCAAAAAATTGATGGATCAAAATTCTGAATGGAATTCTAGAGCCTATGGCCATAGGATCCTTTCAGCCTAATTTGGTTAAAACCGGTCAAGATGGTAAGAAGCAACTTGATAATTTCCAGTACATTTAAAATAAAATGTAAGATTTCACCCCTAAATATTGACGAATCAGAATTCTGTATGGAAGTTCTAGAGCCCATCACCACAGGATCCATTCAGCTAAATTTGGTTGACATCGCTCAGAATGGTAACGAGAACCAATTTGACAATTTCCGGTAAATTGTTCATAAAGTCTAACATTTTCACCCAAAAAATTGATGAATCAAAATTCTGAATGAATTATCTGGAGCCTACAACCATATGGTTATTCCGGCCAAATTTGGTTGAAATTGGCCAAGTGGTTAATGAGGAGTAGTGCTTTAAAGCAAAAGCTGACGGACGGACGGATATTTTAATACATTGAAAATATAACAGGAGCTATACCTCTGGCATTCAATAGTGTACTTCCTTAATTTTTAACAACCTAAATCAATATTAACCAAAGAAACACCATCTATATAATGCGGTTTTAATCCATCTACAAACAGTGAAAGATGGCAATGAAACATGGAGAAATCAACAGTGTATTAAAAGCTCACTCACATTTATCGTAAATAATAAAGACAAGACGCCCAAGGGCCTGTGGCACTCACCAGGATCATTAGCATTTGAACCATTTGCATTTAAATAAATATGATGGATAATTTTCGGAAAATCTAAGATGGCCACCCAAAAAATTTACCAATCAAAATTATGAATAGAAATTCTAGTCTACCTTGATAGGGTTACTCTAGCCAAATTTGTTTGAAATATGTCAAGCAACTAAGGAGAAACTGTGTTTTGACAATTTCTGGTAAACTTTTCATAAAAGCTAAGATTTTCACCCAGAAAATTGATCAATCAAACTCCTGAATAGAATTTCTATAAAATCCATTAGATATTTGGTTGAAATATGTCAAGCAGCTAAGTAGGGGTAGCAATTTGACAATTTCCGGTACATTTTTCATAAAATCGCATATGCAAAAAATTGATAAAGCAAAATTCTGAATGGATGTGCTAGAGCCTATGGCCATAGGATCCTTTCAGCCTAATGTGGTTAAAACCGGTCAAGATGGTAAGGAGAAGCAATTTGACAATTTCCAGTACATTTTTCATAAAATCTCAGATTTTCACCCCAAAAATTGATGAATCAAAATTCCTAATGGAAGTTCTGGAGCCTACAACCATTGGGTCCTTTCAGCCAAATTTGTTTGAAATCACTCAGAATGGTAAGGAGAAGAAGCAATTTGACAATTTCTGGTACATTTTTCATAAAATCTAAGATTTTAACCAAAAAAATTGAGGAATCAAAATCCTGAATGGAAGTTCTGGCACCTACGACCATAGGGTACCTCCAGCCAAATTTGGTTGAAATTGCCCAAGTGGTTAATGAGGAGTAGTGTTTTAAAGCAAAAGTTGATGGACAAGACGACGGACACCATGGCATAAGCTTACTTGGCCCTTCGGACCAGGTGAGCTAATAATCAATATGCGATTGTTTCATGAATTTTTTCTTAGAAATAGTCAAACCTGTCTACCACGGACACAATGAGTTTTAAAAAAAGTGGTCACTAAAGACTTGCTGGTTGGCTTAATACAAGAGGCCCAAGGGGCCTGTGTCGCTCACCTGGAGCACCATCAATTTTTGTCAAAATTGTTGGTGGGTGGTTTAGCAGTCTTTTAAATGAGTTGGTGGACATTTTTGCAAGTGTAATATGGCCGCCAAACAGACTACATTTTGATTGGCCCACAGCGCCCATGTTTTTTTGATGGATCAACTTCCCTTGCACAAATTTTAATGACCCAAAATTTGGCGTGATCCCTTCCGCGGTTCTGAAGGGGTCATTTTCGTGAAAACCAGGTCATCCAAGATGTCGTCGAACCATTTGGTGAATCAAGTCCTCTTGAACAAACTTGGCTTACCTCGTGGCCTAGATGAAGATTCTGCAAGTGGTTTCGGAGAAGATTTATAAAGACATTTCCTGAAATTGGCCGAAATCCAAAATGGCCGCTGGGCAAATTGGCCGATCGGGTTCATTTGAACAAACTTGGATCCTTATGCCCTAAGGATGCTTCCTCCCAAATATACTGTAATTGAAATCGGCCTGGTAGTTCTCGAGAAGACATTTTAAATTTCCCATTGCTTAAGCATGGGAGCTTTTGAAGAGAAAATTATGCAAGATGGCTGCCAAACCGTTTATCCGACAGTTTCAAAAATTGCAAATTTGAGCTCAGAATACCCCCAAACATATATATAACCAATTTTGGCCTCAAAATCCATCAAATAAAAAAATCCAATATGTCCGCCAAACACGCTACATTTTGATTGGCCCACGGCGGACATGTTTTTTGACAGAGCAACTTCCCTTGAACAAACTTTAATGGCCTTTAGTCCCTAATCATATCTCCCAAATTTTGGCCTGATCCATTCAGCGGTTCTGTAGGTCGTTTTCAGGAAAACTAGGTCATCCAAGATGGCTGCTGAACCATTCGGTCAACTATTTGGCAGGAAGCATCCTTATGGCATAGAGATTTCATTTTGTTCAAACGAAGCCGATCGGCCAGTTTGCCCGGTGGCCATCTTTGATTTCGGCCGATTTTTAGAAATGTCTTGAAAAATCTCGTTCTCCGAAACGCCTGGGGAATCGATTCAAAACTTATGAAACCTCATCTAGGCAAAGAGGTCAGCCAAGTTTGTTCAAGACAACTTGATTGACTGAATGGTTCGGCAGCAAATTTGTAGTTTGAGCAAAATGATATTTCTATGCCATAAGGATGCTTCCTGCCAAATATAATTCAAATCGGCCCAGAAGTTCTCGAGAAGACATTTTAAATTTCCCATTGCTTTAGTATGTGAGCTTTTGGCGGGAAAATGATCTAAGATGGCTGCCAAACCGTTTATCCGACAGTTTCGAAAATTGCAAATTTGAAATCAGAATACCAAAAAACCTTTATAAACCCAATTTCTGCCTCAAAATCCCTCAAATAAAAAAATCCAATATGGCCGCCAAACATGCTCTATTTTGATTGGCACACAGCGGGCATGTTTTTTTACGGATCAACTTCTCTTGAACAAACTTTACTGGCCCTTAGTTCCTAATCATATATGCCAAATTTCGGCCTGATCCCTTCAGTGGTTCTGGAGAAGTTATTTTCGCTAAAACTAGGTCAACCAAGATGGCCGCCAAATTATTTGACCAATTAAGTTCCCTTGAACAAATTTGGTTGAGCTCTTGCCCTAGATCATATTTCATCAGGTTTCCTTCAATCCCTCAAGCGGTTTTGGAGAACATTTTTAAAGACGTTTCTAAAAATCGGCCAAAATCCAAGATGGCTACCGGCCTAATTGGCCGATTGGCTTCATTTGAACAAACTTGGATCCCTATGCCCTACGGATGCGTCCCGCCAAACATAATTGAAGTTGGCCCAGCGGTTCTTGAGAAGAAGGCGTTTAAAGGAAAAGTTGACAGATGGATGGACGGACGACGGATACACAATGGATGGTCGCCACAACATAAGCTCACTTGGCCTTTCAGGCCAGGTGAGCTAATAATATTTCCCAAATTTGGGCCCGATCCATTCAGTGGTTCTTGAGAAGTCGTTTTCGCGAAAAGTAGGTCATTCATTTGAACAAACTTAGATCTCTATGCCCTATGAATGCTTCCTCCAAAATATAATTGAAATCGGCCCAGTGGTTCTTGAGAAAAAGTCGTTTAAAGAATTCCCCATTGCTTTCCTATGGGCCCATTGCTTTATTATGGGAGCCTTTGGCGGGAAAACAAACCAAGATGGCAGCCAAAGCGAAAGTGGCATATTTGAACTCGCCACACTGATAAGCATATATAAACAATTTTCGCCATCAAAATACATCAAATACAAAAAAGCCAATATGACCTAGAAATGCTGAATTTTGATTGGTTGATGGCGGCCATGTTTTTTAATGAACAAACTTCCCTTGAAAACCTTGAAAGGCATTTGGTCCCTAAGCATATTTACAAAATTTCGGCTCTATCCCTTCAGCGGTTCGGGAGAAGTCGTTTTCGCGAAAACTAGGTCATCCAAGATGGCCACCAAGCAAATCGGCCAATCAGGTTGCCTTGAACAAACTTGGGTCTACCGCTGCCACAGATGATGTGTTATGAGGTTTGAATCAATTCCTCAAGCGGTTTCGGAGAAGATTTTTTAGTGTTTCTAAAAATCGGCCATTTTGGCCGACGGCCATCTTGGATTTTGGCCGATCGGGTTCATTTGAACAAACTTTAATCTCTATGGCCTAGGGATGCTTCCTGCTAAATATAATTGAAATCGGCCCTGTGGTTCTTGAGAAGAAGTCGTTTTAAAGGAAAAGTTGACAGACGGACGGACGACGGACAGACACATGACGGACGGTCGCCATGACATAAGCTCACTTGGCCTTTCAGGCCAGGTGAGCTAATAACTGACTAACTATGCTATATAGTCTTTGGGGTGAAATGATATGGGATTTATTAAGATGGTGGTCTCAAAATTAATGAACCACAATCTTTGGGTCCAAACACAAGTATCCACAATATACAGATTTCATTGTAGCAGAGTGGTAATAATTTCATGACACTACATAAGAACACAATAACTACATCTCTCTTAACACCTTAACACTCAAATTTGCTTCGGAGTATTTTTAATTTTTCTTTAAATCACAATTTGCAGACCTACAGGTTATTTTTAAAGATTTATCACTGGAATGACTGGCTCGGTTATCGAGCCAATCATTCCAGTGATAAATCTTTAAAAATAGTCTTGTCTTGATCTGGACATTGATGTTTTTCAAGACCACTGCAGAAGCTGTTTGCCCAGTATGAGTGACAAAAGTTTAAGCATACCTGCAATCTATATCACCACTGACCATTGAGCATACATAGCCGGTTCCACAAGGTGACCAGGAACACGTTATGCTGGTATTCACAAAATCTACAAGACAGATTACCAAGGATTCAAATAACTTTGTTAGTTTAAGAAGGTAGAATATACACACAGAAATTATCTTGAAGCTTTTTAAAACAAATGTTCAAAAGATTAAATAAAAATAATTTAAAAGTTTAGTTTTAAGCCTTTCACTGATAAATTTACCACATCTCAATCTCAGGATGATTAAAAAGTAAAGAAGATGAATATTTTGAAATTAATATGACTGGAAGTCTTTGCTGCCTTAGACAGCATGACTTTCAGTGCCATTAATTTCAAAATATTTAACAGAATATACATTGCGATACATCGTAAAGAATTTACTCTTTCAGCGATTTGTGTTAATGTTGAACTGTGTCATCACCATTTTGTATCATATTACCAATGATGATGATGATAATGATGATGATTGGGTGATGATGATGATGATGATACCAATGATGATGATGATGATGATGATGATGATGATTGGGTAATGATGATGATGATGATAATGATGATGATTATGATTGGGTGAAGTTGATGATGCGGCTGATGATGATGATAACGATGCTTGATGTTAGAGATTATGATCATGAACATTTTTTAATGACATTTTATATAATCTGCATTGCTAATTTCGAAATAAACAATCCCTTAAAAGGCGACCAGAAAACCATTGAACATATAAAGTTAAACATCAATATTTCAGCTCACTCACAATAAGTGTTATTGCTGCCTTGTATACGGGGCACACGCAGAATCGTGACATTAGCCAGGTCAATGTGAATCATGCCCGCACTATAGATGTTCTCTATCGCCTGGATTAACACTTGCATTTGGTTTAAGTCAACATTCTGACCAATCACAACATCATATACCACAATCACTGAACCTGGCCTGAAAGACAGAAAATGACACTCTAAGCACCATCACATAATGAGCTGTAACGTAAGATGATGATGATGATGATGATGATGATGATGATGATGATGATGATGATGTATGAATGGTAAAGTATTGATACACAATCACTATGGCATTTAACTTGCTGGGTTTTTGCTCATCTAAAAAAATTCAAATCTTATCACCTTGAAACCAATTTTCATCATTTTATATGATGCCTCCAGTGCACCAATAAAATCAGTACAATGGTAAATGGGTTTTTTTTAAACTGTTAACTAATGGAATCTCAATTGAAATGCACAGTACAGAGAATGGCCACAAAATATGCATAGCTTATCATACATTTCTATATCACTTGAGTACATTCCTATCAGCTTACGCAAGAGATTTGACACGAATTCCTGTGACATTGGTACCAAGATGACTCCGGTAAGTTTTGTAAAGCTGAAACACAAAATGGAACGAGTTATCAAACCAAACTATAAGTAGAGCAGATAAAACATTGCTCATTAATTTACATAAAATAATCCCATTACCCTTATATAAGCAATGTCATAGACTCGTTAAACTTCAGTATATCAGTTACCAGCTCTTATGACTCTGATGTTAAAATTTAAAATTTTCAAATTAAACTTAAAGATGACCTTTTGCTCATTTCTCTACACATTTGGTGGAAGATGTTGCCATCATAAATGTTGAACCAGAAATATGATTGTAATGCAACCAGGAAGCTCGCCTTTACGACTTCGCAATAAAATATAGAACTCGACTTCAAACATAAAATAAATATAGATGGCTTATCAATGAAAACCCTTGTCAACAAGATGCCCAAGGGCCTGTAAAGCAAACCCAGAACATTAGCATTTGAACCATTTGCATTGGTAGATATGATGGATAAAAAATCCAAGATGGCCAGCAAAGAAATTGACCAAACAAAATTGGTTCTGGAAAGTTTTCAAAACATCCAAATGGCCAACTGCAAAAAATGGACCAACCAAAATTCTGAATAGATGTTCTAGAGCCTACCACTATAGAATCCACAGCCAAATTTGGATAAAATCCATCAAGTGGTTATGGAGAAGACGCATATTGACAATTTCCAGTAAATTTTTCATAAAATTTATTAATTCCACCAAAGACATTGACACATTAAAATTCTAAATAGATGTTCTGGAGCCTACCGCGATAGAATCTGCCAACTAGGGTTGAAATCTGTCAAGCGGTTAATGTTGAAGTATTTTGACAATTTCTAGTAAATTTTGTTATAAACTCTAAGATTTTCACCGAGCAAAATTGACTAATGAAAATACTGCATAAAGGTTCTGAAGCCTAGACCTGGATAGTCATGCCAGCCAAAGTTAGTTGAAATCCGCCAAGCTGTTAATGAGGAGTAGCAATTTGACAATTTGTGGTAAATTTTTCATAAAATCTAAGGTTTTCACCAAAAGACAGCGCTCTACCAAGAGTAGCGCTTGGAGAATTTCCAGACCAATCAAAATTCTGTATATATGTTCTGAAGCATAACCGCATCGGGTCCTTCCAGCCATATTAGCTTGAACCCGCCAAGCGGTTAATGAGGAGTAGCATTATTAAACTAAATTTTACAGATGGACGACGGATGACAGATGGTCCCCATATATATCAGTAACCTTGACCTCTGAGCTTTTGACCAAACATGTGTGATGTCGGGTCATTATAAGGAAGTATGAGTCAAAGGTTAGGTCCAGTATGATTAAATAATCCTGAGATATAAACAGAAAGTGTTAATGTTGAAAGAACAAGGGTTTTTATCAAGGTCACAGTGACCTTGACCTTTGAGCTTTTGACCTCAATGTCATTGTGTGATGTCAGGTCATTAAAAGGAGCAATGTGTCCAAGGTTGGGTCCAGTATGATTAACCAAACCCGAGATAAAAGCAGAAAAGTTGAGCCAATGGAAAACCCAGTTTTTACTAAGGTCACAGTGACCTTTCCCTAGACCTTTTGAACCCAACATTATCGTGAGATGTCATGCCATTATAAGGAAGCATGTGCCTAAGTTTGGGTCCAGTATGTATTAACCAAACCTGCAATAAATAGTAAGGTTAGGATATCGCAATAGCTCTTTTTACTTCATAAATTTGAGCCAAAAATGTATACTGGTTTCTTTGCTATAGTCATAGTAAAAGGCAGAATATTGATATCAGAGTTGTAAGGGCTAAAAATGGGGGTATCCATTTTAGCTATGCACCACACATCCATAGCTAAGCTCCACCCACACACACAGCCGCGTTGGGATCAATTGAATCTTGAATAGCCGGACTATCAATTTCCCGAAAACTATATAAGTAAGATGTTGAATAATTTGAAACTAATTTGACTGGGTGCAGCAACAGCTCCTAGTCAAATTAGTTTCAAAATATTCCACATTATCTTTATTAAATAGTAAAGACGGATAATTCGTACAACAACGCTTAGTCCATCATCAATTAAGCATTTGTGACAAACTTATCTAAGTCATTCATGACATAACTGATTATGATGTCATCCTACACATCACGTAGTTGATTATGACGTCATATGATTGATGGATAAACTGGAAAGATCCATTGAGATACTGCAGTTTAACAAGAGGAGAGGCTGGGACCTGCATGTCGAGCCTTCTGGGTATTTTTGAACCACCTTAGCATTCTTCTAATTCTTTGTGCAAAGCAAACTTTAAACCAAACTAAGTTCAAATCACGGAAAAATATGGAGACCATTTGAAAATCCTTTCTTTATGATGGAGATTGTTTGCAATGATGGCATAAAATAAATCTATTTTACGGAGATCTTATAAGCCCATATATGCACATTGATGAAAAACATTTGTCTAATTCTTGGTGCTTGGCAGATGCTGCATGTCATTTCTATCCCTATGTTGAGCCATCCTCCGTTTTGACCATACAAGAAGGCTGTTGAATATTTTGAGATCCAGGGATACCCTCAAAATATGGCCACCATAATAACGACATTATCTCCACCCTGTACGTTTGCTTGACGCTTCATCATAACCTCAACATATTTAACAGGATATGCTTTACTTTGTCATTGAATGGGTAAATAATTTACATTAAGATGGTTAAACCTGACACATGCAACATGGGTATTGGGTAGATCGCGGGGGGGGGGGGGAGGGGGGTGGAGGGGGCTAGGAACCAGGGGATAACTTCCCATTGCACAAGAGAATATGCTAACCATATGATTTTGAGCTGAGTTGTAACTCACAAATACATGTAATATTAAGTTTGTTTGTTTATCAAACGGTGTACATTTCTGACAAAGCTATAGCATGCCAGACTTATTACTTATATTACTTACTGCAAACTTCTTCAAAGTTTTCATATATTAGGTCGTTATACAACTACTGCCTTAAAGGTTGGTTTCTAACTGTATGTAATTACTGTCCTTATTGGGATACTTCCGTCTAAGAAGGTATTCATCTAGCAATCACACCGTTGCTTAGAACTGTCCACCATCCTCAAACCAAAAAATGCTGTGGAACATACAATACGTGACCTGACAAAGTAACCAAAATGTCTACCATGCAGCTTGTCTGCAGGCTATCTATGTATTAGTAATCCTGGGTTGATGATTATCTCTGGGGCTACTGATGATCACATCGTTTGTACTCATTGCAAGTTGTGCAATTCCATGACTTTTCCATCCCACATTAAATTTGATAAATTCCAACATTTCAAGACCTCAAGGGCTAGTGCCCACACATTTTCTCCAAATGATTCTGGGCAACATAAGATTTTGAACATAAAGGTAGATGGACTGCGTATAAACAAAAAATTAAGGACTCGACTGCGCTTTTTTCCACATATCACACATGTGTGGCAGTGTCGCAAAATAAGTATTTCTTAAAATAGTATATCCCTTGATAAATTAAATGTCTATTGAAAACTCTAACATTCTTCTAATTCTTGAAAAGGAGACAAATCACACAGAAATAAACTAAGCCTAAACAATGTAAAAGCTTGGAAAAAACTTAAATTGATGTGATTTTGCTGAAAACTGAATGCAATGATGATATAGAACAATTCTGTAAAGTTTTGTTGAGATAGGATAAGCCTTGATAAATTAAAGGAACATTGAAAACTTTAACATTCTTCTAATTCTTGGTCCAAGTCTAACCACGTACATATATGGAAACAATGACAGCGTAGAAGGAATCTATAGTTTTATTGTGATTGGGTAAGCCCTTGATGAACTACATGTCCATTGACAAACTTTAACATTTGCATAACTCTTGGTGCAAAAGAAGTCCAAACCCCGTAAAATATGCAAAGAATTTGAAAATTCTTTTAATTCTGACGTTGACTGGATGCGATGATGGTACACAACAAATCTGTAAAGTTTTATTGAGATCAGGTAAACCCTTGAGATGCTTGATGAAAAAAATATACATTGAAAAACTTTAACATTCATCTGCATGCTTAGGGTGTGACAAAACTGTTTTGAACCTGATACATGTTATATCAAACCAATTCTAATTTAATATCCTCTTTAATATTTTTGAACCTTATTTGGCTGGAAGCTGGTGCTGCATATGGCAGCAACAGCTTCCAGTTAAATTAGCTTCAAATTATTCAATAACGTACCTGTATATATGTTGAAATAGCGCTGGGAGAATTTCATGCTTAGCTTTCTGTGTAAGTTTATCATGACCTATTAGAGGTCATGTTGATTTTCCAGAGTTTCTAAGCCTTGATTCCATGACTTTCCATACAGACCCTGGCACCAGGACTGAGCACAGTGCCATTCAGTTAAGCTGACTCTTTACATATGATTTGAACACCTTCTACACTATGTACACGCTGACAAGATACGTACACCCTCCTGTATATTATGTGCTGGTGTCCGGTATTTGATAGATGCTGGGTTACTATAGGAACTAGGCTGAATTGTCATGTTGAGAACTATTTCGTGCCGAATGCTGTACTGTTGAGCTGAAAATCACAATAAAGATCATTGTCAAATTAAACAAAATATTATACATGTACATATTGGACTATATAAAATATAAACACGACGAATCAGATGGAATATTCAGGGGCGATAATTCAGGTGAACATGAACAGGTTTCCCCTAAACACAATCATGTCACTGCATCTCCCCATAATTATATAATAATGCTAGAAACTGAAAATTGTGAGTTTGTGTTCAGAAATCTCACATGTCTTAGATGTCTGTCTTGGACAAGAAACATATGGACAGCTTTTTAGGGAGGATTTCGTCAAAACCGAGACAAACTTCTTCACATATCCTGAAATACTGTATTCTGAGGCTGCTTAGTAGAAACATTCTATAGCTGCAATTAGTCATTCACCACTGACCATTGTGTGTTGTCCTCAGCCAAAATAGTTAGCTTCTTCGGGTTCATTCTTGATCTGAATGTACCAAGTCCAGTTTTCCTGAGGTCACTTTGCTGCACACTTAGCAGAATAATGCAATGACCTCCTCTCCTACTAATTGGCTCCAGTAGGGCGCATTCCAAGGCTCTCTGTGTGGGTGTCCTCTGCCATTCTTAGCTCATGGATAAACATGGACCATCTTCAGGTATTAATGGCAAAATTTACTAACTACAAAAATTGTAACTAAACTGTTGAAGTTGCATTCATTGATAAGAAGTGACTACACAGACACATACAGGCAGGCAGACAGAGACAGACAGACAAACAGACAGAGAGACAGCTGGATGGCAAGAGAGATGGATAAACAGACTTGCCAATTACTTTATGACCCACAATTGCCCACATGTCCGGCTGGGAGATAAAAGCCTTCAGTTGACAAGCTAGAATAACACTGCTATGTCCCAGTCCAACAACAGCATACAATCTCTGGCTGTGACCCAGGTCAGCTTCGGATAACAGAGGGACACATTTCTAGATATGCCACTCTCATTTCTAGCTAAGCTCAGCCCACTTTTTATGCATTGTTAGAATCAATTTCAAACTTTGAAAACTAAATTCCCAGACTCAAAATTTCAAGGCAACTATACAGGTAAGTTGTTGTATATTTTGAAACTAATTTGACATTTCCAGTTGAATTAGATGTAGTTTCAAAATATTCAACAGAATGTTTATTAAATTGTACCGTCAAATTTAGTGCCGTCATTATGATTGTGCATCAGCTAACAAGTAGAATAGTTGGTTTTGACACACTTGAGTGACAGATCGAATGCCTCCATTGCTCACAATATCATATGGAATAATGCAATCTTCGCGGCTCCAATGTGGAGGGAAAATAAGACAGATTATCTTTGGTTAGGCTGAGCTTTCAACCCCCTGCCTTCAGCCACTGTTTCCAGCGTCAACTGACTTCAGAGCATCATTAGCATGTCATAAGGCAGTTGAATCTGTAGCAGAATGGAGAAATCCAGTTTTAGCCATGCCCTGCCCATCTCTAGCTAAGCTCCACCCACACTTCGCCCGTGTTGGGATTATTCCATTCCTGAACTTCCTGACTATCAATTTCCAGAAAACTCTGCAGGGAAACCTGAATATTTTGAACAGTGCCCAGTCAAATTAGTTTCAAAATATTCAACAGAATGTTTAATAAATAGTAGGCATACAATTCATACAACAACTCTTAGTCCATCATCAATTATGCGTTCATGATGAACTTAGCTATGTCATTCATGACGTAATTGATTAAGACATTAGCCTACATGCCATGTAGTTGATTATGATGTCATATGATTGATTGAGAATCAAAAAAGCATCTGCTTTTGTTTCTCCGAGAATTCTTAATACTTACCAGATGTACTATTATGATTATGTCTATTATCTAGTCTAGCTCAAAATAAACAATTAAAACTCCGCACTCTCCTGGTCCTGCCCATACTGTGTCCGGGAATTACCATAGCCGCAGGTACCGAGTCAATTCCCAATCAGTCAGATTCGTCTTATATTTGTCTTGACAAACAGCGAAAGCAGTGCAGCCTCACCTCAGCGGGGCAGCTGAGGCAGGGCCATAGTACATCTTGTAAGTATTAAGAATTCTCGTAGAAACAAAAGCGGATGCTTTTTTGATTCTACTTCGAATAATACTTACCAGATGTACTATTATGATAAACTCCGGATTTCGACAGCCAGGAAATGCCGGTGGGAGGAGGTGAGGCGCAAACCAGCACTCATCTACCATCCAACAGAGAAGGTTGTGAAGAGACTAGAAACCCTAGCATATGCTTGGGTTCTGCCATCTGACTCATAGAGTGCTAAACTTCCATGGTCTAGACCGCGCTCCCCACCCCCTCTTTTGTCAGCACAAAATTCAGAGGGCTGTCAATGGGGATGCAACACCCACCAGACCCGTGTCAGGCCCAAGTCTCAGCTAGGGCAGTCCAGTAGAGTGCAAAGAAGCTACTACAACTTCTAATTTTGAAAAAACATCAGTATATCGATTAGATTTTCAAATTGGAATGAGTCTAATGTCTGTTTGAGAGGATAAGTATACTCTTGTACCAGACTATTCACCTAAGCAGTCTGGTATTTCGACTGTAAGTAAACATATTTATAGTCACTTAATTAATGTAAACACTCACCATTTTGAGTGCTTGATCTTTTCTTGATCATCACAGGAGCTCGGCCCAATCCACGGTCGTACTCAGTCATGTGCATAGCGACTGCTCAGTGTAAGTGGAAGACTTTGTGATGTGTGCGAAGTAGTGGTCGGAAGTGGCTTAGTTTAGATTCGATAAATTGGCGACGCCTACCGGATTAAGTGCGCTGGAGATGTCGCGAAGGTAGAAATCAGTGAATGGCGACTCGGCATGCCATTGTGCTACAGACATCACCTCCTCTAATGAGACACCCTTATAAAGGGCCGATGATGCTGCTAGTGCTCGGACCTGATGGGCATTCACACGATCAATCTGATTTCCTGTAGCGATTTTGTGCAACATCTGGATAGCATCAACTATCCAACGAGAAATAGTATCTTTCGAGGCGCGTAAATGAGGAGCTTTGAGACACAACCACAGAGATTTCGGGTCATCTCTCCACTCATCAGTACGTTTCTTATACATTTTCAGACATCTGACAGGACACCAAGCAGAAGAGTTTGGGTCATGTCTAGTTAAACTTGGCAAATTGATCGGCTGTCCTGGATATTTAAGTGACTGATTCTTTGCCAGGAAACAAAGACGTGGATGTAGTCTTAAACCTTCACACGTGACGACAAAACGGTCTTGTTCGGCAGAAAGCGCATGTATTTCGCTTCTCCTTCTCGCCGACACTGCTCCAACCAAGAAAACTGATTTAATAGTTAACAGTTTAATGTCAATAGATCTAATCGGTTCAAAGGGAGCATGCCCTAAAACCTGTAGAAAAAGAGATAGATTCCATGCTGGGATAAGAATTGGCTGTCTAGGTCGCAGATTGCTCATTCCTTTAATAACTTCATTCAAGGTATCATTCTCC
This sequence comes from Chaetoderma sp. LZ-2023a, assembly GCA_034401795.1. Lineage (NCBI taxonomy): Eukaryota > Metazoa > Mollusca > Caudofoveata > Chaetodermatida > Chaetodermatidae > Chaetoderma > Chaetoderma sp. LZ-2023a. Next base: position 4,620,774 of record CM067364.1, read on the forward strand.
ACTCCTTCAATGGCCAGACTGGGAATGACTGAAGCTAATGCAGACTTATATGCTGCTAGGGTTGAAGGTACAAGTTTGTCAACTTCGTATAAATGACAGATAAAATCTGCTACGTGTTGAACAGATGCAGAAAAGGGATTAATATCTCTTCCCTCAGACCACTCTGCAAATTTGATGATTCTATAATTATATGTTTTCGTGGTTGAACCTCTTCTGGCTGAAGCAACAAACTTCGCTGCTTGCTCAGAAAAGCCACCCTCAATTGCACGCTGCTTGATAACACACATGCAGTCAATTTGAACATTTCTGGTCTGTCGTGAAGGTACAGACCCTTGTTCTGAGAGATTAGATCTCTTCTGTCTGGAAGAGGGATTGATTGCAGACCAGAAGGTCCAGCAGATCCGTAAACCATGATCGGCCTGGCCAATAAGGGGCGATCAGCAGTACTTGGCACATCCCCTCTCTTATCTTTGCCAGAACTTTTGGGATGAGAATTGTTGGAGGATACGCATACGCGTACATTCCCTTCCAACTTATCGCCAGTGCGTCTACCGCTAGAGCTAGCGGGTCCGGGATCGGTGACACGTAGGTGACCATCTTTGCGTTTTGATTCATCGCAAACAGGTCGACATTTGGCTTGCCTCATTGTTTGAATAGAACCTCTGCTACCGACTGGTTGAGTTGCCATTCCATCGGATGACAAACCGTCCTTCGACTGAGAGCATCCGCTAGGATGTTCAATCTTCCTGGAATGTGTGCTGCCTGAAGAATAACATTCCTCTCTTGGCACCACAGCAGAAGGTTCCAAATCATCATACACAACTCTGGTGATCTCGTCCCGCCTTGGCGGTTCAAATAAGACACCACTGTTGAGTTGTCTGTCCTTATTAAGACAATTTTGTCTTGAATTAGACACTCGAACTTTCGAAGTGCCAATACCACCGCTAATAGTTCGAGCACATTGATATGTTTCTGCGCATTGGTCCGATCCCATTCCCCTGACACTGACTGATTGTCCAATACCGCTCCCCACCCCGTCAACGATGCATCCGTGAAGATGGACATCTGAGGTTGAGGAGGTTGTAGAGGAACACCTCGCAGGAGATTCTGTTCCGATAACCACCACTGACGGTGGAATATCAATGGTTCTTTTACTGGTATCCTCAGAGCTAACGGATCCGTTTTCTGAGACCAGAATGACATTAGATACATCTGAATTGGAATATGGAACCACCTTCTCCAGAGATACTAGTAAACCCAGTATCCTGAGAAATTGGCGTGCCATCAGATAGGCTGCAATCAGGCTCTTGACTCTGCTCTCCGCCGGAAAAGCCACGCCGTCCCTGAGATTGAAAAATATTCCCAGATAAACAAACTCCTGGGATGGAGTCAATTCTGATTTCTCTAGATTCACAATCCATCCTAGATCCTTTAATAAGGGTAGGACTACCTGAAGATTGCTGCGCAGAGTGACTGGATTCCCCGCCTTTAGCAGCCAGTCGTCTATATAAGTGTGAACAGCTATGTTTCTCCTGCGAAGTAAAGAAGTCATGGCGAGAACCACTTTGGTGAAGACCCTCGGAGCTGTGGTCAGGCCGATTGGAAGCGCATTGAATTCCCAAACATTGTCTTGGAATGCAAAGCGAAGGTATTTCTGAAAAGGAATTGACATTGGAATATGAAAATATGCATCCTTCAGATCTATCGACACTGCCCACATGCCTTTTCTCAGCCCTGTCATTACCGCTGCTACAGTCTCCATCTGAAACTTGGGAGAAAGAATAAATTTGTTCAATGGTTTGAGATTGAGAATTGGTCTCCATCCTCCGGTATGCTTCGGAACGAGGAACATCATCGAATAGAAGCCCAGAGAAGACTGATTGCGGACTAGATGAATCGCATTCTTCTGACGAAGAGATTCTATTTCTGAGCAAATGGCGTCTAGATGATCTGATTCCCTTGGAACGGGAGTCCATATTGGAGTCGATGTTAATGGAACTAACGATTGATGGATGAGCCAGTCCGGATCGTAGCCGTTTCTTATCCATTGACAGACTAAACAATCGCGCATGACCTGTTCCCATTGGCTTAGGAACAGTTGAAGCCTGCCTCCGACGGAAGGAATCTGCACACAGCTGGCGGTCAAGATTTCACGAGAAGACGCTAAATCGCTTGGGTGAAGATTCTTGACTCCATTCGTTCCTAACGTCACCGGATCTGGTTCCGCTGGAAACCCATCAGGACCGACCTCCACGGCCGCCCCGCGGCTTCTTGTAATACGACGGTCGGGAACCGCCGCCACGGCTATCCTTACGGTAACCGCCGCGGCCCGAACCGCCACCCTTCTTGTCATCCTCATATGGCCTCTTATTAGAGGACTTGTATGAGGATGAACGGCCAGGTCCTTGTGATCCGGATGGCCTATGGGCATCACGGCCAGAAGGACGGAAGGGCGATCTTGGACGCTGCCTCTGCTGCTCCTGTCGATGTTGCCGGTAGGACTGCTGCGGCTGTGTCCTCTTAGTCGACTTCCACGACTTGCCGACCACTTCTTGCTCCGCAACCATTGACACAACCTTGGAGAGAGCTTGCCGTGCCGAGGCGCCGAACAAGCCTGGACCGATGAAAGGCGCAGAAGACAATGCAGCCCTCATCTCCGGTCCTGGTTCTACACAATCGAGAACCATTCTCCGTCGCTCTGCCAATGTCCTGGTGATGACTCTGGCCAGGCAATCTTGAGACAGGCGCATGGTGTCCCGAATAACTCGGGGAGCAGCCCCTGGCACCTGTCCACCCTCCGCCGCGCAGGCCAGCATACACTGCAGGACGGTACATCCGTGCGAGAGCGCAGCCATAGCTGCCCTCACCGCATCTTCAATGAGCGTTAGCTCATTGAACGGATCTTTATTGGTCTGTGAAACCAAAGGACGAGACCGCTCCTTAGCCTTCCCAGCCAACGGCCTATTCAGCGCCTCTCGTTCCCCGACGGAAAGCCGTGGAACCCAGGCATACTGATGGTAGGCCTGCTCCGGAAAACGGACCCTACTCCTTATCCCATTCGGGGCCTTGGGCAATGCATACTCCGGCTGAACCAGACGGTATGCCGCAACTTCCAGCATGTCGGAAGTCTGCGTGTCCAATGGGAGTGTTGGCATGGCAGAAGAGCCACTTGACAGAGCGCTAGCCGCTCGCTCTGACATCCGCTCCATCACCGGATCGCGCTGAGATCCAAGATCAGATGCCAACCCGAGACGGTCGGACAGCCATCCAAGGACCTGCACCCATTCAGCTTCGGTGCAGAAAATGGACTCGTCCATTAATGAACTTCCGTTTTCATCCTCCCTCTCTCCCTTGGATGAGAGGGCCACCGACGATCCATGCTGAGAGCTATGAGACACCACTCTACCAAGACAGAGCGCATCCATAGCCCGACTACCAGCGGCACCGGTGTCCAACGAATCGCCGGACACGGATTCTCCGCAGTCCATCGGGACCACGACCGCCTTACTTACGGCAGGTGACGGCATTCCGATAGGAGCCGCACCGAAAGCCGCCGGGATACCGGCAGGAACCGCAAAACACGGCTCCGCCGACACCTCTGGTTGCACAAACAGCGGATGGAAAATACCCGACGGAACGTCGATATCACCATCCGCCTGGCAAACCCGTACAAATCCCGAGGGAGACCCCTGGGAAGTACTAGGCATTGCCGTCATCGAAATATCCGGCATGCCGGAATCTTCCATAAGAAGATCTTCCTTCTCTATCGTCGGCTCTTGAGCCAAGGACAGAGAAGGGGCAGGTGCTTGACCCTCCGCAGAACTAGCCGGACCACCTAAGGGTTGTCCTGCACTAGCTTGCATCGACGGGACCGTGGAATGAAAAGACTCAAACATAGCCTTAAACTGGGCCACCCATACGCCCAGAGCTGAATCCATGCGGTCATTCAGACGACCTTCCAGTCCCTTCAGAGACGTCTGGTCCAGCTTCGCCGCCTTGTCCCTCGCGATCCTCTCCAGACGCGCACGTCGATCCCGATCAAACTCTGCCACCATTGCCGACGACCACTTCGCGCACACATCACATGGGCTTCCCACCTTATACTTAGCGCACGCTACACAGGGATGTCCCGAGTACTTGCGCTTCATGAACCTGTTGCACTTCTGGCACAACGTGTCCTGGTTCTTTGGTTTCTGCAAACACACAGAAGAATTAAAACGCTGCACATAACAAACGATGATGAGCAATACGCACAATCGACTTGATAGTAAAAGAATTACTTAGAACACATTAACTTTCTCTTAAATTAATGATAATCAAGCCTTTAGGCAGGAAATATTTGAAACTTTTTTGAGTGAAAATTTTAAAAACACAACCTAGCAGTTAACTAACGTTAAACAATCAAAAATACAACGCCGATCGCTACAAACACCCTCGACAATGAAGCGAGCTAAAAATCGGCAAAACAGAGTGCCTAGACACGCCAAGCCAAGCAAGACATAATTCATGGGCGCCGCCATCTTGGCTAACGACGCATCCATCTTTAGAGGAACCGAGTCACAAGAGAAATTAACCGAGTACCCGAATTAAAACTAAAAGTTAACGGGTACAGAAGCGACTCCAACAATGGCTATCATTTTAAAACAATGTGCCAATTTAAGGAAATTTCAAACAATCATTATGGCACGAATGTATAAATTCTAGATTGATACAACCTGCCCCTGTGATGATTTTCCTAGTTCCTCCATGAAGCCACCGATGGTTTTCCAACAACAATGCTAAAACCGCTTAAATTATTGAAAATTTGAGCACTCTAAAAATGCGACTTTGTAAAAGCGCAAAATAGACGAATCTGACTGTGATTGGGAATTGACTCGGTACCTGCGGCTATGGTAATTCCCAGACACAGTATGGGCAGGACCAGGAGAGTGCGGAGTTTTAATTGTTTATTTTGAGCTAGACTAGATAATAGACATTATCATAATAGTACATCTGGTAAGTATTATTCGAAGTAGAAACTGGAATCCTCCATTGAGCATATGCAGGGGCTACCAGCAACTGATAAATCATTTGGTCCGAGTAATGTTCAAGATTAGTCAAAGAAATCTCAAGTTACCCTAAACCTTTAACACTTATATCAGCTAAAAACGCCTTCTGCAGTGGTATTGAGAAATGTCGATTTGCAGACCAAGAGAAGACTATTTATGAAAATTAACCACTGGAATGACTGGCTCGATAATCAAGTGAATTATTCCATTGGCAAAATTAAAAAAAATAGTCCTCTCTTTGCTTTTAAATCGATAATTCTAGAAATCGTAGATGAAATGGATAAAAAAATCAAATACCTATACATGAATATCCATTTGGTGCAAGCACGTGAGCATTAGCGCAGTAACATGTGGCTGTGTGATCAGTGACAGAGCATCCGTATTGACAGTTAATGGTCAAGTTCTGACATGGATCATGAGCTGGGTCTGAAAAATTAAGGGTCAAGTTATTAACTTGATTTCCACTGAAATTAACAGTCTGACTGCTGCAAGCCACCATGACAATAATTTCAATGGGCAATAACTCTGGACCTGCTGAATAATTTGAAAATAATTAGCCATCAACAACTTTCAGTCAAATTGTTGTCAAAATATTCAGCATACCCAGAGTTAAACCCCGTGGAAAATCTAGTCTGCAAAAGTTCAGCAGGCAGACAGTTAATTTCAAAATATTCACGTTTTCCTTGAAGATAAGATATGGGGAATTCATCGGTGAAAGGCCCAATACACCGGACTCAAAATCATATGGACTTAATTGGCACCAACATGCATTCCAAGTACTTGCACCAGTATTACTTATAAAAAACCAAATGTAGAAGATATTTAAAATGTTGCGTATTAACCCCATGTCCATCTGGCCAGAAACTGACCTGCAGTGTCTTGTGAAATGTTCCTTTGCAGAACGAGAAGACCTTTAGAAAATGTATCACTGAAATAACTAGCTCAATAAACAAGTTTGTCATTCCAGTGGTAAGTTTTCAAAAAATCTCCTGCAAACAAGATATAAGCCCTTAATCCTTGAGATATTAGTGTCACAATTTCAAGACAGCTATACAGCAAAGTTTTAATATTTGACTAGCGACTAATGAAGCCATAAGTAGCAACAGCTCCCAATCAAATTAGTTTCAAGATATCTAATAGAATTTCTCCTATCATCATAAAGAATGTGTTGTCTCTGGTTAGTAAGTGCCAAATATGAACTATGTAAACAGTGAACTATGTAAACATTAAAATATGCAAACATTAAACTATGCAAACATTGAACCTTTATAAACATTGAACTATGCAATGTTTGAACTAAGTAGTCTACACCATGCAATGACTGACCTATGCAATGACTGAACCATGCAATAACTGAACTATGCAAACATTGAACTATGTAAACATTGGCCTATAAAACATTGACCTATGGAATGGCTGAACTACACAATGATGAACTATGCAATGACTTAACCATGTATGCATTGAACCATTCACCCGGTGAACTATACATACATTGAAGTATGCAATGACGGAACTATGTAAACATTGAACTATGTAAACCTTGAACTACGCACACATTGAACTATATAAGCAGTGAACTATGTAAACAGTCAAAATAAACATACCTTTGACACATGATATCTTGTCTTGTATCAATGTGAAGCCAGCTTGACAAGCACAGATGTAACTACCCTGTCCATTGACACACAGCTGTTCACATTCATGGGTACCGTCGCTACACTCATCTATGTCTATAGAAACAACAGAAATGTATATGGGTGACATCACGTCAAACTGAAATGCTTAATATAAGAATACTGAACCATCCTATGCAGTAAATAAACTGTTTTATCTTCTTAAAATATTGCTGTGAAAATCATTTTCTTACAATGACCTGAAATTTTCTTGCTTAAGCCCATTCCCCCATACAGTTGCAACAATTGGTTCAGGAAAACACAATGAGGCATGAACGCATGGTTTGGAATTAACGTGGATGAGGCACTCGCCAACAGGCCTAGACATCACTAGATTCTAGTTACTCTACTGCTTAGTTATTAGCCCTGACATCGCAGATATGGCCGTTACTTTTAGCCCTTATACTAGAGAATGTTGGTCTGATGTCATTGTGCATTACACACTAGTGAAAACGCTAATACTTCCTATATGTGTGTATTCACTGTGATTCAAAGACGCCCAATAATTTATCATCACTGTTGCGCTACCGTCCTAGACAGGAAAATCATGTTGCACAGTGAGTTTAAGGTTAAGCTGTATGGCTAGCTCACAAGTATTTGCAATGACAAGCATCACGTCTGTTCAAGGACCAAGAGTGCCTTTGGAGTTGCCCAGCTATCAAATATTACTGGGACAATGTAGGTGCATTTGTACTTTTATGGGAATTTTGAACTTCAAATTTACAGATTCCAGAAGGACTGGAAATCAATGTGTAACAAGGATTGTCAATGTTGATTGGGTTGAAGAGAAGCAAGCCCTGTCTTTTCTCCACTTCACTTTGCCCCAAAGTATCAGACACGTGCCATTGAATACCAATTCTGCATTGTCATAAATAACATTATCACCAGAGCAATCATTCAGTAAGGAAAATGCAAGAAGTAGATCTATGTTCTAATTACTTTGTCCCAGAGTTATAGTACTATAAAACATGCTTTGTGGACTGTACCTGCCATGAAAGGTAACCAACACATGGAGCATAACAGATATTAGTTATTATATTGCATAGTATCAATGGAGGAACACAGTTTTAACTATGCCCCGCCCATGTTTACCTACGCTCCACCCATACTTTTCCAATGTTGGGATCAATTGATCAATTTACTCTCTTAATCTTACTTCCAGAAAACTATACAGGTAAGCTGTTGAAAATTTTGAAATTAATTTGACTGGGTGCTGTTGCTGCCTATGCTTAGCTGACTGGGTGCTGTTGCTGCCTATGCTTAGCAAAATAGTAGTCATATACTTCCTACAACTTAACCCTTAGCATTCTGGTGTCAAATATTTTAAATTTTCCGATTAAATTAAAAGATGAACTGGTGTTCACTTTTCAACAAATTTGCTGGGAGATGGAGCTGTCATAGACACCAACATCTTCCACCAAATTGTTGAAATATGTACAGCAGTTTCTTTGATATTGACAATGTAAAAGACAGCATATTGACATGAGTGGTATGGGTTAACAGACTATTAAGCATTTGTGGCAGACGAAATCATGTCATTCATGACCAATTTGATTATGACATCAGCCTACATGCGATGTGCTAATGCTATAATAGGCAACTTACCATTACAAACTAAGCCATTAATAGCTACATCCCGGAAACCAGGAAAACATCTACATCGATAGCTTCCCTCAGTATCAACACACGCATATGGACATGGTGATGAACTCGTGCATTCATCAATGTCTGTGAAATATATGTAAATGCATGTACTGTACTGACTTTTATTCAGTGTTTAAATTTCCCTCATTTCACATCACAGAAATACAAGCTTGTTGCTCCCAATGTTCCTAGAAAGAATCCATACAGCTGCATTCTTTAGGTGTGCATCAGAAACCAGATTATTTTGGATACAGTTTTTTCAGGGGAGATAGACCAGGCAAATGTGGATGGATTTCATTGAACCACCATTCAAAGTGAGGGGTTGTTGAGAGGTACATAAAAAATTAATTAAATGTGAATCCTTCATTCTACAACTATGCTCTGTTATTGCGTGCAAATTCATGCATGTATGTACTGCTAGAGCGGCATAAGGGGAGGGGGAGGGGGAGAGAGAGAGAGAGAGAGAGAGAGAGAGAGAGAGAGAGAGAGAGAGAGAGAAAGAGAGAGAGAGAGAGAGGAGAGAGATAGAGAGAGACAGAGATGGAGGGATGGAGGGAGAGACGGAGGGATGGAGGGAGAGAGAGAGAGAGAGAGAGAGAGAGAGAGAGAGAGAGAGAGAGAGAGAGAGAGAGAGAGAGAGAGAGAGAGAGAGAGAGAGAGAGAGAGAGATAGAGCGAGAGCGAGAGAGATCCACAATCAGTAGAACAAGGATTTTGAAATCAAACAATATATAATGAATCTCTAGAACTATACATCTACCATTATTTCATAGGGACTATATCCACCTATAATTCTATACTGACCATAGAACTTTTTAATGGTTAAGTTGGCCAAAAACAGCCTCTGCTGTGGTCTTCAGGAATGCATTTTGCAAGCTAACATAAGACTAGTTCTGAAAGCTGACCACTGGAATGCCTAGTTCAGAGCCATTTATTCGAGTGGTATATTTTCACAAGTAGTCATTCCATGGCTTTTAAATGGGCATTCAGTAAGCTCAATTCTCCTGACTAATCATCGCCATCAAAGGAATAATGCTTAAAATTTGTCAGGAACATACAGTCCAGCTCAGAAATAACGTTACCTCCAAAACTAAATAAAATGTTCTGTTGAATATTTTGAACATAATTGGATTGGAAGACATTGTTGCCTAAGGCAGCCATGTCTTTCAATTCAATTACGTTCAAAATATTCAACAGAACATTTCATACATCGTGTTCAACGTTTAAAATTGTAATAATTAACATATTTCTGTTGTAGTTTTGGAAATATAAATTTATTTATGAGCTGTACTGTAGAATTGTTCTCCGAGATAATGCTAATTTGCAGCCATGAGCCAGTCATTTTGGCATAAACCTTTGAAAAATACTGCTTTCTTGTTCTGTAAGCAAACATTTCTCAAGACCACAGTATATTCCTTCGGCCTTGATAATCAATGAATACAATATATGTCAAACACTTTCTATATCTAGTAATTACTCTAGCATACATACTTTGACATGATCCAGAGACATTCTGATAGCCAGCTGGACATTTACATCGATACGACCCGGGCAGCTCTATGCATATCTCAGTAGAGGTACATGTGGTCTGTGAAGAACACTCTTTTATGTCAATGTTACAGTGTGTCCCTGTCCAGCCATTTTTACACACACATCCCGTGATCGGGTCACAGTAAGTAGTGCCAACACCACACCCGCAAACAGTAGCGCACGCAACACCCCAATGTTGGCTGTCACATGCTGGCAAATACAGATAAGGATTATATCATTGATGACATACCTGGATCCACTACTTTTAACTTTGTAATGGAGGAAGCCTGTTTTAGCTATGCCCCGCCCATCTGTGTTGGGATCACGCCATTCCGGAACTGCCTGATTATCAATTACAGAAAACTATAACAGTAAACTGTTGAATATTTTGAAACTAATTTGACTGGGTACTGTATGACAGCAATGGGTAGCAACAGCGCCTAGTAAAAATATTTTCAGAATATTCAACAGCATCATTATTAAATAGTAAAGACATACAATTCGTATAACTACACTTTGTCCGTAATCAATTATGCATTCATGACAAACTTATCTACATCACTTATGTCATAGATTATGATGTCATCCTACACATGATGTAGTTGATTATGACTTCATTATTGATGGATAAACTGGAAAGGTTCATTGTCCTGCTGGCCAACCCGGCCTTTGCATTTGGTAGAAGAAATGTCCACATGCTGATAGACACACTATTTCCGAAAATGTACCACTGGAATAACTGGCTGGCTAGCCGAGCCAGTCATTCCACTGGTAAATTTTCAAAAAAATATTCTTTTGTTGGTCTGCGAATGAACATTTTCAATGCGCAAATTGAAATCTCACACAAATTTGACCCTTAAAGGGTTATTAATATAGTAATTTTCATATTGGTACAAAATGTATGAATGAACACCCATGTGTAGAGAAGAAAGACATTAACGCCTTCAAAGGCGTGTTCAATATTAGATGCACTCGTCATAAATAACAAACCCGTTTCAAGTCTTCACATATCCGATTTAGCATTTTGTGCATTTTCAAATTTGCATTTCTCGCTAACATGTATGTCTTAGCGCACACTGCTTATATGTAAAACGTGGACGTTGATTTTGGTATTTCATCTTTGTCTTATACATGACTATCAGTGGTGCAGGGCTTTTAGGATATCAGTGGTGCAGGGCTTTTAGGATATCAGTGGTGCAGGGCTTTTATGATATCAGTGGTGCAGGGCTTTTAGGATATCAGTGGTGCAGGGCTTTTAGGATATCAGTGGTGCAGTGCTTTTATGATATCAGTGGTGCAGGGCTTTTAGGATATCAGTGGTGCAGGGCTTTTAGGATATCAGTGGTGCAGGGCTTTTATGATATCAGTGGTGCAGGGCTTTTATGATATCAGTGGTGCAGGGCTTTTAGGATATCAGTGGTGCAGGGCTTTTAGGATATCAGTGGTGCAGTGCTTTTATGATATCAGTGGTGCAGGGCTTTTAGGATGTCAGTGGTGCAGGGCTTTTAGGATATCAGTGGTGCAGTGCTTTTAGGATATCAGTGGTGCAGGGCTTTTAGGATATCAGTGGTGCAGGGTTTTTAGGATATCAGTGGTGCAGGGTTTTTATGATATCAGTGGTGCAGGGCTTTTAGGATATCAGTGGTGCAGGGCTTTTAGGATATCAGTGGTGCAGGGCTTTTAGGTTTAGGATATCAGTGGTGCAGGGCTTTTAGGATATCAGTGGTGCAGGGCTTTTAGGATATCAGTGGTGCAGGGTTTTTAGGATATCAGTGGTGCAGGGCTTTTAGGATATCAGTGGTGCAGGGCTTTTAGGATATCAGTGGTGCAGGGCTTTTGGGTTTAGGATATCAGTGGTGCAGGGCTTTTAGGATATCAGTGGTGCAGGACTTTTAGGATATCAGTGGTGCAGAGCTTTTGGGACATCAGTGGTGCAGAGCTTTTGGGATATCAGTGATGCAGGGCTTTTAGGATATCAGTGGTGCAGAGGTTTTAGGATATCAGTGGTGCAGAGCTTTTGGGATATTATTGGTGCAGGGCTTTTGGGATATCAGTGGTGCAGGGCTTTTAGGATATCAGTGGTGCAGAGCTTTTGGGATATCAGTGGTGCAGGGCTTTTAGGATATCAGTGGTGCAGAGCTTTTAGGATATCAGTGGTGCAGGGCTTTTAGGATATCAGTGGTGCAGAGCATTTAGGATATCAGTGGTGCAGAGCTTTTGGGATATCAGTGGTGCAGAGCTTTCGGGATATCAGTAGTGCAGAGCTTTTGGGATATCAGTGGTGCAGAGCTTTTGGGATATCAGTGGTGCAGGGCTTTTAGGATATCAGTGGTGCAGAGCTTTTAGGATATCAGTGGTGCAGGGCTTTTAGGATATCAATGGTGCAGAGCATTTAGGATATCAGTGGTGCAGAGCTTTTGGGATATCAGTGGTGCAGAGCTTTTGGGATATCAGTGGTGCAGGGCTTTTAGGATATCAGTGGTGCAGAGCTTTTAGGATATCAGTGGTGCAGGGCTTTTAGGATTTCAGTAAAAAGTGCATGGCAATGTTGCTTTAACCCTTTAATGACTAGGTTTGATAAAAAAATGTCAAAAATTTTGCTTATCGAATGTCCATTTGCAGGCCAAAAGAAGACTATTTTTGAAAATTTACCACTGGAATGACTGAGCCAGTCATTCCTGTGGTAAATTGTCAAAAATAGTTTTATCTTGGCCTGCAAATGGACATTCCTCAAGGCTACTGAATAGGCTGGTTTTGGCTGGACTCATCAAGAAAGGTTTAATGGCTTTTATAAGTTTAGGGACACTAACCCAATGTCTTAGGACATCAAGGCAGACTTAGATGCCTCCTGAGGAGGGGCATGAAGGCAGCATTAACACTTTCTCTAGCAATCAGGATGAAGAACCCCTATTCCCCTTCTACAGTACAAGCATTACAGTCATAGTATGTGCAGTATTGCGATCTACATTTCGATAACTCTACATTTAATTTGGATACTTTACTTAGCAGTCTGTCTGACAGGCATCAAGGCAATAGAGGAGGGCACATAAGGCAGTTGTTGCCTTAAAAAGATGGTAAAATGGAGGGTCACCAATGCAAGAGGCATGGGCAACCAAAGCATATTGCCTTGGTTTATTTCGAGCCCTGGTGGTCTTGAAACATACACTTGTTTAAATTTCTGGAACATCAGGCAAAATGGTAAAAAAACCCAGTCAAATTTATATCAGAGACATAATCACCCAGACTAAAAAAAGCATCCGCTTTTGTTTCTACGAGAATTCTTAATACTTATCAGATGTACTATTATGATAATGTCTATTATCTAGTCTAGCTCAAAATAAACAATTAAAAACTCTGCACTCTCCTGGACCTGCCCATACTGAGTCCGGAAATTACCATAGCCCCAGGTACCGAGTCAATTGCCAATCAGTCAGATTCGTCTTATATTTGCCTTGACAAACAGCGAAAGCAGCTCAGCCTCACCTCAGCGGGGCGGCTGAGACAGGGCCATAGTACATCTGGTAAGTATTAAGAATTCGCGTAGAAACAAAAGCGGATGCTTTTTTAATTCTACTTCGAATAATACTTACCAGAGGGACTATTATGATAAACTCCGGATTTCAACAGCCAAGAAATACCGGTGGGAGGAGGTGAGGCTCGAACCAGCACTCATCTACCATCCAACAGAGAAGGTTGTGAAGAGACTAGAACCCTGGCATACGCTTGGGTTCTGCCATCTGACTCATAGAGTGCTAAACTTCTATGGTCTAGACCGCGCTCCCCACCCCCTCTTTTGTCCACACAAAATTCAGAGGGCTGTCAATGGGGATGCAACACCCACCAGACCCGTGTCAGCCCCAAGTCTCAGCTAGGGAAGTCCAGTAGAGTGCAGCATATCGATTAGATTTTCAAATTAGAATTAGTTTGAGAGGATAAGTATACTCTTAGACCAGACTATTTACCTAAGCAGTCTGGTATTTCGACTGTAAGTAAATTATTTTTTAGTCACTTAATTAATGTAAACACTCACCATTTTGAGGGCTTGTTCTTTCCTGATCATCCCAGGAGCTCGGCCCAATCCACGGTCATTCACTGGTCATGTGCATGGCTCTTGTTCAGTGCAGGAGGAAGTAACTTGCGATGTTTGTGAAATAGTGGTCAGATGTGGCTTAACTGAAGTTCGACAAATTGGCGACGGCTACCGGATTAAGTGCGCTGGAGATGTCGCGAAGGTAGAAATCAGTAAATGACGACTCGGCATGCCATTGTGCTACACACATCACCTCCTCTAATGAGACACCCTTAAAAAGGGCCGATGATGCTGCTAATGCTCGGACCTGATGGGCGTTCGCACGATCAATCTGCTTTCCTGTAGCAATTTTGTGCGGCATCTGAATAGCATCAACTATCCAATGAGAAATAGTATCTTTCGAGGCGTGCAAATGAGGAGCTTTGAGACATAACCACAGAGATTTCATGTCATCTCTCCACTCCTCAGTACGTTTCTTATACACTTTCAGACATCTGACAGGACACCAAGCAGAAGAGTTTGGGTCATGTCTAATTAAACTTGGCAAATTGAGTGGCTGTCCTGGATATTTAAGTGACTGATTCTTTGCCAGGAAACAAAGACGTGGAAGTAGTCTTAAACCTTCACTTCACCCGTGATGACAAAACGGTCTTGCTCGGCATATAGCGCATGAATTTCGCTTCTCCTTTTCGCCGATGCTGCTGCAACCAAGAAAACTGATTTAATAGTTAACAGTTTAATATCTATAGATCTAATCAGTTCAAAGGGAGCATGCCCTAAAATCTGTAGAACAAGAGATAGCTTCCATGCTGGGATAGGAACTGGCTGTCTAGGTCGCAGATTGCTCATTCCTTTAATAACTTCATTCAAAGTGTCATTCTCAACTCCCTCAATGGCCAGACTGGCTAATGCAGACGTATATGCTCCTAGGGTTAAAGGTACAAGTTTTTCAACATCGTATAAATGACAGATAAAATCTGCTACGTATTGAACAGATGCAGAAAATGGATTAATATCTCTTCTCTGACACCACTCTGCAAATTTGTTGATTCTATAATTATATGTCTTGGTGGTTGACCCCCTTCTGGCTGAAGCACCAAACTTTGCTGCTTGCTCAGAAAAGCCACCCTCAATTGCACGCTGCTTGACAACATCCATGCAGTCAATTTTAACATTTCTGGTCTTTCATGAAGACACAGACCGTTGTTCTGAGTGATTAGATCCCTTCGGTCTGGAAGAGGGATTGGATTGCAGACCAGAAGGTCCAGCAGATCCGTAAACCATGATCGGTCTGGCCAATGAGGGGCGATCAGTA
Source organism: Chaetoderma sp. LZ-2023a (assembly GCA_034401795.1). NCBI lineage: Eukaryota > Metazoa > Mollusca > Caudofoveata > Chaetodermatida > Chaetodermatidae > Chaetoderma > Chaetoderma sp. LZ-2023a. The sequence continues at coordinate 4,636,016 of CM067364.1, forward strand.
GTACTTGGCATATTCCTTCTCTTATCTTTGCCAGAACTTTTGGGATGAGAATCGTTGGAGGATACGAATACGCGTACATTCCCTTCCAACTTATCGCCAGTACAGCTACTGCCAAGGCTAGCGGGTCCGGGATCGGTGACACGTATGTAACCTTCTTTGCGTTTAGTTTCATCGCAAACAGATCCACATTTGATTTGCCACAATGTTTGAATAGAACCTCCGCTACCGATTGGTTGAGCTGCCATTCCGTCAGACGACACACCATCCGTCGACTAAGCACATCTGCTAGGATGTTCAGTCTTCCTGGAATGTGTGCTGCCCGAAGAATAATATTCCTCTCTTGGCACCACAGCAGAAGGTTCCAAATCATCATGCACAACTCCGGTGACCTCGTCCCGCCTTGGCCGTTCAAATAAGACACCACTGTTGAGTTGTCTGTCCTTATTAGGACAATATTGTCTCGGATTAAAATCTCGAATTTTCGAAGTGCTAATGCCACCGCTAATAATTCGAGAACATTGATATGTTTCTGCGCATTGGTCCGATCCCATTTCCCTGACACTGATCGATTGTCCAATACCGCTCCCCAACCCGTCGTCGATGCATCTGTAAAGATGGACATCTGTGGTTGAGGAGGATGTAGAGGAACACCTCACAGGAGATTCTGTTCTGATAACCACCACTGAAGATGGAATATCAATGGTTCTTTTACTAGAATTCTGAGAGATAACGGATACGTTTTCTGAGACCAAAATGACATTAGACACATCTGAATCGGCCTGCACCTGAGCGTCGCATAAGGAACCACTTTCTCCAGAGACACTAGTAAACCCAGTATTCTGAGAAATTTGTGTGCCGTCAGATAGGCTCCTAGAGAAACCGACCCCAGAACTGCAATCAGGCTCTTGACTCGGCTCTCCGCCGGAAAAGCTATGCCGTCCCTGAGATTGAAAAATATTCCCAGATAAACAAACTCCTGGGATGGAGTCAATTCTGATTTCTCTAGATTCACAATCCATCCTAGATCCTTTAGTAAGGCTAAGACTACGTGAAAATTGTTGTGCAGAGACTGGATTCCCCGCCTTCAGCAGCCAGTCGTCTATGTAAGTATGAACAGCTATGTTTCTCCAGCGAAGATATGAAGTCATGGCGAGGACCACTTTGGTGAAGACCCTCAGTGCTGTGGTCAGGCCGAATGGAAGCGCATTGAATTCCCAAACATTGTCTTGGAATGCAAAGCGAAGGTATTTCAGAAAAGGAATTGACATTGGAATATGAAAATATGCATCCTTCAGATCTATCGACACTGCCCACCAGTGCGTTTCGGAACGAGGAACATCATCGAATAGAAGCCTAGGGATGACTGATTGCGGACTAAGTGAATCGCATTCTTCCGCTGAAGATCTTCGATTTATGAGCAAATAGCATCTAGACGATCGGATTCCCTTGGAACGGCAGTCCACACTAGAGTCGATGTTAACGGAACTAACGATTGACGGATGAGCCAGTCCGGTTCGTAGCCATTTCTTAACCACTGACAGACTAAACAATCTTGCCCGACCTGTTCCCACTGGTTTGAGAACAGTTGAAGTCTGCCTCCGACGGAAGGAATCCGCACACAACTCACGATCGATATTGCACGAGACGACATTAATTCGCATAGGTGAAGATCCTTGACTCCCCTCGTTCCTGGTGATACCGGAGCGGATCCCACCGGAAACCCATCAGGACCGTCCCCACCCCGTGGTTTCTTGGAAAACGACGGTCCGGAACCGCCACCACGGCTATCCTTACGGTAGCCACCGCGACCCGAACCGCCACCGTTCCTACCCTCCTCATACAGCCTCTTATTAGAGGACTTGTATGAGGAAGAACGACCAGGACGATGTGAACCGGATGCCCGATGGGTATCACGGCCAGAAGGATGGAAGGGCGATCTTTGGCGCTGCCTCTGCTGCTCCTGTCGGTGCTGCTTATAGGACTGCTGCGGCTGAGTCCTTTTCATTGACTTCCATGACTTGCCAACTACTTCCTGTTCTGCGACCATTGATAAGACCTTGGATAAGGCTTGCCGTGCCGAGCCGCTGAAGAAGCCTGGACCTATGAATGGCGCGGAATACAACGCAGCCCTCATTTCAGGTCCTGGTTCTACAAAATCAAGAACCATTCTCCGTCGCTCAGCCAATGATCTCGTGATCATCCTGGCCAGGCAATCTTGAGATAGGCGCATGGTGTCCCGGACAACTCCGGGAGCAGCCTCTGGCACTACCCCACCTTCCGCCGCGCAGGTCAGCATACCCTGCAGGACGGTACAGCCATGCGAAAGCACCGCCATGGCAGCTCTCGCCGCATCCTCAATGAGGGTCAACTCATTGAATGGATCTTTATTTGACTGCGAAACTAACGGATGAGAATGTCCCTTAGCTTTGCCAGCCAATGGCCTATTCAGTGCCTCTCTCTCCCCTACAGAAAGCCGTGGAACTCGGGCATACTGATGGTAGGCCTGCTCCGGAAAGTGGACCCTACTCCTTATCCCTTTTGGGGCCTTTGGAAGCGTATAGTCCGGCTGGACCAAACGATGCGCCACCACCTCCAACATGTCAGAGGTCAATGTATCCAAAGGCAGAGCAGGCATGGCAGAAGAGTCACTGGACAGAGCGCTAGCCGCTCGCTCTGACATCCGCTCCATTGCCGGATCATGCGGAGATCCTTGATCCGATGCCAACCCGAGACGGCCAGACATCCATTCAAGGACCTGCACCCATTCAGCCTCGGTGGAAAAGGACGACTCATCCCACAAGGGACTGCCGTTCTCATCTTCCTTCTCGCCTTTGGACGAGAAAGAGACCAACGATCCATGCTGAGGACTGCGGGCTTGTTTACTAGTGTAAACAACGTCCACAGACCGTGTACTTGCGGCTCCAACATCCAACGAGTCGCCGGATACGGACTCACTGAAATCCATCGGCTCCAGCATGGGAGCCGGGACCACAGCTGCATTAACCATGGTAGCCGACGGAAATCCGATAGGACCCGTAACCACTGGCGCCGGGATGCCATCAGAAGCCGTCAAACACGACTCCAACCGCAGAACAGGCTGAACAAAATCTGGATGGAAGATACACGATGGAACGTCAACATCACCACCCGGCTGGCAAACCCGTACATAACCCGAAGGAGAACCTTGGGATGTACCAGGTACAGCCGTCGCGGAAAGATCTGGCATGCCGGAATCCTCCATGAGCAAAAGTTCCTCCTCCTCTGCCATCAGCTCTTGAGCCAACGCAACAGGAGGGACAGGTGCAACACCCTCCGCAGCACTGGCCGGACCACCGAAAGGTAGTCCTGCACCAGACTGCATCGACGGGATCGTGGATTGCAGGGACTTAAACATGGCTTTAAACTGGGCCGCCCATACACCCAAAGCCGAGTCCATTCTCTCATTCAGGCGCTCCTCCAAGCCTCTGGTGGACGCCTGACCTGCCTTGGCCGCCTTGTCCTTCGCAATTCTGTCCAGTTGCGCATGCCGATCACGGTCGAACTCCGCCGCTAACTCCAATGACCACTTCACACAAACATCGCAAGGACTCCCAACCTTGCACTTCGCGCAAGCTACGCAGTGGTGACCAGCAAATCTGCGCTTCATGAACCGATTGCATTTTCTGCACAAAGTGTCCAGGCCCTTAGCCTTCTGCGAACACAAAGCAAGAATTAAAACGCTGCACATGACATACATGACGAGCAAACACACAATGACTTGATTGTAATATTAAAATTACTTAGAAACATTAACTTTCTCTTAAATTAATGATAATCAAGATTTAAGGCAGGAAATATTTGAAATTTTTTAGAGTGAAAATTAATAAACACGGCTTGGTAATTAACTAGCCGTTAAAATAACCAAGAAAAGTACACCGATCGCTACAAACACATTCATCAATGAAGTGAAGGCTAAAAATCGGCACAATCAAAGTGCATAGATACGCCAAGCCGAAAGCAAACATAAATCATGGCCGCTGCCATCTTGGCTAAGAGCGCATCCATCTTGGAAGGAATCGAGTCGCAAGAGAAATTAACCGAGTACCCGCATAATGCTTAAACAGTTAAGGTACCGGAGCGACTTCAACAATGGCCACCATTTTAAAATAATGTGCCAATTTAAGGAAACTTTAATCATTCATTATGGCACGAATATATATATTCTAGATTGATACAACCTGCCCCCCGAGATGATTTTCCTTTCCCTTCCATGAAACCAGCAATGGATAACTTCAAACACGCTGAATTCCATTAAAATTAGCAAAATTTCATAAGCTTAAACACATGCGACTTGAGAAGTCAGCAAAATAGACGAATCTGACTGTGATTGGGAATTGACTCGGACTCAGTATGGGCAGGACCAGGAGAGTGCGGAGTTTTAATTGTTTATTTTGAGCTAGACTAGATAATAGACATTATCATAATAGTACATCTGGTAAGTATTATTCGAAGTAGAAATGTGATGCGGCCATTGTCCAGTCTGGTACCAATGTGACATGTATAAACATACTAACCCAGACATGTGATGGGACCATTGTCCAGTCTGGCGCCCATGTGACATGCATAAACATACTCACCCAGACATGTGATGCGGTCATTGTCCAGTCTGGTACCCAAGTGACATGTATAAACATACTCACCCAGACATGTGATGCGGCCATTGTCCAGTCTGCCACCCATGTGACATGTATAAACATACTCACCCAGACATGTGATGCGGGCATTGTCCAGTCTGGCACCATGTGACATGTATAAACATACTCACCCAGACATGTGATGCGGTCATTGTCCAGTCTGGTACCCATGTGACATGTATAAACGTAATCACCCAGACATGTGATGTGGTCATTGTCCAGTCTGGTACCAATGTGGCACGTATAAACATACTCACCCAGACATGTGATGTGGTCATTGTCCAGTCTGGTACCCACGGGACATGTATAAACATACTCACCCAGACATGTGATGCGGTCATTGTCCAGTCTGGCACCCATGTGACATGTATAAACATACTCACCCAGACATGTGATGCGGTCATTGTCCAGTCTGGTACCCAAGTGACATGTATAAACATACTCACCCAGACATGTGATGTGGTCATTGTCCAGTCTGGTACCCATGTGGCACGTATAAACATAGTCACCCAGACATGTGATGTGGTCATTGTCCAGTCTGGTACCCACGGGACATGTATAAACATACTCACCCAGACATGTGATGCAGTCATTGTCCAGTCTGGCACCCATGTGACATGTATAAACATACTCACCCAGACATGTGATGTGGTCATTGTCCAGTCTAGTACCCATGGGACAGGTACAGAAGAAGCCACCATCTCTGTTTGTACAGTTACCTCCTCCTGCACAGGGTGATGTCAAACATTCATCAATATCTGGAACATATACATGAACAAATATTTGACACCATAAAGGAAATGATTTTGCCTAAAGCTGTTATGACATGTTAAAGTAGACAGGGCTATCCAATATCAGTCAAGAATATTCCTGTCCATTTTCAGTAATTCTCAGTTCATTACAATGTACCTTTCCAGTTTACCCATCGATGAAATGACACCATAATCAACTACATGACTGCTAGGATGATATCATAATCTGAGGTCATGAATGACACAGATAAGTTCGTCACAAATGCTTAATTGATGACGGACTAAGCATTGTTGTATGAATTGTATGTCTTTGCTATTTAATAATGTTATTGTTTAATATTTTGAAACTAATTCGACTGGGCGCTGTTGCACCAAGAAATTAAAACATTCAATAGCTTACCAAATGTTTAGTTTTCTGGAAATTCATAATCATGCAGTTCAGCGATCGATCGATCTCAACATGGCGAAATGTGGGTGGAGCTTAGCTAAAGATGGCTGGGGCATGGCTAAAACTAGAACGGTACATTCACGGTATTGAAACTCAGCTTCAAAATATTCAACAGCAGTAAGGACTTACAATTCGTACAACATTTAGTTCGTCACCAATAGAGCATTCGTGACAACCTTAGCGATGTCATTCATGACATAATTGATTATGACATCATCCTACATGTCACGTAGTTGATTATGACACCATATGATAGAATTCTCCATTTCCATGTAATAGTCATGTACAGATTAGAATCAAAGTAAATCTGAAGCATTAGTTTGCTAGGATAAATAGACCCAAATCCTGCAGCTCACACACAGAGACAATGGTACATATGGTGAGGCTTTAGATGAGGAAGAAAAATAGGGTGAAGATTAACCCTTTAATGGTCATGCCGGCCAAAAACAGCCTCTGCAGAGGTCTTGAGGAATGTCCATTTGCAGGCCAAGAGAAGACTATTTTTGAAAATTTACACTGGAATACCTGGCGTGATAACCGATAACGATCTTGCCCTACAAATGGACATTCAATAAGCAAATATTTTGACTTTCTTGACCAAATTTGACCAGTAAAGGATTAAATAATAATATCGTTATCTGTGAAAATCGTGAGTCTCAACTATGGATGATGTCCAAAGGTTATATTAACTACACCCACCATTGCAAACTGTAGTGTTTTGTAATTGAAATCCTGTACGACAAAAACATTCTGGTTGGTGATTAACAATCCGGCAACCATGCGAGCAGGTAACAGGCAGGTCAAAACACAGCTCTTGTTCTAAAAGGTAATAACATTATACGATTTTAACAGAACTATATAGAGTAAAATGCTATTTAAACAAGAGACCCAAGGGCCTGTGACACTTACCTGGACCATTAGCATTTGAACCATTTGCATTTAAAAGGTCTAGAGCATACCACTGTAAGATCCTTCCAGTCAAATTTAGTTAAAGGAAGGGAAAAGGGAAATAACAAATGATGCTTATTGGTAATTTCATACGATATTAAATAAACTACCATTATTAAAAAATGGAAATGAATCGGGATCATTTGAGAAAAAGTATTTACTAAATCTAGGCGCGCTTAACTTGGAGCCAATTAGTGACTTCGCTGTTGCTTCGCACTCCGCCGTGTGTCAACTGTGTGTGTGAGTATACCGCGTTGGCCTACCTGAGTATAACGAAAGCACACACGGAATATAGTTTTGTAAGTGGTATGAATAGTATTCTCTATAGGCACCGATGTAGAGCGATTAACTCACTACTGCTCATTCACTATTGATCCTTTTGAAAACATTATATTTGAAAGTCACTTTTTCTGGTTGAAGCAACAAGTTTTGGTCAAAATGATTTCCAAATACACTGCTGATTTCCATGGTCGCAATATGATGCCTACTGAATATTTTGAAATTCGTGTGACTGAATGTAGACCCTGTTTCTGGAAACAACGGCTTTCAATCAAATTGTTTTAAAACTAGACAGTATTTTAATTGTAGGGCATAGTGGCTAATCAGCTCAGTGTGAAAATAACTGAACTTATATGATCGGCTGTAGCGGGTATTATTTATTCGCTCAGGGTACACCAGAGCGCATAGGTCTAGCTGCGTGACTAATTGGTTCCCGCCAGAATGACATAAATGGTATTTTTTCTAATTATTGTGATTTATTTCTGCTTTTCACTGGTGGGTATAGGTTGATTATTATATAAAGCTGTCACTCAAGAGCATATGTTTACTTAGTTCCCCGATCCTTTCCTTTAAGATCCACCAACTGGCTAAGGTGATGTGTTCAGACTTTCCGGTAAATATTTAATAAAATCTAAGCTTTTCATCCAAGAAATTGACCAATCAAAATTCTGAATAGATGTTTTCGAGTCGATGATGATATTTGGTTGAAATTGGTAGAGTGGCTAAGGAGATGCGTTTTGATGATTGCCATTAAATTTTTTAATATAATTTAAAGGTTTTCATCAACCAATTAACCAATCAAAATTGTGAATAGAACATCTGGAGCCTAACACCATTGACTCCTTCCAACCAAATTTGGTTGAAATCCTTCAAGCGATTAAGGAGATGCGTTTTGACAACTTCCAGTAATTTTTTCATAAAATCTAAGAATTTTCACTCAAAAAATTTACCAATCAAAATTCTGAATTGAAGTTCTGGAGTGTACTACCATATAGTGCATTTGGATAAATTTGGTTAAAATCGGCCAATTGGTTTAGGAGATGCATTCTAAACAATTTCAGGATACGGAAAAATTAGTTACTTCTCCGGGATGTAGAAATTGTTTGAGTATAGCTTTCGTGACCATCTCGGTCACTTCTTCAGCACTAACTGACGGTCGCTGGCTACGTCACTCTGATCAGATCTTGTGGAGTCACGTGACAGCATGGACTGGTAGACTGCTGGTATATGGTAGCCCTTGTCTCTGTTCATGGTTGGTTGATGTTTGTAGATTTCTATGGCCTCTTTAACCTTCCATTTGAATAAGTTGGTCTCAATCTCAATGTTGATGACCGAGGCACTGCTGGCGGGGATGACGTGGCCAGTGGATTCTGTATGTTCTGCCACAGCTGAGTTGGAATTGATTTTAAGATGTTCTTTGACTCTGGTGCTGAGAGGCCTTTTGGTTTCGCCTATGTATGTCCCCTCACCTTGGTCACATTCGATCTTGTAGATGACTCCAAAGCGTTCATCTGTGGTCAGTTTATCTTTGGGTCTTACTAATTGTGATCTTAAGGTGTTGATGGGCTTGTGGTAGGTTTTGATGTGGTGTTCTCTGAAGAGTCTGCCAAGGTGTTCTGATAGGCCTTGGATGTACAGAAGTCTGACTAGTGGAAGTTTTTCGAGGTAGGGGAGGTGGTTTTCTCATCCACGAAGTGTAACCGTTGGCTAGGAATTTCCGGATAATTTTAGAAAAATCCAAGATGGCTGCCCCAAAAATTGACCAGTAAGAATTGTTCCACAAAGTTTCATTGAAACCAGGACATTGATTAACCATTTCACTGACAAGTCCTTGTAAAAGTACATTCTTTATGCCATAAAACTTATTCTGTTGAACATTTTGAAATTAATTTGACTGGAAGCTTTTGTTATAGGAAGCAATGACATCCAGTCAAATTAATTTGATAACATTCAACAATTTTCCTGTATGGTTGCCTTGAAAACGAGATAGAGAATTCATCAGGGAAATGGTTAAGGAGTTGCATTCTAAAGGGTTCCAGAAAATTTTCAGAAAATCCAAGACAGATGCTGAAAAAGAGTGGCGAAAAAAAATCTGAAAAGAAGTTCTAGAGCCCATCACCATATGATCCTTAAAATCCACAAAGTAGTTTAGGAGGAGATACATTTTAAAGCAAAAGTTTATGGATGACGGACGGATGATGGATGGTCGGCATGGCATAAGTTCACTTGGCCATTCTGGCCATGTGAGCTAACAAGAATGACAATTAGAAATTGCTAAAATCTATGCCCACATCTTCAACAACCAAATCTTTGTCATTGGCTCATGATGATATTGATATTGATATTAGACCATTTGTCTCTAAAACGAAGAGCATTGTTGACACCAATATGGATTCCAATACAGATTTCAACACATCATCGATGAGTACAATAACAACCCATATCATCCTAAGTATAAACATCTCACCAAAATGCTAAAGAGAATATTGCCATTGAAGAATGTGTCTTTTTCAGTCTGCAAGGCAAGACTCAAGAGTTGATGGCGATATTACCATTGTTATGCTGTCGCCAAGAACACACCTCACTATAACATTGCTGACTGACAGCTTAAGTAAGCCAATCAAGAATAATTATTTTGCCATAATTAAAATCTATCAAATAGAAAAGTGGATGCTTACTAACTAAGAGTTCTTCTACCTTGCATTTTGTTTCAATTGACCCTGCAGTACAGCTTCTAAAAGCTGACAGATACTCCAAATTCATGTACTGTTGGATATTCATGAGGGAAGAAAATCAACGATGAAAATGCACAATTTGGAATCAGCATAAATGTACCAATAAAATGATGTGTAGCTGTGTTTGAAATTAAGATACATTACACTTCTGCCTGCCATTGAGGGGCAAACTGCTTACCCTTCTTACGCATCCACCTGACTGAGGGACAAACAGCTTATCCTTCTTACACATTCTCCCATCATTGAGGGACAAACAGCTTACCCTTCTTACACATCCACCTGTCATTGAGGAACAAACAGCTTACCTTTCTTACACATCCTGTCATTGAGGGACAAACAACTTACCCTTCTTACACATCCACCTGCCATGGAGGAACAAACAGCTTACCCTTCTTACACATTCGCCTGTCATTGAGGGACAAACAGCTTACCCTTCTTACACATCCACCTGCCATGGTGGACCAAACAGCTTACCCTTGTTACACATCCTCCTGTCATTGAGAGACAAACAGCTTACCAATTTTACACATCCACCTGACATTGATGGACAAACAGCTTACCCTTCTTATACATCCTCCTGACATTGAGGGACAAACAGCTTACCCTTCTTACATGTCCGCCTATCATTAAGGGACAAACAGCTTACCCTTCTTACACATCCACCTGCCATGGTCAACCAAACAGCTTACCCTTCTTACACATCCTCCTGTCATTGAGAGACAAACAGCTTACCAATTTTACACATCGACCTGACATTGATGGACAAACAGCTTACCCTTCTTATACATCCGCCTATCATTAAGGGACAAACAGCTTACCCTTCTTACAGGTCCGCCTATCATTGAGGGATAAACAGCTTACCCTTCTTACACATTCACCTGACATTGAGGGATAAACAGCTTACCCTTCTTACACATCCGCCTAACATTGAGGGACACACAGCTTACCATTCTTACACATCCTCCTGTCATTGAGGGATAAACAGCTTACCCTTCTTACACATCCACCTGTCATTGAGGGATAAACAGTTTACCCTTCTTACACGTCCACCGGTCATTGAGGGACAAACAATTTACCATTCTTACACGTCCACCTGACATTGAGGGATAAACAGTTTAACCTTCTTACACATCCACCTGACATTGAGGGACAAACAGCTTACCCTTCTTACACGTCCACCTGTCATTGAGGGACAAACAGCTTACCCTTCTTACACATCCACCTGTCATTGAGGGACAAACAGCTTACCCTTCTTACACGTCCGCCTGTCATCACGAAGAATATATCCTTCATAGCAGTCACAATTATAGCTTCCTTGCACATCCAGGCAGAGCTGCTCACAGCTGCTCAATCCAGCTTGGCATTCGTTAAGGTCTGCAAAAGAGATCCGACATAATTACAGGAAAGGGTCTGCTCTAGAATGTCATGGATGGCAACTTTCATTCAAAATATGTACATGTACAAAGTTAGTAATATTACGAAGATTTTGATCAATTCTAATGCCAATAGCATTACAAGCTACTAATAAGTGCAGTCATTTTGGTTTCAAAGTTTTAAATTGATTTCAATAAAGTGGTTGGAACTTGTACGTAGTGTTTCTCATGTCATCTAAATTTTGGAGGTCCCAGTGACCCCACACCTTGAAAACTGTGGGTCCCAATCTGAAATCTGGGTATCCCAAACTGCAAATTGGTATTCCCCATGCAGTTTTTCTCATCCGTATTAAAATTAGAGCGTACCATTTGGGCTCACAAATATGAATTATGGGGGTCGCATACTAGATTTTATAGATATTTTGTGCAAAAACCGATCAAACTAATTAGCATTTAACATTCTTACAAGATTTTCAAGAGTCCCAGGGGACCCACTGCCACTACTTTTGGGGGTCCAACATTGCATTTTGGGGGTATATACCCTCAAAAGTACCCTTATGAGAAACCCTGCTTGCACGATTAAATTTAAATAATAGAATAATTCAGACTATTTTCTACTACTTAAAATATTTCAAAACCTCACTTTTAATAACTCTTTAATGCAACCTGTAATGATGATTGACATTTTACTCATTGAATGTATGTCCATATGCAGGCCAAGCGAATACTATTTTTAAAAATGCATCACTGGAATGACTGGCTCGAGCATCGAGCCAGGCAGTCCAGTGACACATTTAAAGTCTTCTTTGGCATGCAAATGGATATGTCTAAACATCATTGCATCTTTCAGCATTGATATGCCTTTGTTGTTATATCTGGGTAATTTTGTGCAGGCTGATTAATCGAGCAATCACGATTATTCGTAACTAATCGATCATAATTATTCAAAGCCAAAATCGTGCAAGCCTAGTGGAACTTATCTAGAAATTGGTGTGGCAGAGCTAAAAAAGCGCCCTCCATACAGAGATATATTTGATAGATGCAACATTAATGGACCTTTCTAGTTTTAGCTATGCCCCGCCCATCTATAACTAAGCTCCACCAACACCTCGCTCATGTTGGGATCGATCGATCTCTGAACTCCCTGACTATTAATTTCCAGAAAACTATACAGGTAACCTGTTGAATATTTTGAAACTAATTTGGCTGGGTGATGTTGCTGCCTATGGCAGCAACAGTGCCCAGTCAAATTAGTTTCAAAATATTCAACAGCATGTTTATTAAATAGTACAAACATACAATTTTTACGTGTCAGACTATTAAGGATTAAAGACAGGCCTAACAGAATCATTTATGATGTAATGATTATGATGTCATCCTACACACCGCTTATCTGAATATGACATCATATGACGGCAAATCATCAATGGATAATCTGGAAAGGTCAATTATCTGCCTGCTCACATCTATCCACTTACTGAGACACGTGTATCCGTTTCCTTCATATCCCAGCATGCATCTACATACATAACTTCCTGGAGTATTATCACACACCTGAGCACAATCATTCTCACCTGTCAAACATTCATCCACATCTGAAAACAAAGCAAAACAGAAAAACATCTACTGCTTACAAGATACATGTAGTAACATGTTGTTTTTAACAGCAGAGAGAATTTTATGTTTCAGAAACCAGATTTTCTATTTTTGTCAGGGCAGATAACTCTAAAAAGGAATATGAAGCCATTTTGCTGAAACTCTATCAGCATCTATGTCATGTCCCACTTTTGCTGAAACTCTACCAGCCATCTATGTCATGTCCCACTTTTGCTGAAACTCTACCAGCATCTATGTCATGTCCCACTTTTGCTGACACTCTACCAGCATCTATGTCATATCCCACTTTTGCTGAAACTCTACCAGCATAGGCATGCATACCACTGGTATGTCATGCAGAGAGATTGGCAGACAGCTGAACATTAACCATACTGTAATCAGTCGTTGATTGCAAAACATGGGCAAACTAACGAGGTGAAGGACAGGCCTAGATCTGGAAGACCGAAGAAGACTACTGCCCGTGATGATCGAGCCCTAGTACGCCTTGTTAGATCTCCATTCACCAACAGCAGAGTGCTCAGCCAGCAATGGGAAACGCGCAATAGAGTGTCAATGTCTACCGTCAAAAGGAGACTGTATGCTGCTGGCATGAAAGCTAGGAGACCTGTCAGACGTCCTCTCCTCACTGCACACCACAAAGAGGAGCGTCTGAGGTGGTGCAACGAAAGAAGGACACTGGAACATGAGATCCTGGAGACGGGTACACTGGTCCGATGAAAGTCGGTTCCTGCTTCATGCCACAGATGGTCGAACTCGTGTATGGAGGTCCAGACGCACGGCGTACGACCAACGTAACATCATGGAAGAAGTTCCATTTGGTGGAGGTTCCGTTATGATATGGGGGTGCATCTCATTTAATAATAATAATAATAATAAGTGAATTTATAACGCGCCAAACTCCACGCAAGCATGCTCGTAAGCGCAAGACAATGAAATGATAATATAAACATTAATTTAAATTCTGGTACGCTTGTTTAAAGAGATGAGTTTTAAGATTTGATTTGAATGTTGTAAGATTTTTTGACAATTTTAGATGAATAGGGAGGTTGTTCCATTCAGTGGCGGCCGAGAAAGGAAAATGTTCTAAAGCCGTATGAATTCATTTTGTATTTTGGGATTTTGAGCATTTGCTTGTTTAGGGATCTAAGTGACCGGGTTGGTTGGTATGGCTCGACTAATGCAGAAAGGTATGTAGGTGCAGTTCCTGAGACACACTGGTAAGCTAGACCAGAGGATTTTAAATTGGATACGTTGAGCAATTGGCAACCAGTGAAGCTTATGGAGAATCGAGTGATGTGTGCATCTTTTGCCTGGCGTGAGATTATTCGTGCTGCTGTATTCTGAATAGTTTGGAGCTTGTGGATGTTTTCTTTTGCCATACCAATACAGAGACTATTGCAGTAGTCCAACCTAGACATTACCGTCATGATCACTAATTTTGTGGTAGCCTCTGTGGTAAGATAATTCCTGATGTGTGCAATGTTCCGCAGCTGCAAAAAGCACACTCTGCGCAGATAGTTTATATGTTTATCCATGCACAACTCGCTATCCAGTATCACGCCGAGGTCCTTTAACCGTGTTGGAGATCGGAATTATATTTGATACCAAATGACTAGACTACTTAGTTCTGTTTTGGTCTCGTCTGATAGATGGACCCACCAACATACATTCAGTCTTTTCTTCGTTCAGCTTTAGCATGTTGGTTGTCATCCATGCTTTTATGTCCGCACAACAATCTGTTAGCTGTTTGGTTGCTAGAGATGCAGATGCCGCTGGAGGAGGAAATGTATTAATGAGCTGCGTGTCATCCGCGTAAAAATGGTGACACAAACTATGAGAATCGATAACGGATCCTAGCTGTTTGGTGTAGAGCGTAAATAGAACCGGTCCCCAATATCGAACCTTGAGGGACACCGCATGTAAGTTCAATGGGCGCAGATTGCGTACCATTAATGTAAACGGACTGGAATCTTTGTGATAAATAAGATTGGAACCAGTTCCACGCACTGTCAGTTATGCCAAACTCAACTTTTAGTCGTGTCAACAGCTTTAGGTGATTTGATTGTAAGCTGGATCTGTTGACTGTACCTGGAACACTAAATGGACAAAGATATCAAGATTCCATACTGGATAGAGTTGTGGTCCCTCATTTTGTAAATCATGCACCTGGAACCCACCCTATATTCATGGATGACAACGCCCGACCACATCGTGCTAGAGCTGTGCATGAATACCTCCGCCAGAATGCCATTCGAAACC
The DNA here is from genome assembly GCA_034401795.1 of Chaetoderma sp. LZ-2023a. Taxonomy (NCBI): domain Eukaryota; kingdom Metazoa; phylum Mollusca; class Caudofoveata; order Chaetodermatida; family Chaetodermatidae; genus Chaetoderma; species Chaetoderma sp. LZ-2023a. The sequence goes on from CM067364.1 coordinate 4,651,100, forward strand.
CTACCATGGCCAGCAAGGAGCCCTGACATGAACCCTATTGAGCATATCTGGGACATTCTGGGGAAACATGGTGAGAAGGAGGGGATCCTCCTGTGCAGAACCTACAGGAATTAACAGACGCACTCCATCTTGAATGGCAACGAATACCACAATGGCGTATCAGTCGGTTGGTGACCAGCATGAGACGTCGTGTCCAGGCCGTCATCCAGGCACAAGGTGGATATACCCGGTATTAATAATGACAGTCTCAAACTCGTGCACAGATGTTAAACTTCGTTTTCAGACACCATTAATGACAATCTAGCCACGTGTGTCAACTGTAGGGCAATAGTTGTCAGTTGTAGTCAACGTAACCATATTCAGGCCTCGTTTTCAAGTTCAAACAAAAACATACAGTGTTTTCCCCCCACCATCATAATCAGCATTCCTCTAGTTGCATTATTACCTCTTGCACTAAGATGGATGGGTACATAAATGTTTATGCTATTGCTTTCTTCATAGCACATGAATATACCCTCGCATTGCGTAAAAATAGGGTGGTGCTTACTTTTTGCACAGGTGTATATGTCATGTCCCACTTTTGCTGAAACTCTACCAGCATCCATGTCATGTTCCACTTTTGCTGAAACTCTATCAGCATCTATGTCATGTCCCACTTTTGCTGAAACTCTACCAGCATCTATGTCAATGTCCCACTTTTGCTGAAACTCTACCAGCATCTATGTCATGTTCCACTTTTGCTGAAACTCTATACCAGCATCTATGTCATGTTCCACTTTTGCTGAAACTCTACCAGCATCTATGTCATGTCCCACTTTTGCTGAAACTCTACCAGCATCTATGTCATGTCCCACTTTTGCTGAAACTCTACCAGCATCTATGTCATGTCCCACTTTTGCTGAAACTCTACCAGCATCTATGTCATGTCCCACTTTTGCTGAAACTCTACCAGCATCTATGTCCATGTCCCACTGTTTGCTGAAACTCTACCAGCATCTATGTCATGTCCCACTTTTGCTGAAACTCTACCAGCATCTATGTCATGTCCCACTTTTGCTGAAACTCTACCAGCATCTATGTCATGTCCCACTTTTGCTGAAACTCTATCAGCATCTATGTCATGTCCCACTTTTGCTGAAACTCTACCAGCATCTATGTCATGTCCCACTTTTGCTGAAACTCTATCAGCATCTATGTCATGTCCCACTTTTGCTGAAACTCTATCAGCATCTATGTCATGTCCCACTTTTGCTGAAACTCTACCAGCATCTATGTCATGTCCCACTTTTGCTGAAACTCTACCAGCATCTATGTCATGTCCCACTTTTGCTGAAACTCTACCAGCATCTATGTCATGTCCCACTTTTGCTGAAACTCTACCACCATCTATGTCATGTCCCACTTTTGTTAAAACTCTACCAGCATCCGTCATGCCTCACTTTTGCTGAAACTCTACCAGCATCTATGTCATGTCCCACTTTTGCTGAACCTCCTATCAGCATCTATGTCATGTCCCACTTTTGCTGAAACTCTATCAGCATCTATGTCATGTCCCACTTTTGCTGAAACCTCTATCATCATCTACTGTCATGTCCCACTTTTGCTGAAACTCTACCAGCATCTATGTCATGTCCCACTTTTGCTGAAACTCTATCAGCAGTCTATGTCATGTCCCACTTTTGCTGAAACTCTACCAGCATCTATGTCATGTCCCACTTTTGCTGAAACTCTATCAGCATCTATGTCATGTCCCACTTTTGCTGAAACTCTATCAGCATCTATGTCATGTCCCACTTTTGCTGAAACTCTATCAGCATCTATGTCATGTCCCACTTTTGCTGAAACTCTATCAGCATCTATGTCTTGTCCCACTTTTGCTGAAACTCTACCAGCATCTATGTCATGTCCCACTTTTGCTGAACACTCTACCAGCATCTATGTCATGTCCACTGTACAGCATCTATGTCATGTCCCCACTGTAACAGCATCTATGTCATGTCCCACTGTACAGCATCTATGTCATGTCCCACTTTTGCTGAAACTCTCATCAGCATCTATGTCATGTTCCACTTTTGCTGAAACTCTACCAGCATCTATGTCTGTTCCACTTTTGCTGAAACTCTACCAGCATCTATGTCATGTCCCCACTTTTGCTGAAACTCTACCAGCATCTATGTCATGTCCCACTTTTGCTGAAACTCTATCAGCATCTATGTCATGTCCCACTTTTGCTGAAACTCTATCAGCATCTATGTCATGTCCCACTTTTGCTGAAACTCTATCAGCATCTATGTCATGTCCCACTTTTGCTGAAACTCTACCAGCAATCTCTGTCATGTCCCCACTTTTGCTGAAACTCTACCAGCATCTATGTCACGTTCCACTTTTGCTGAAACTCTACCAGCATCTATGTCATGCCCCACTTTTTGCTGAAACTCTACCAGCATCTATGTCATGTCCCACTTTTGCTGAAACTCTACCAGCATCTATGTCATGTTCCACTTTTGCTGAAACTCTACCAGCATCTATGTCATGTCCCAGTTTTGCTGAAATTCTACCAGCATCTATGTCATGTTCCACTTTTGCTGAAACTCTACCAGCATCTATGTCATGTTCCACTTTTGCTGAAACTAACAGCATCTATGTCATGTCCCCACTTTTGCTGAAATTCTAATCAGCATCTATGTCATGTCCCACTTTTGCTGAAACTCTACCCAGCATCTATGTCATGTCCCACTTTTGCTGAAACTCTACCAGCATCTATGTCATGTCCCACTTTTGCTGAAACTCTACCAGCATCTATGTCATGTCCCACTTTTGCTGAAACTCTACCACCATCTATGTCATGTCCCCACTTTTGCTGAAACTCTACCAGCATCTATGTCATATCCCACTTTTGCCGAAACTCTACCAGCATCTATGTCATGTCCCCACTTTTTGCTGAAACTCTACCAGCACCTATGTCATGTCCCACTTTTGCTGAAACTCTACCAGCATCTATGTCATGTTCCACTTTTGCTGAAACTCTACCCAGCATCTATGTCATGTCCCACTTTTGCTGAAACTCTACCAGCATCTATGTCATGTCCCCACTTTTGCTGAAACTCTACCAGCATCTATGTTCATGTCCCACTTTTGCTGAAACTCTACCAGCATCTATGTCATGTTCCACTTTTGCCGAAACTCTACCAGCATCTATGTCATGTTCCACTTTTGCTGAAACTCTACCAGCATCTATGTCATGTCCCACTTTTGCTGAAACTCTATCAGCATCTATGCCATGTCCCACTTTTGCTGAAACCTCTATCAGCATCTATGTCATGTCCCACTTTTGCTGAAAACTCTATCAGCATCTATGTCATGTCCCCACTTTTGCTGAAACTCTATCAGCACTCTATGTCATGTCCCCACTTTTGCTGAAACTCTACCAGCATCTATGTCATGTTCCACTTTTGTCTGAAACTCTATCAGCATCTATGTCATGTCCCACTTTTGCTGAAACTCTACCAGCATCTATGTCATGTTCCACTTTTGCTGAAACTCTATCAGCATCTATGTCATGTCCCACTTTTGCTGAAACTCTACCAGCATCTATGTCATGTTCCACTTTTGCTGAAACTCTACCAGCATCTATGTCATGTCCCAGTTTTGCTGAAATTCTACCAGCATCTATGTCCAATGTCCCAGTTTTGCTGAACTCTATCAGCATCTATGTCATGTCCCACTTTTGCTGAAAACTCTATCAGCATCTATGTCATGTCCCACTGTACAGCATCTATGTCATGTCCCACTGTACAGCAATCTATGTCATGTCCCACTGTACAGCATCTATGTCATGTCCCACTGTACAGCATCTATGTCATGTCCCACTGTACAGCATCTATGTTATGTCCCACTGTACAGCATCTATGTCATGTCCCACTGTACAGCATCTATGTCATGTCCCACTTTTGCTGAAACTCTACCAGCATCTATGTCATGTCCCACTTTTGCTGAAACTCTACCAGCATCTATGTCATGTCCCACTGTACAGCATCTATGTCATGTCCCACTGTACAAGCATCTATGTCATGTCCCCACTGTACAGCATCTATGTCATGTCCCACTGTACAGCATCTATGTCATGTCCCACTGTACAGCATCTATGTCATGTCCCCACTGTACAGCATCTATGTCAATGTCCCTCTGTACATCATCTATGTCATGTCCCACTGTACAGCATCTATGTCATGTCCCACTGTACAGCATCTATGTCATGTCCCACTGTACAGCATCTATGTCATGGTCCCACTGTACAGCATATATGTCATGTCCCACTGTACAGCATCTATGTCATGTCCCACTGTACAGATCTATGTCATGTCCCACTGTACAGCATCTATGTCATGCCCCACTGTACAGCATCTATGTCATGTCCCACTGTACAGCATCTCTGTCATGTCCCACTGTACAGCATCTATGTCATGTCCCACTGTACAGCATCTATGTCATGTCCCCACTGTACAGCATCTATGTCATGTCCCACTGTACAGCATCTATGTCATGTCCCACTGTACAGCATCTATGTCATGTCCCACTGTACAGCATCTATGTCATGTCCCACTGTACAGCATCTATGTCATGTCCCACTTTACAGCATCTATGTCCATGTCCCACTGTACAGCATCTATGTCATGTCCCACGGTACAGTAAAGCTAAAAAATAAGGTAAGATGTTTCCAAAACAAAAAACGGAAACATGTTAGTTAATAAATGTTGAGTACGATGTAATAACTGTTCTGTTAAATAGTTTTGAACATAATTGGTTTGGAAGACCACAATTCAATTATGTTACAAATATTCAACAGTACATGTGAAGTGAGTGCTGAGCTGCACTGTGTTAGGCTTTTAGCTAGCGGTCGGTGCCTGAATGTCGAGCCTTCAGGGTATTTTGTGAAAAATGTTAACATTTATCTTATTCTTGGTTCATGCTGGACAAACATTTGGATTGCTATGTCAAAATATCCTCTGCTTCATGTATGGATCGAAAAGAATAACTTCTACAAGTCTTGAGGGATGTCCATTTGCAGGCTAACAGAAGACTATTTCTGTAATGTTACTACTAAATGGTTGGCATGACAACGGTGATGGGTAGTCAAGGGGCCAAACCACTAAATCATCCAGGGGCAAACCACTAAATGGTTCAGGGAACAAACCACTAAATGGTTGGCTTGATAATGGTGATGGGCATTCCACGGGCAAACTGGTAAATGGTTGGCTTGATAATGGTGATGGGCATTCCACGGGCAAACCGCTAAATGGTTGGCTTGATAATGGTGATAACCATTCCAGGGCAAAGTACTAAATGGTTAAACCCGATCATGCCAAAGTCAACCAAAACCAGCTGCTACAGTGATCCTGAAGAATGTCCATTTGCAGGCTAAGAGAAAACTATTTCTGAAATTCCCCACCGGAATAACTGGCTCGATAAGTGAGCCAGACATTGATCAAATTTAACCACTAGATCAAAATATTTGCTTATTGAATCTCTATTTGTAGGTCAAGTGAAGACTATTTTTGAAAAAAAGTGAGCCAGTCATTCCAGTGGTAAACTTTAAAAAATAGTCTTCAATTGACCTGCCATGGACATTCCTAAAGTCCACTAGCAGAGGCTAATTTTGGCAGGCTCCGTCATAAAAGCGTTAATCTTACCGCTACAAATACTGTAGGCATTCCTCTGATATCCCGTCAAACAGGAACATGAATAACTGCCAGGGAAATTCAGGGCATTGTTCATTCACACCACAAGTTATCCCCCTTTCTGTGCACTCATTAATATCAGTGCTGCACTCTGCTCCTAACCATCCACTCTTACAGATACAACCAGCTGTATTGGAGCAATGGTCCGTGTTCGTTGTACCACACAGCACAGGACCGCTGGCAGTTTAAGCCCCAATGCAGTGAATCACATTCTGAAAAATAAGAAATTAGATTTACATTGTAACCCTGTACCATACATACGTGATATTGTAGAATACATAATACATATTATTGTCCCTCCACTTATTTTTTAACTCTGGCATGATATCTAGACCGATCCATTTCTAGCTATGGCATGCCCATTTCTAGCTAAAAACTACACCCACTGTGTTATAAGTAATTTATATAGTTTTACCACGGAATTACCAGAATCCTATGTTTCAATGCAAAGATGCAGGAAAACTGTTGAATATTTTGAAACCAATTTGACTGGAGGCTGCTTGCTGCCTATGGCCACAACAGCTCCCAGTCAAATTAATTTCAAAATATTCATCAGAATGTAAGACATACAATTCGCCAGCAAAGGTAAGCTGGTATTGTGTTAGCATGTGTATATGTGTGAGCAAGCAGGCATGTGTGCTTTTGTCCATATTGACAGAACAGATGCTTCTGTTTGTCACGACGATACCAACCCCTTTATTTGTCATGACGCGTCACGAAATTGAGATATTTGCTGTCCCAATGTTCATTTGCACGCCTAGAGTTATTTAATAATAAAGCCATTATGCTCTGATGGGCGATTAGACTGTGCTGGTCTATTCAACAAGATGAATAAGTACATTACTTAGTACAAAGTAGTTTTTAAACAATTGAATGTAACAGGTTTTTAAGTATCTGCAAAAGGCTTGATTGTCATAGTGAATTAGCAGTTTTGATGGCAAGCCAGCCATTTCCAATTTTCTTTCAACGAGCCTTATCCTGGCCTGCAAATGGATCTTCACTACGAACGAATTTAAATTCTCTTTAACAAAAGCTTGACCATAAAAGGATTAAAACATATTCATATGACAAGCTCCAGCAGGAGAAGTACTAAGAAGATGAATACTCACTCAGACATGTCCGTTTATCAGTGGAAAGCTGGAAGCCAATTGAAACATGAACAGCTGTAGCTGCCTACAGAGTTAGTGCATTCATGTTGACAACCACCCTCCTGACACTCATCAATGTCTGAAAATAAACACAGATAGAGATACAGTAGAGGACAGCCACGAAAATTACACATTCCTGCGGTCCGGGAAACCACCTTTTACTGGAGGGCAACCAACCTTTAAACACACTGGTTGGCCTGGGGGGTGGGTGGGGTGGGGGGGGGGGGGGGGGGGGGGTACCCTAGAAAAGTTGTTATTTTCAGGGCCTGTATAAGTAATCATGGTGAGTATTTATTTAGTCTGTTAACCCTTTAACACTCAAATCTTTTCAAGAAAACTCTCCTAGAAAATGTCCATTTGCAGACGAAGAGAAGACTATTTTTGAAAATTTACCACTGGAATAACTGGCTCGGTTATCGAGTCAGTCATTCTAGTGGTAAATTTTCAAAAGTAGTCTTCTCTTAGGCTGCAAATGGACATTTATCCAAGGACCACTACAGAGGCCGTTTTTGGCTGATATGAGTGTTAAAGGGTTAAATGATTGGGTTGGTATTCACAAGGATTCCTGTAGTCTGTAAAGCTTACAACAATAAATATTTTCTACAGAATTAAATTTACTGAAATACAGTCAGTCAACCTAATTTAACTGACGTACTTGCCATGAGGGGGGGGGGGGGGGGGGCAACACAATATTTTTCTAATTTTCGACCCTTGAGAGAGCAGAAATAACTTAACATATGTTTCCAAGTAAAATGTTTTTTGCTTTGGAAAGATGCTAAGCTATTTCTGAGCATGATAAGATGTTGGCGCAGACTTCATAGCTGACTTCATATATGCAAATATAAGTACATTTTCTAAAATATTGAGTTCACGCATGATATAGGTATTACAAATTTGACAAAATTAAATTCCCTTAGTATTAGGATTAACCGACATCAGAAATTATTTAATTTTACAAATATTCCACTCACATCCACCAGCATATGAGAACAAATGCTAACAAGATGTGCTTGCAAATCTATATAATCTTGATGCTAAACAATGCATAAACTTCAAAATTAGTTGAGGAAAAAAAATTACTAATTACTCTAAATTTTATATAATTTTATTTAATTTTCGGGAAAAATGTACACATTTAATAAAAAGTTATTATTATTATTATTATTATATATTATTATTAATCCCCTCCGATCTTGAATCTGGAGAAGAAATACTTGTAAAAGAAAAGAGTAAGTTTCTCTGTTTTAACATTGTCTCTCCCACCTTCACACAACCTTCCATCAGTGGCCAGTCTATAACCAAGAGGACAGAAACACTGTGGCCCTGTTGGTGTATTGTAGCAATCAAAACTACAGTTCAGGGAAGCTGTCGCACAGACGATCCTAACTGTAGTAAACACAAACAGCATTAATACAGATAGCAATCAGACAATATAAGCTGTGTTACACTGAGCAATGGAACTTTCCATTGTATCCATCCATCATATGACATCATAATCAACTAAGTGATGTGTAGAATGACATCACAATCAATGATGTCATGAATGACGTAGATAAGTATGTCGCGAATGCATAATTGAAGATGGACTATGCGTTGTTGTACGAATTCTATGTCTTTACTATTTAATAAATATCCTGTTGAATATTTTGTAACTAATTTGACTGGGTGCTGTTGCTGCCAGTCAAATTAGTTAGAAAATATTCAACAGCTTACCTGACAGTGTATAGTTTTCAGGAAATTGATAGTTAGGGCATTCAGCGATTGATCAATCCCAAACACGGCAAAGTGTGGGTGGAGCTTAGCTAGAGGAGGGCGGGGCATAGCTAAAACTGGAAAGGTCTATTACAAACACAAATACAGGAAGAATCATAAACACTATATACAAGTCTACACAAAACGAAAAAGAATATTTAGAAATATGGTTGCCCATTACAAATGGGTACAAAGGCAATGACTATCTTGAGTCAAAAGGATGTAATAATTCAAATCACGAAATGTCCCATTTGCAGGACAAGATTATTTATCTAAATTGATCACTTAAATGACTGTCTCGATTACTGTGCCAGTCATTCCAATGGTAATTCTAAAAATTGGTCTCTGGACCAGAGACAAAAAGACATATATTAAGAGCACCATAGTAGCCATTTTTGGCTGGTCTGTTCATTGACTGGTTAATCTAAGGCCAGCTAACCCCAAAACTTGCATCACATAATGCTGTCCCTTTTCTTTGTACAGATAAGCTAAAAGTGTTTCTTCTGAACAATACATCTACCAATTACATAATTGTCAACATAATAAAGAAATATTAGTTACTTCTCTGGGATGTAGAAATTCTTTGAGTGTAGCTTTCGTGACCATCCCAGTCACATCTTCAGCACCGATGGTTGCTGGCAACATCATTCTGGTCAGTTTTTGCGGGAGTCACGTGACAGCATTGAGTGATAGATTGCTGGTATACGGTATCCCCCGTCTTGGTTCATGGGTGTTTGTAGATTTCGATTCCCTCTGACTTTTCGTTTAAACAGGTTGGTCTCGATGTTGATCTTTGGGTCTTACTACTTTTGATTTTAAGGTGTTGACAGGTTTGTAGTAGGTTTTGATGCTGTGAAAGCTCCACTCAAACAATTTCTACATCCCGGAGAGGTAACTAAATTATTTCTTTATTATGAATCATCCTGGGATCGGGACCAACATTTTTGGAAAATAATTGTCAACATGGCTATCAACATGAAGGTACTAACTCTGCAGGCAGCTACAGCTGTTCATGTTCTCTCTCGGCAAAAATACAATTACCTTTATTGCACTTGGAGACATCTGTGGAACTAATGTCATAACTGTCATAACATGAGCATGTGAAGCTAACCAGGTGAGTTGTTACACACCTGCTCACAGCCCGATAGTACCTTCACCGCATTCATTGATATCTAGATATAGAATGGAAAGTTCTAATTAATTACCTTTGGCCAGCATGTGTTAGCATGTGTATGTGCGTGAGCAAGCATGTGTTAGCATGTGTATGTGCGTGAGCAAGCATGTGTTAAACGTGTGTATGTGCGTGAGCAAGCATGTGTTAACGTGTGTATGTGCGTGAGCAAGCATGTGTTAGCGTGTGTATGTGCGTGAGCAAGCATGTGTTATCGTGTGTATGTGTGTGAGAAAGCATGTGTTAGCGTGTGTATGTGCGTGAGCAAGCATGTGTTAGCATGTGTATGTGCGCGAGCAAGCATGTGTTAGCGTGTGTATGTGTGTGAGCAAGCATGTGTTAGCGTGTGTATGTGCGTGAGCAAGCATGTGTTAGCGTGTGTATGTGCGTGAGCAAGCATGTGTATAGTGCGCGAGCAAGCATGTGTTAACGTGTGTATGTGCGTGAGCAAGCATGTGTTAGCGTGTGTATGTGCGTGAGCAAGCATGTGTATGTGCGTGAGCAAGCATGTGTTAACGTGTGTATGTGCGTGAGCAAGCATGTGTTAGCATGTGTATGTGCGTGAGCAAGCATGCATGTGTGGTTTAATGCTTTCAATTACGCTTGCATGATTATTCCTTACAGTAATCACGATCGATTATTTCATAATCGCGATTACTCAATTAATCAGCTTGAGTACAAATTACCCAGTTATTACAGCAAAAAAGCATATCAATGACGAAAGCTGCAATGGTGTTGAGAAAAGTCAATTTGCAGGCCAAGAGAAGACCATTTTTGAAAATGTGTCACTGGAATGCCTGGCTCGATTCTCGAGCCAGTCATTCCAGTGATACATTAAAAAAAATAGTCTTCTCTTGACCTGCAAATGGACTTGCATTCATTGAGCAAAATGTAAATCTCCATGACCGGTCGCATTAAAGAGCAATTAAAAGATAAGTTTTGAAATATTTTATGCTGTAAGATTATTCACAATTATTCGATTATTTAATTTTTAATGATATAAATTCGCAATCTAAAAGATAATCGCGATTTTTGATTTAATCACGTAATCATGCAAGCCTAGCTTTAATATGAAATTTTAACTCAATAAATGCTGTTACCATGAAAAAGGATTTTCAGCCTTTGGTCCTGATCCACATTAAAACACCTCGATCAGGTTTAGATCAAATTCTCACAAACTACTGGTACAATATGGCACATATTTTAACACAAGAAAGACTGAGACAGTTCACTCAGATTTCAACGCTTTGGGTGTGATAAAAAAAAATTGTAAAAAATTTGGAAAAGCCACATTTCTTTAAAATGTCACAAAAACCGTATGGTGGGTGTCTCCAATGTCTGACTGCTTGATACTGAAACAAAAACTGACTCTGTTGCTGTCAAAGAAAGTGTTTTCACAAGAATCATGACATCATGGATAGATTCTATTTTGCAACAATGCAGTGTCATCATATCACTTACAAGCCTCATAGCCAGGCTTGTGCAATTTTTCGATTTAATCGTAAGTTTGATTTATTTTTAAAATCGCGATTACGATGTAATTGAGGAAAAATCAGAAATTCGTCAAAAATTTCATGTTTGTTTCAAATCTGAAGTGTTTACTTTTCCATCACATTTTAGCAGCACATGAGTACAATTATAATCGATTCACCCCTGTGTTCATTGTGGTTTTATCATGCCATGTCATGCATGTGTTGAATAATTACTAATCACAACACAAAGCGCTATGATAAACAAGATACATGTAACAATAGCGAGGTAACACCTTTCTCATTAAGACAAGAATGCTGAAGCGTACAATGTCTCGCCTGTAAAGGCATGGATAGTGTGGATTACCAAAGCAAACTTGGATTGGTTCGTAATACACATATTCAGTAAGGCACCAACAAACCAGTGTAACAAATCAAACATGAACAATTTTACCAAACTGTTGATAGTCTGATCTTGAAACTAGTAGTGATGCAGACAGTATCCCTGCATAGTATATAACTCTGCTGTAAAATTGTGTTGATATCTGGTGAGACATTGTTGAAAATGGGTGGTACATAAAAAACTATCCCCCAAAAAACATGAAAAAAGTTCAAAGGCCAAAGCTGTGAAAAAAGTAGTACAGGACCCGGTCTGCCCAGGACTAAATATTCTGCGAAAAAATAATGTCCAAGCCATGTACATATATAGAATTAGATTGCCAATTTGACCCCTGGCCACTGCCCTCAGATTGACTCAAAAACTAAATAACTACAAGCTACTAACTACAAGCTTCAAAATGATATGTGACATGAGCACATTTGATAAAATTTATTTTCTGCCCACCATTTCCCCATCCCTGCCCCTGGGGGTGATATCAAAATTCCAATGTGTCATGCACATCCCTGGCCATATGTGTAATCATACCCAAAGTTTCAAGTTTCTATGTGAAATGGTCTAGGAGTTGTGTTACAATCGATTGGTGCCCACTTTTGACCCAGCCCCCTACCCAGTTTGACCCATGATCAAAATAATCCCCTGTACTGTAGTCTACTCATCACTGGCTTGAAAATGATATGTGACATGAGCACCTTTGGATAAATTTAATTTTTTATCCAGAGTCCCAAACCCCTGGGGGTCATAACAAAATTTCCAAATGGCCATGCACATCCCTGGCCATATGTGTAATCATACCAAAAGTTTCAAGTTTCTATGTGAAATGGTCTAGGAGGAGTTGCATTACAATCGATTGGTGCCCACTTTTGACCCCACAACATCCCTTCCCCCCTCCCACCCTCAGTTTGACCGGAGATCAAAATAATTCCCTGTACTGTAGTCTACTCATCATTGGCTTGAAAATGATATGCAACATGACAAGCTTTGGAAAATTTTTATTTTTTACCCCACAATTCCCACACCCAGGGCCATACACCTGGGGTCATACCAAAATTCTGAAAGTGTCATGCACATCCCTGGCGATATGCGCAATTGTCTCCAAAGTTTCAAGTTTCTATCTGAAATGGTCTAGGAGTAGTTGTATTACAATAGATTGGTGCCCACTTTTGATCATGCACCCTTACCCTCAGTTTGTGACCCAAGATCAAAATAATTCCTTGTACTGTAGTCTACTCATCATTGGCTTGAAAATGATATGTGACATGACAACCGTTGGAAAAATTTAATTTTTGACCCCACATTCCCCACCCCTAGGCCCCTCCTGCCCCTGGGGTCATGCCAAAATTCTAAGTGTCATGCATATCCCTGTCCATATGTGCAATCACCCCTAAAGTTTCAAGTTTCTATCTGAAATGGTCTAAGAGGAGCTGCATTACAATCGATCATTACAGGCCAAAACTGCACTTGCAAAACACATTAAAAAAGTCCAAGTCCAAAACTCTGAAAAAAATAGTTAAAATTCCACAAAATTAAATCTATTATTATGTAGCTCACATCCTTGTATAGTATAGATCACTTCTGTAAAGTTTCAATGAGATCGGATGAGCCAGTGTTGAAAAACAAGTTGATTAAAAAACCTTAACCAAAACTGCACTTGCAAAATACTTGAAAAAGTCCAAAACCGTGAAAAAAATAGTTAAAAGGCCCCAAAATTAAATGTGTTTTTATGTTAGATCACATCCCTGTATAGTACAAATCCCTTCTGTAAAGTTTCATTGAGATCGGATGAGCCAGTGTTAAAAAGTAAGTTGATTTCAAACTTTAAAGAAATCAAAAATAATGATGGAACAACCAGATACAGTCTCATCTTGTAAGCAAGCTACTTGCCAGAACAAGATACCCATGGTATTAGCCAATGGGGAAGCCATAAAGATATAGCCACAAGACTGAACCGCAAAGTCTACCTGCTTACTGTACCTGAAATGCAAGATTGCACGACAATCAATTACATTTTCTATGTCGAAAACCATGGACAATTCATCAAAAAAAAATTTCAGAATTTTAATAAAATATTGATGGAGTATACTTCCCTATCCTATAGAGAACATGTCTGTAAAGTTTCAGCAAGATCTGATGCGTCAATGCTGAGAAATAATGATCTCTAAAAACTGTAACCATAAAAAACTTGTATATTTTCTATGTCGAAAACCATGGAAAATTCAGCAAAAGGTTTTCAAAATTTAAAACAAATATTGATGGAGTCTGCTTCCCTATACTATAAAGAACATGTCTCTAAAGGTTCAGCAAGATCTGATAATAATAATAATAATAATAATAATAGTCCATTTGTAACGTGCCAAAATCCATGCGCGGCATGCTCTAAGCGCTTAGAAAGCTTATCTAGAATATTCTAGAAAAAATACAGATCAAGGTGTTGGATAACATTTTTGAAAGTAACATGTCTTGAGTTTAGATTTAAATGTGCTCAGGTTTGGGGATGTTTTGATGTCCAAAGGCAATTTATTCCATAGGATGGGAGCTGAGTAAGAGAATGTTTTTTGGCCATATGTATTCATTCAGAATTTAGGAATGTTAAGTTGTTTTTTGCTTTCTGATCTGAGTGAACGGCGGAGACTGTAAAGTACTAAGAGTTCGGCGAGTTAGGCCGGTGCAGAACCTTCTAGGCATTTGTAAGTTAAGCAGAGAATTTTGAACTCGATACGTTTATCGATGGGTAGCCAGTGTAGATTACTGAGTATCGGAGTAATGTGATCGTATTTACTACATAGTGACACGATTCTTGCAGCTGTGTTTTGTATTGCTTGCAAACGATTGATGAGATTTTTTGGCGCACCGACGAGAAGGCTATTGCAATAGTCGACACGTGACATAACTGTCACATTTTCTATGTCGAAAACCATGGACAATTCATCAAAAAAATTTCAGAATTTTAATAAAATATTGATGGAGTATGCTTCCCTATACTATAGAGAACATGTCTGTAAAGTTTCAGCAAGATCTGATGCGTCAATGCTGAGAAATAATGATCTCTAAAAACTGTAACCATAAAAAACCTGTACATTTTCTATGTCGAAAACCATGGAAAAGAACAAGTGTTGCGGTAGCTTCTCTTGTCAGATATTTTCTAATGTAGGCGATGTTGCATAATTGCATAAAACATACTTTACACAGGTAGTTAACGTGATCTTTCATGCTTAAGTCGGTGTCCAAAATTACACCAAGATTTTTTACTTTATTAGAGATTGGAATTGAGCTATCTTCTACAGCAAGACTGGTTAGCTCAGCTTTGTCTCGTCTAAGTGATGGTCCTATTAACATGGCTTCAGTTTTCTCATCATTTAATTTAAGCATGTTTGTCGACATCCATGACTTTACATCAGCACAGCAGTCAGTGATTTGTTTTGTAGCTGTTGCTGTGTCGTGGGCTGTTGGTGGGAAGCTTGTCATGAGCTGCGTGTCATCAGCGTAAAAATGATGCTGTAAACTGTGATTATCAATAATCGATGCTAGTTGCTTAGTATAGAGAGTGAAAAGCACAGGCCCCAAGATAGAACCTTGTGGGATTCCGCATGTGAGTTCCATTTGGCTAGAACGTATACCATCTATATATACAGATTGGTATCTCTGTGACAAATAAGACTGGAACCATGTCAATGCGACACCATTCACACCAAAGTCATCTCTCAATCTCGATAGAAGTTTAACATGATCGATTGTGTCGAATGCGGCGCTTAGATCCAGCAGAAGCAAAAAAGACACATTACCATCGTCGACACCATAGCGGAGATCGTTTATAACTCGAAGTAATGCTGTTTCGGTGCTATGCCCCTGCCGGTAAGCTGACTGAAGTGGTTCATACAGATTATTCATTGCAATGTGATATGCCAGTCGCTTATTGACAGCTTTTTCAACTACTTTAGAAATGAATGACAAATTAGACACCGGCCTATAATTTTTCAAATCATCCCCGTCAAGACTAGGCTTTTTGAGTAGCGGATTGACTAGCGCACACTTAAAGGCTGTTGGCATAATGCCAGATTCTAAGCTCGAGTTCACGATCATAGTGATAATCGGTGAGAAGATGTCTATATGCTCATAAATCATCTTTGTGGGAAGGGGATCGAGTGCACAGTATGTTGGTTTTAGTTCCTTTAGAAGCAACCTGACATCATTTTCTGAGAATGGTTGGAATTGCTCGAGGCAGTGAGAACATGCTGCCGTATCACGAGACAAGTTGGATGAGTCTAATGAGGTATTTAACTGGTTACGAATCACTTCAATCTTGTTATGAAAAAATTCCGAGAAAGACTGTGCGATTTGTAATGGATCGTCAATATTTGGGAGTGTGGAAGCATTGCTCTTACCCATCAGTTTAGACATTTGTTGTTTAGTAGTTACATCTATTAAACATAGTTAGCAGACACACAGATAACTGATCCTGCCAGCCACTAAAGCATTCAGAGTTACCTCCCTTGTAACACAAGGGGTTCATGCACTAACCATCACAGAATGATGCAGGGTACCAGGTTCAGTTTTAAAGCAACATTCCAATGGAATGATGCTTATGCATAATGCTCTACACAATATTGCCTTATTAGGAAGTTGAATGTCTGCTCGATCAGACCACTACTATGCAAGAAGCACATGACCAGTTAACATCCAATCAATGCGTTATTATAAAATTCCAGAAGCTGAGGTAATGCAATGCAATTAGCTCTGGCATAGCAGGCACAAGTTTCATTCTTTGTCTAAGTTTCATATGCAGCAGTCGAAGTTTCTCAATGCTCTAAATTGTTAAAAAAAATATTTGTAACTTGGTACCGATGTTAGTAAATGTTTATAAGAAGTTATAGGACATTGGAAGGAATATTCTGTCATTTTAGAATTAATTTTGAGTAGAGCTAATTTACGCATCCGTACATTGACAGTTTAAGTAAAAATCGAGAGAACAGGAATAAAGCGAGCGAAAATAAAAAATAGAAGGAAGAAAAAGCGGAACAGGCTTAATCGAGGAATAATCACATCAATACTAAGTGGATTACGCAGGTGAAGGTGAAAAAAATGAGCGGAAGACAGTCAAGAATCACCACTAGGCGGAGTCGATCGCCTGTGAGGCAACGAGTGCGGTCTGTGCAGAGGCGATCTGTCAGATTTGACAGTCCATCACGTGACGATAGCTTGTCACGTGAAGCTACATCCCGTGGTCGAGGGAGAGGTAGAGCCCGTAACACTACCAGGGTGAATGCGGCGGCTGGCGCACCAGTGTGGAGCAGTACAGCTCCCGAGAATTGTAGTGTGGCGGAAATTCGTCAGAAGTTGAAAGAGCGGGGGATTACCTGTCCGGTGAGTTTCAAAAAGACTCAATTAATTCAGCTCTTTAACTTGAACGTAAATGAGTCACGATCTGTCGGTAGCGCGGTATCCCGTGACTCAGAGGATACCGAACGCGGCCAATCGGGAGACGGGGATGCCCATGACATCAGAGGGGAAGTCCTAGTAGAACGGGGAAGCCACACGATTCAGAGCATGGATGAAAATAGATGTCTGGATGCTTGGCGTACAACTGGCAGACTGGGCGAATGCAGACGCAACGATAACAGTGCAAACGGCTCGGAGCTGCGACAGCTGAGAGAGCAAGTCGATGTGTGCAGGAAAAAACTATCCGAATTGGAGGATTTTCGCGTCGGACACGATAGTTCTCGCGCCAACGTGAGTGCAAGTGAAGGATCACCGCTTACGGGTACTAGAAATCGGATTACCGGCGGAGGACTGTCAAACGTATGTACAGATTTGCCATTAGTAAATAACAATACATCTAATCTTGACTCTTTTCAGGGTTCACGCTAAAATATAGGTATATAGGTATAGGTCAGGTTTATAGTCTGCTTCCACTTGCGTGCTCAGCCGACTTTCCAACTTTACCCCCTGGTCATTGGGCCCATTTCACTCCTTGACAATCTCAACTCCCTTTGGGAGCATACATCATCGGCTGCCGTTTATAGGCGCTCAGAGGCTTTTACATTCCACATTGCCGACACTGCCCTCACAGGTACCTATTTTACAGACAGGTGAACTGGAACAACGCAGAGTGAAGTGTCTTGCTCAAGGACACAACGCCGCAGCCCGGCAGGGAATCGATCCCATGACATTAGAGTCACGAGCTCGACTTTTATGAGGGACAGATCGATACACGTATAGGGATAGGCAATATGCAGCCTGCTCATACTATGTACAATATTAATGATATCAATTTAAGTGGGATGGCGAGTGGTTCGGCAGCTGAGCACCCCTTTTCTATGGGTAATTTACCAAACATAGATATTGTTTCACCTAATTTGAGACAGGCAATAATTGCAGGTAAAGACATTAACCTGGCCCTGCTCTTGATGCCCGACGCGAATACAAGTGAGATCATATCTATTGATCCTAAGACAAGTACGGCTTTCAAAATGAAAAGGGATGCTCGTTTGCAGAAGAATCTGACTTTGGCAGAATTTCTGTCAGCTTTCCTAGCATACAAACGTATTATGTGTGAAGCTTATCCACAACGCTCTAAGGAGCTCGACAGCTACATGAGGATAATTGTCGAGCTCTATGCTCAATTTTCCAGGGGAGTTTTTTACTCCTACCATAAGGCGTTTTCAGCCAAGGCTTCAGCTTGGTTGCAACAACATGGGTTCAAAGTTGACTGGGCAATAAAAGATAGACATAATCCAAGCTGTACCAGCAGGGTCGACGTCTCTCATGTGTGTATTGTGCCATCAGTATGACCACTCTGCCAAATTTTGCCCAACATCCAGTGAATATCGAACGTATCCCCGCCCTAATTTTGGGGGAACAGGTGGTAATGTATACTCTGGGCATAATGATGCCACTGCTAGGAGGAAGGTCTTCCATCTTGGCCAGGAGATATGTAATAATTTCAATTACAGGCGTGGCTGTACGAATAAGCCATGTCGATTCTTACATGTGTGTTGGAGCTGTAAGACTACTACTCATTCTGCATCCAATTGTGGAAAGCTGAATAGCCAGAATAGCAATTTTGGAAAGTATTCGGAAAATAATCAGTCAAAATCAAACTGACTATTGGATCAGACAGTGATGACCAAAATTTTGGGCGAGGATACGGTAGATAGTCCACAAGCCTTTTCAACTCCTATTGATGTAGATCAATTAGCGGTAGAACTGATTAACCATCCGGATAGAGTCTTTGTAGATGATTTGAGTCATGGCCTCACACATGGTTTCCATACAGGTGTGGTTGAATTACCTACAGTGACTCTAGAATGCAAAAATTTGAAATCCGCGAGCAATGAGCCCGATATAGTTGATCGTTTGATAAAGGATGAATTAGATAATGGCTATATATGTGGCCCTTTTTCAGAGCCGCCCTTTGAGACTCATCGAGTGAGCCCTATAGGCTTAGCTACAGGCAGATATTCAGATAAAAAGCGTCTCATCGTAGATTTGTCGGCTCCACGTGGTAGGGCAGGTCACAACAGTGTTAACGATCTAATAAACAAGGCCGATTACTCATTGTCTTACGTCACTGTCGATGATGCAATCATATCCATTTTAGAGAGCGGTCAAGGGGCATGGCTATGTAAAACCGATATAACAGATGCCTTCAAAATAATTCGAATAAGATCTGAATTGTGGCATTTGTATTGTATCAAGTGGCAAGGCATGTACTATTTTTATACCAAACTGCCTTTTGGTAGCCGTTCATCCCCTAAGATTTTCGATCAGCTATCAGTCGCCGTATGCTGGATTGCAAAAAACAACTATGGGATCGAGACCATTTTGCATCTGTTAGATGATTTCTTAACAATAGAAGGCTATGATTCGGTACCAGAACGTACTATGGCCTTACTAACTTTAATTTTTGGCAAACTGAATATTCCAATTGCAGCACATAAGACCATAGGCCCCGTCCAATCGATCGAATTCCTGGGTATTATATTGGATTCAATAGAGATGGAGGCAAGACTCCCTTTGGTTAAAATACAAAGAATAATCATGAAGATGAACGGATTCCTGCATAGGGGAAAATGCTCCAAGCGAGAGCTATTGAGCTTATTAGGCCATTTTAACTTTGCAGCAAGAGTGATAGTCCCGGGTCGATCATTTGTCTCTTACTTGATAACATTAGCTACATCGGTGAGAGAATTACACCACCATGTCACGTTGAATAGCAACTGTAGAGAGGAGCTAGGGATGTGGGCATTATTTCTCCAAAGTTGGAATGGTTCTACTTTTTTCCTGGACAAATTCATTAAATGCGCTCCGGATTTGGAGTTATATACAGATGCGTCAGGTATTGGATTTGCAGGGTATTATCAAGGTACTTGGTTTCAGGGCAGATGGCCTGTCAAAATTGTAGATATCCGAACAGAGGAATGTTCCATGGCCTTTTTGGAGCTGTACCCTATCGTAGTGGCAGCCGCGCTGTGGGGAAAGGACTGGTCTCAGAAACGTATCTTATTCCACTGCGACAATTTAGGTACAGTTGAAATTATTCGTAAAGGGCGCTCAAGAACACCACATATTAACAGGTTAATGCGTCGTCTTACCTGGTGTGCAGCGTTGCATAATTTCTGTGTTACCGCCAAGCATATTCCTGGAAGGATGAATAATATTACAGACTCTATTTCTAGGTTTCAGGAACAACGCTTCTGAGAATGTGCTCCGTTGGCGAAGGCATCACCGGTCCAGGTACCAGAACCGACAGAGACTCTATGGGGCTAGAATCTGCCCTGGACAGGCTGTGGGCATCAGCCATTAGTAATCACACCAAACGCAGCTATAAATCAGGTCTGTCATGCTACTGTCGTTTCGTGGCCATGATGGGTTGGAATAACCGTATGACCAATGTTAGAAGTCTGCCTATAATTTCAGAAGACACGGTGCTATACTTTATAGCTCATTGTGCAGAAGTGCTAAAATTCAGGCACAGTACCATCAAGTTGTATTTGGCAGGCATACGCTTTCACTATATAGTGGCAGGTTATACAAATCCTTTTGTCGATAGGTCAAATCTACCTTTGCCACGGGTCATGCTGCTATTGAGAGCGGTCCAAAGGTCACAAGCCAGGACATCAATACCCCGATTGCCGATTACAGCCGACATTTTGGCGAGAATTTGTGAAACCCTTCGGACAGGTATGTTTGGTGATTATACTGACCATATGATGGCAGCTGCATGTACCATGGCTTTCTTTGCATTTCTGAGATGTGGGGAGTTCACAGTCCAATGCCAGAACACACTTAATGAGTCTGTCATATCTTTGAGCGATATAAAGTGGGCGGCTGATCTATCATATGGCGTGCTCACTTTGCAGGCTTCTAAAACAGACCCTTTCCGTAGAGGGGTGGATATTAACTTTTTCTGCATGAATGGGAGCTTAATTTGTCCAGTGTGTAATGTGAGGTGATTCTACTTACTACGGTTGAGAATGGGGGCAAGAGGGGTCGATCCACTGTTCATCACTAACAACGGTCTAAATTTGACAAGAACCTTTTTTATTGGGGCACTTAGGTCCATTATGGAGCGTAGCAATTTGGACAGCTTGCAGTATTGCGGGCACAGTTTTAGAAAAGGGGCAGCGACTTCTGCGGCGCGAGGGATGGTGGAGGACCACATGATTAAGTTAATGGGCCGTTGGGAGTCGGACTGTTATACTAGATACATCGATACATCTCTTACATCTATTAGAAATGCTCAGGAAGCCATGTGTATAGCTTAGAAGTAATCCCACTGATCATGGTCAAGGGTAGGCTGGTCGACGAGGGCATTGCAAATCTCCAACTACTTCTGCATCCGTTCTGATGGGATCGGTAAAGCTGATGTACTGCTGTGTCTCGCTGTTATAGGGGTACATCGCACACCAAATTTGGTTGAATTCACTCGTATGGTAACGCAGGGTACGTTATGATCAATTTTGTGACATGGCAACTTCCACCCACCCTCCCATCCCTCATCCATGCACTCTAGTACGGAGCCGGAGGTTCAATATCACATAGCAATCAGCAAGGATATGGTTGCATCAAATGTCTGATACTATTCATGCCTTGATGAAGAAGTCTGAGGTCGCGAAGAAAATTTATTGACGCAGCATTTACATGTATTGTTGTAGGCATTATAATTTTGACCTATTGACAGTATTCAGAACATATATTATATGATATGTACAGTATGTACTTGTATATATAGCATAGTCATTACATGTTAAAGAAATTATGGTACATGTACAGATGTATTCTTTCGTCGGTTGATAACTGCAGCGCACTAGAGTTGTTTTCATATACACTCAGATGGGGATGTAGCTATAGCACATGATACAATTCGTTGCACATGATGACATTGGCTTGGGTTTGTAGTGGGCAGTCTGTACACACCTAAGCCAATGTAGAACAAATACGTGGTGAGCCACATAGCAGGTAAGCAGTTCTAGTGTGGGGCAGTTGTACAGAACTTGGTGTGTGGATATTCGAAATTGAGTGGCTATGTAAGGACAGTGGAGAGCTAATCATGAACTCTTAGGTATATTAGGGTCGTTACTAGGCTAGTACCGGGGAGAACGGCCATCGGCGCACATGAAGTGATATATACAGGTCTTTTTCCTATATTCTACAACATGAACCGGCATACCGGAGCGTGAACCCGTTACCAGACATATTCGATGTTATAGGGCAATTTCGTGCAGGTAAGGCCCCCTGCAATGTGCTAGGGAGTTATGCATGCATCCATGTTTCAGTGTTTGGCTATCATCAGAGCATATTCGGGAATACAGGAGTGTGGATGGGGCAGGATTCCTGCGGCTACAGCCCCCCGCAATGTGTTATAGATGATTGTGAACTTTTGGGGGATACTCGCGACACTGATAAATTGTACAGGTGTCATGACCCATTGGCATGGTGATGGTCGGTGTTAATGGTACATGATCCCATTGCAAGTTATTTGTGTTGCTATTGGGGGCAACAAATGGTTGTCCTATTAAAACACAGCCCTGCACAAATCGACAGTTTAGACATACAATTTCTCAATGTCCCTCATCTTGGGCGGTTATCCTCCAAAAGTGTAAAGAAGATACATTAGATATCAATATATAACAATGGTATTATTAACTCTCTGAATTACTGTTCACAGACAAAGATACTGCTGCTCGGAAGCATCCACTGTCATGATAGGGGGTCTCTAACAATCTCCTTCAGGATTAATGCCCAGGCATTGCTTCAGGAGGCAAAGGCTATCAGACAACCTTAACCGTGACAGTGGATGCTTTGAAGCTGCAGGTTGCTAATGTAACCCAAAACATAAGAGCAGATGTTGCCTCTTATGTAAATTTGCCAAATGATAATTTGTCAAAATAAAGTTTTTGAAAACTAGCATTATGAGTTCAGTTGTGTGTGTGTGTGTTAATTGTTGTTTACTAGTTACATCTATTAAACATAGTTAGCAGACACACAGATAACTCATCCTGCCAGCCACTAAAGCATTCAGAGTTACCTCCCTTGTAACACAAGGGGTTCATGCACTAACCATCACAGAATGATGCAGGGTACCAGGTTCAGTTTTAAAGCAACATTCCGATGGAATGATGCTTATGCATAATGCTCTACACAATATTGCCTTATTGGGAAGTTGAATGTCTGCTCGATCAGACCACTACTATGCAAGAAGCACATGAGCAGTTAACATCCAATCAATGCGTTATTATAAAATTCCAGAGGCTGAGGTAATGCAATGTAATTAGCTCTGGCATAGCAGGCACAAGTTTCATTCTTTGTCTAAGTTTCATATGCAGCAGTTGAAGTTTCTCAATGCTCCAAATTGTTCAAAAAATATTTGTAACTTGGCCACCACCGCCCCGCCTCCAACCTGAAATAGAATGTGAAAAGCAAGTATTGTGACACAATAAGTACGGATGTCAGACACAATGGTGCCTACGCCTATGCATTCAGCACTAGCCGTCTTGAGTCAATGAGCGATTCCAGTCACACGCAATCAGGATAACTGGTGTTAGCTCAATCATTTTCGGTAGGGGACACAACCATGCGCGACAACCTTATCTTGTCTACACCATTGCATTCAGCACTAGACGTGTTGAGCCGACAAGCATATTATATCATGCACAAGTTGGATAATGAGTGTTATCCCAATCATCCTCTGTAGCTGAGGGGATACGATCAAGCACGGCAAGCTTATCTTGTCTACACCTATGCATTCAGCACTAGACGTTTTGGCGGTTATCCTCCAACAGTGTAAAGAAGATACATTAGATATCAATATATAACAATGGTATTATTAACTCTCTGAATTACTGTTCACAGACAAAGATACTGCTGCTCGGAAGCATCCACTGTCATGATAGGGGGTCTCTAACAATCTCCTTCAGGATTAATGCCCAGGCATTGCTTCAGGAGGCAAAGGCTATCAGACAACCTTAACCGTGACAGTGGAGGCTTTGAAGCTGCAGGTTGCTAATGTAACCCAAAACATAAGAGCAGATGTTGCCTCTTATGTAAATTTGCCAAATGATAATTTGTCAAAATAAAGTTTTTGAAAACTAGCATTATGAGTTCAGTTGTGTGTGTGTGTGTGTTAATATGTTGTATAAGACTTTGGGATTTGATGCACTTTCTGTTATCTTATTATTGTAGAACGTCTGCTTTGCCTTGGAAATGGCTTTAGTGACGGCGTTCCTCGTGGTAACGAAAATTTGACGGTGCACTTCCAGACGTGATTTTCGCCACCTTCGTTCATTGATGGGTCAATGCTGAGAAATATTGATCTCTAAAAACCGTAAACATAAAAAACCAGTACATTTTCTATGTCGATAACCATGGAAAAGTCAGCAAAAAGTTTTCAAAATTAAAAAAAAAAATTCATGGAGTACGCCTCCCTATATTATAGATAACATGTCTGTAAAGTTTCAGCCAGATCTGATGGGTCAATGCTGAGAAATAATGATCTCTAAAAACCTTAACCATAAAAAACCTGTACATTTTCTATGTCGAAAACCATGGAAAATTCAGCAAAATGTTTTCAAAATTTTGTTAAAATAATGATGGAATCAACTTCTCTACATTATAGATAAGATGTCTGAAAAGTTTCAGCAAGATCTGATGAGGCAATGATGAGAAATATTGATATTTAAAAACCTTATCCATAAGTACAGATATGGTGATGCCGACGACACCGACGACGCCGACGGAAATAGTGATCCCTGTCTCGCTTCTGCTTCGCAGGCGAGACAAAAACCAGATAGTTATTCCGTTGAATCACCATATAATTTTCTTTCTTTCACACCAGACCGAGTCTGTCGTGAAATACCAAGTATATACTGTTGCATGGTTGTTAGGCAATAATTAGTGAACATACACATGTAATTCTTTTTAATTCTAGAGTTAGCAATTTCAATTAATAACAAGGTCAGGCAGTGTAATAATTTTTCCTTTTTGATTCGGTTGTCATATCTAATTAAAGAAAATAAAGTAATAGCATTCCAGATTGTTGTATTTTGAATTGTGCGTTCTGTTGATTACTCTTAAATGTAAATCGTACATCCTGAAAGCAACTATAAAGTGCACTATAGGACAAGTTTATGCCGTCACTCTCATAGCTACTCAAAGCTACCATCCTATGTATGTGGATTGCGCAGTATCTCCCGGGTACTAATATTAGGTCTTGGTGCTAGTCGGGTAATGACCTAAACTCTTCCCACAAAGGGAGGCTATAAGCGGAAGATGATACATCACGTGATTTATATTTTTCTCAACGCCATTTTATCTAAAATTTTTATGAAATAAACGATGTTTATTAAACTATACGCAATATTTAAGTCATCACAATTAATAATTTCACTCCTGCGATGATGGATATAAGGTATGCATTAAGCATAGACGCAGGATGGTAAGAATTTTTCGCATGAAATTGAGTTCTACTTTCGTGCTATTTTTTTATCATTTATTTCAACTTTTTCTAGAAATTCCAAGTCCCAGTTTTCATGACTTGTCATTACCCCGGTTTATACTTTTTGGAATTTGGACCTATGACTTAATTGAAAATTGCAATTTTTTTTTACAAAATCGATCGCGATGTTTCAAAGCAAAAAGCCAACTCACAGCAGATCATTAAAGAAAAAAGATCTTACATATACCTGAAGACATACACGTGTGAACCAGAAATGTGGTTGCAATGCAACCTGAATCCAGCCGAATTTGGATAAAATCCACTGAGTGGTTATGGAGGAGATGCATTTTGGCAATTTCCGATAAATTTTTCATAAACTTTAAGATTTTTACCAAAGCAAATTGACTCATTAAAATTCTGAATGGCGGCTCTGGAGCCTACCGCAATAGGGGCTGTCCAGCCAACTAGGGTTGAAATGTGTCAAGAGGTTAATGATGTGTAGCGTTTTGACAATTTCCGCTAAACTTTTCATAAAGTGTAAGATTTTCACCCCAAAAATTTGACCAATTAAAATCCTGTATACAAGTTCTGAATCCTAGGGTCATAGGGTCGTTTCAGTAAAAAGTTGAAATCTGCCAAGCGGTTAATGAGGAGTAATGTTTTGACAATTTCCAGTAAATTTTTCACAAAATCTAAACTTTCACAAAAAAATTGACCAATCAGAATTCTGTATATACGGTCTGAAGCCTAGCCCCATAGAGTCCTTCCAGTCAAAGTAAATTTAAATCTGCCAAACAATTAAAGAAGAGTAACGTTTTGACAATTTCCGGTAAATTTTTCATAAAATCAAAGGCTTTCACAAAAAGAAAATTGACAAATCAAAATTCTCTATAAATGTTCTGAAGCCGAAAACATTAGGGTCCTTCCAGCCAAATTAGGTTGAAATCCGCCAAGCGGTTAATGAGGAGCAGCGTTTTGACAATTTCTGGTAAATTTTTCATAAAATCTCAGATTTTCACCCAAAAAATTGACCAATCAATATTTTGTATACAGGTTACGAGGCCTATGCCCATAGCATCCTTCCAGTCAAATTAGGTTGAAATCCGCAAAGCGGTTAACGAAGAGTAGTGTTTTAAACAAAAGTTGACGGATAGATGACGGACGTGGTATGATTAACCAAACATGCATGAGATGTAAACAGAAAAGCTAAACGCAAATTGTAAGATGATGATGACGACGCCACAACCACCACCACATCCGCCGCCGGATGATGTGCAAGGTATCACTTCATAAAGTCGAGTTAAAAGTGATAAACGTGATTAGTTAATCTTGGTGAATCTTACGTTCTGTAACACTTCAATGATGACATTTTGTCAAGAAACTTGAAAATTCTGCATAGTGAAGTAAGTAGTGGCAGTACCATTTGACCATTCTGCAGACCACAATATATTGATGAATAATTACATATAGGGTGACTATTTATAATTACCTAGACATTTATTATTATTCAGCCTGTATCCAAGGCGACAGGAACATTGGTACCCGCCGGCAATGTTCAGGCACTGTTGATCACAGACATTGAGGCTGCTATTCGTACATTCATTGATGTCTGAAACATTAACCACAATGGTCACAGTAGTGTCCAGACACACATAGTCAAACAACAATGGTCACAGTAGTGTCCAGAGGCACATAGTCAAACAACAATGGTCACAAGTGTCCAGAGACATATAGTCAAACAAAGTTCATCACGAACGCTTAATTGATGACAGACTAAGCATTGTTGTATGAATTGTATGTATTTACTTTTTAATAAACATGCTATTGAATATTTTGTGACTAATTTGATTGGGGGCTGTTGCTGTGGTAGGCAGAAACCAACAACCAGTCAAATTAGTTTCAAAATATTCAACCGCTAACCTGTATAGTTTTCTGGAAATTGATAGGCAGGGAGTTCAGTGATCGATTGATCGATCCAAACACGGGTGAAGTGTGGGTGGAGCTTACCTAAATATTTGCGTTTCATGGAGCTAAAACTGGATGTCCCCATTCCATTGTTAATTAGTGTTTTTTTAAAGAATTTCATAGAAACTTAGTTGTAAGTTGAAAGAATTTACGATTCTGATATCTGTATGTAACTAGCTTGCAAATGGACATTCATCAACACCATTGCAGACACAGTTTATGGCTCGCTTGACCATTGCAGACACTGTTTACAGCTTGCTTGACCATTGCAGATACTGTTTACAGCTCGCCTGACCATTGCTGACACTGTTTACAGCTCGCTTGACCATTGCAAACACTGTTTACATCTCGCTGGACTATTGCAAACACTGTTTATGGCTCATTTGACCACTGCAAACACTGTGTATGTCTCATTGGCCCATTGCAATCACTGTTTATGGCTCATTTGACCATTGCAAACACTGTTTATGGCTCATTTGAAAATTGCAAACACTGTTTATGGCTCATTTGACCCTTGCAGACACTGTTTACGGCTCATAATTGACCATTGCAAACACTGTTTACAGTTTGCTTGACCATTGTAAACACTATTAACAGCTCATTTGACCATTGCACCCGCTGTTTACAGCTCACTTTACCATTTAATAGTTAATATAAATGACTTACTGTAAGCTATGACACTTTGCATCATGACATAAGGTTCTTTAATCCTTTAATGGTTAAAATTGCTCAAGAAAATCTAAATATTTCCTTATTGCACGTCCATTTATAGGGCAAGAGAAGACTAGTTTTGAAAATTTATCAATAGAATGACTTGCTGGTTTAATGACCCAGTCATTCAAGTGACAAAATTTCAAAAATAATCTTCTCGTGCCTTGAAAATGGACATTCTCCATGACAACAGCAGTCTTTAAATTCTTAAAGGGTTGATTAATTCAGCTGTGATTGCATTCTCCTTACCTGTGCATTTATAGTTAATCACGGTGTATCCTGTAGGACAACCACTGCACACATATTCCTGTCCAACAATCACCTGTCTGGCCGGAGTCAGGTCAGTACATGTGCTTCCTAGTGGACACGGGTCATCTTGACACCCGTTAATATCCACATCACAGGTTGTGCCTATAATTGCATGGATAATTAGATGAGGGTAATTGATATTCTGTATAAAATAGGCAATGTTAATCCTTTTTATCAACTTCAAGACAACTTTTAGTTACAAGAAAGCTGTTACATATTTTGAAATTAATTTGACTGTGAGCTGTCGCTATCACAAGCAGAAACAGCTTCCAGTCAAATTAGTTTCAAAATATTCAATAGAATATTCCATAAATCCCAACGAATCTGTCATTTGTGATCTATAATATTTAAACAGTTAATGCACACATTGTAATGAAGTTGTCACAGCAAGATCGTAGTGGTGAAACGATTATATACATTGTACGAATCAAACAAGGGCCTCTTTACTTTAACTTAAATCAGAGATCAATCTCTCACTATGATTACAGCTCTTGTGCCTCAACAAATATAGACACTTTTACACAAGATATAAGATGCGTGTTGATCTCTGTTCAATGTAACCAGCATGCAATGCTACCCAGTGTGCAATACTTCCCAGTGTGCAATGTCCTTACTCCACAATTATTGTAACTATTGGATGACATATTCGTTGAGTCTATTGGTTGTACAAGCCAGGATTTCTCAAACAAAACACCCTGTCTGCACGTGCAACTGGTCATCTGGCTAGCAGCTTTGGAAGCATAAGCATGCATGTATGATAAATTCACAGTAGGATATTCGAAGCCTGCATTGTAATACTGTTCTGCACAAGTTGGTCAATTTCCAGGAGTAAATACAAGAATGCTTCAAAAAAGCATCCGCTTTTGTTTCTATGAGAATTGATAAAACTTACCAGATGTACTATTATGATAATGTCTATTATCTTTTCTAGCTTAAAATAAACAAGTAAAACTCTGCACTCGCCATGGTCTTGCCCATACTGTGTCCAGGAATTACCATAGCCTCCAGGTACTGAGTCAAATCCACAGAACAGTCAGATTTGTCTTATCTTTGTCTAGACAAACAGCAAAAGCAGCTCAGCCTCACCTCAGCAGTGCAGCTGATGCGGGCCATAGTACATCTGGTAAGTATTATCAATTCTCGTATAAACAAAAGCGGATGCTTTTTTTATTCTACTTTGAATAATACTTACCAGATGTACTATTATGATAATCTCCATATTTCGACAGTCAGGAAACTCCAGTGGGCAGAGGTGAGGCTTGAAACAGCTCTCAACTACCAGCCAAAAGAAAAGGTTGTGAAGAGACTGAGAACCCTAGCATACGCTTGGGTTCCGTCATCCGACTCATAGAGTGCTAAACTTCCATGGTCTAGATGATGCTCCACCCACCCCCACCACCCATCATTTATCCACACAAATTCCTGAGGGTTGTCAAAAGGGAGGCAACACCCACCAGACCCGTGTCAGGCCCACATCTCGGCTAGGGCATGCCAGGAGAGTGCAAAGAAGCTACTACAACTTCTAAATATGAAAAACTATCAATAACCTGATCAGATATTCAAAATGGAATGAGTCTAAAGTCTGTTACAATGAATAAGCATACTCAAGAATCAGGCTTTTCACTAATCAGTCTAGTATTTTGACCATAAGTGAAAATAATAATATAATTAATAATATTATTATCATTAGTCACTTAAACTAAGAAACACTCACGATTCTGAGTGCTTGGTCTTTCTTGATCATCGTAGGAGCTCGCCCGATCCACGGTCATCCAGTGCTTGTATCCATCAACTGTGTCAGTGCCTGTGGGAAACCCTACAATGTTTGTGTTAAAAGTGGGCGGATGTGGCTTAGCTAAGATTCGACAAATTGGTGACGGCTACCGGATTAAGGTAGAAATCAGTAAATGACGACTTGGCATGCCACTGTGCTACAGACATCACCTGCTCTAATGAGACACCATTATAAAGGGCCGATGATGCACCTAGTGCTTGGACTTGATGGGAATTTGCGCGATCAATCTGCTTTCCTGTTGCGATTTTATGCGACATCTGAATAGCATCGACTATCCAATGAGAAATAGTGTCTTTCGAGGCGCGAAGACGAGGAGCTTTGAGACATAACCACAGAGATTTCGGGTCATCTCTCCACTCCTCTGTACGTTTCTTATACATCTTCAGACATCTGACAGGACACCAAGCAG
This sequence comes from Chaetoderma sp. LZ-2023a, assembly GCA_034401795.1. Lineage (NCBI taxonomy): Eukaryota > Metazoa > Mollusca > Caudofoveata > Chaetodermatida > Chaetodermatidae > Chaetoderma > Chaetoderma sp. LZ-2023a. The sequence goes on from CM067364.1 coordinate 4,681,897, forward strand.
AAGAGCTCGGGTCATGCCTAACTATACTTGGCAAATTGGTCGGCTGTCCTGGATATTTAAGTGACTGATTTTTTGCCAGGACACAAAGATGTGGTACATGTAGTAGTCTTAAACCTTTACCCATAACGAGAAAACGTCTTGTTCAGCAGAAAGGGCATGAATTTCGCTTCTCCTCGCCAGTGCTGCAGCAACCAAGAAAACTGATTTAATAGTTAACAGTTTAATATCTATAGATCTAATCAGTTCAAAGGGAGCATGCCCTAAAACCTGTAGAACAAGAGATAGATTCCATGCTGGGATAGGAATTGGTTGTCTGGGTTGCAAATTCCTTATTCCTTTAATAACTTCATTTAAAGTTTCATTCTCCACTCCTACTAAGGCCCGACTGGGAACAACTGAAGCTAAAGCTGACTTATATGCTGCTAGGGTTGAAGGTTCAAGTTTGTCAACCTGGTATAAATGACAGATAAAATCTGCTACGTGTTGAACAGATGCAGAAAAGGGATTAATATTTCTTCCCTTACAGCACTCTGTGAACTTGTGGATTCTATAATTATATGTTTTGCTGGTTGACCCCTTCTGGCTGAAGCGACAAACTTTGCTGCTTGCTCAGAAAAGCCACCCTCAATTGATCGCTGCTTGATAACATCCATGCAGATCAGGTCCCTTCTGTCTGGAAGAATGATCGGATTACAGACCAGAAGGTCCAGCAGATCCATAAACCATGATCAACCTGGCCAATGAGGAGCGATCAGTAGTACTTGGCATGTGACCTCTCTTATCGTTGCCATAACTTTTGGGATGAGAATTGTTGGAGGATACACGTAAGCGTAAATTCCTTTCCAACTTATCGCCAGTGCATCTACTGCTAAGGTTAGCGGGTCCGGAATCGGCGACATGTATGTGACCATCTTTGCGTTTCCTTTCATCGCAAATAGATCCACATTTGGCTTGCCCCAATGTTTGAATAGAACCTTCGCTACCATCCTTCGACTGAGGGCATCCGCTAGGATGTTCAATCTTCCTGGAATGTGTGCTGCCCGAAGAATAACATTCCTCTCTTGGCACCAAAGCTGAAGGTTCCAAATCAGCATGCACAACTCCGGTGACCTTGTCGCGCCTTGGCGGTTCTGTTGAGTTGTCTGTCCTTATTAGGACAATCTTGCCTTGAACTAAGCTCTCAAATTTTCGAAGTGCTAATTCCACCGCTAACAATTCGAGAACATTTATGTGTTTCTGCACATTGGTCCGATCCCATTCCCCTGACACTGACTGATCATCCAATACTGCTCCCCAACCCGTTGTCGATGCATCTGTGAAAATTGACATATGCGGTCAAGGAGGCTGTAAAGGAACACCTCACAGGCGATTCTGTTCTGATAACCACCACTGAAGGTGGAATATCAATGATTCTTTTACTGGTATCCCCAAAAATAACGGATCCGTTCTCTGAGACCAGAATGACATTAGATACATCTGAATTGGCCTGCGCCCGAGTGCCGCATAAGGAACCACCTTCTCCAGAGACACTAGTAAACCCAGTATTCTGAGAAACTGATACGCTGTCAGATAGGCTCCTAGAGAAATTGACTCTAAAGCTGCTAGCAAACTCTTGACTCCTAATGCAAAGCGAAGGTATTTCTGAAAAGGAATTGACATTGGAATATGAAAATAAGCATCCTTCAGATCTATCGACACTGCCCACATGCCTTTTCTCAGCCCTGTCATTACCGCTGCTACAGTCTCCATCTGAAATTTGGGAGAAAGAATAAATTTGTTCAACGGTTTGAGATTGAGAATTGGTCTCCATCCTCCGGTACGTTTCGGAACGAGGAACATCATCCAATAGAAGCCTAGGGATGACTGATTGCGGACTAGATGAATCGCATTCTTCTGATGAAGAGATACTATTTCTGAGCAAATGGCATCTAGATGATCGGATTCCCTTGGAACGGGAGTCCATACTGGAGTCGATGTTAACGGAACTAACGATTGACGGATAAGCCAGTCCGGTTCGTAGCCGTTTCTTAACCACTGACAGACTAAACAATCTCACACGACCTGTTCCCATTGGCTTGAGAACAGTTGAAGTCTGCCTCCGACGGTAGGAATCTGCACACAGCTGGCGGTCAAGATTGCACGAGAAGACGCTAAATCGCTTGGGTGAAGACTATCGACTCCCTTCGTTCCTGACGTCACCGGAACAGATTCCGCCGGAAATCCGTCAGGACCGGCCTCCACGGCCGCCCCGGGGCGTCATGGAATATGACGGTCCGGAACCGCCGCCACGGTTATCCCTATGGTAACCGCTGCGGCCCGAACCACCACCCTTCCTGTCATCCTCATACGGCCTCTTATTAAAAGGCTTGTATGAGGACGAATGGCCAGGTTCTTGAGATCCGGATGCCCGATGGGCATCACGGCCAGAAGGACGGAAGGGCGATCTTTGGCGCTGCCTCTGTTGCTCTTGCCGATGCTGCCTATAGGGCTGCTGCAGCTGTCTCCTCTTAGTCGACTTCCACGACTTGCCGACTACTTCCTGTTCAGTAACCATTGACGCGACCTTGGATAAGGCTTGTCGTGCCGAGCCGCCGAACAATCCTGGACTGATGAAGGGCGCAGAAGACAATGCAGCCCTCATCTCCGGTCCTGGTTCTACACAATCGAGAACCATTCCCCGTCGCTCTGCCAATGTTCTGGTGATCACCCTGGCCAGGCAATCTGGAGACAAGCGCATGGTGTCCCGAATAACTCCGGGAGCAGCCTCTGGCACTTGTCCACCTTCCGCCATGCAGGCCAGCATACCCTGCAGGACGGTACATCCGTGCGAGAGCGCAGCCATGGCTGCCCTCACCGCATCTAAAACGAGCGTCAGTTCATTGAACGGATCTTTGTTAACTTGGGAAACTAAGGGATGAGACCGCCCCTTAGCCTTCCCAGGTAACGGCCTATTCAGCGCCTCTCGCTCCCCGTCGGAAAGCCGTGGAACCCTGGCATACTGATGGTAGGCCTGCCCAGGAAAATGGACCCTACTCCTTATCCCCTTCGGGGCTTTGGGAAGTGCATACTCTGGCTGAACCAGACGGTATGCCGCAACCTCCAACATGTTGGAAGTCTGCGTGTCCAAAGGGAGTGTCGGCATGGCCGAAGAGCCACTTGACAGAGCGCCAGCCGCTCACTCTGACATCCATTCCATCGCCGGATCGTGCTGAGATCCTAGATCGGATGCCAACCCGAGACGGTCGGACATCCAGCCAAGGACCTGCACCCATTCAGCTTCGGTGCAGAAAGCGGATTCGTCCATCAATGAACTACCGTTTTCATCTTCCCTCTCACCCTTGGATGAGTAGGCCACCGACGATCCATGCTGAGAGCTATGGGCCGCACTTCTAGCACCATGAGGCGCGTCCATAGCACGACTACCAGTGGCACCGGTGTCCAACGAATCACCGGACACGGATTCACCGCAGTCCATCGGCTCCAGCACGGGAGGCGGGACCATGGCCGCTTTCACTACGGCAGGTGTCGGCATTCCGAGAGGAGCCGCACCTAACGCCACCGGGATGCCGCTAGGAACCGCAAAACACGGCTCCACCGACAACGCGGGTTGCACGAAATCCGGATGGAAAATGCCCGATGGAACGTCGACATCACCATCCGCTTGGCAGACCCATACAAAACCCGAGGGAGATCCCTGGAATGTACTGGGTATAGCCGTCAACAAGATATCCGGCATGACGGAATCTTCCATCAGAAGAAGATCTTCCTCCTCCGCCGTCGGCTCTTGAGCCAAAGACAGAGAAGGGGCAGGTGCTCATCCCTCCGCAGAACTAGCCTAAAGGTTGCCATGCACCAGCCTGCATCGTCGGGACCGTGGACTGCAATGACTCGAACATTGCCTTGAACTGGGCCGCCCATACGCCCAGTGCTGAATCCATGCGATCATTCAGACGACCTTCCAGTCCTCTCAGCGACGCCTGATCCAGCTTGGCTGACTTGTCCCTCGCGATCCTCTCCAAGCACGCACGTCGATCACGATCGAATTCCGCCACCATCTCCGACGACCACTTGGCGCACACATCACAGGGACTTCCAACCTTGCACTTAGCGCAGGCCACACAATGATGGTCTGAATACTTCCGCTTCATGAACCTGTTGCACTTCTGGCACAACGTGTCCTGGTTCTTTGGTTTCTGCGAACACAGTAAGAATTAAAACGCTGCACATGACAAACGATGACGAGCAATACGCACAATCGACTTGATAGTAAAAGAATTACTTAGAACACATTAACTTTCTCTTAAATTAATGATAATCAAGCCTTTAGGCAGGAAATATTTGAAACTTTTTTGAGTGAAAATTAATAAACACAACTTGGAAGTTAACTAATGTTAAAACAGCCAAGAAATAAACGCCGATCGCTACAAACACCCTCGACAATGAAGCGAGAACTAAAAATCGGCGTAAAACAGAGTGCATAGACACGCCAAGCCAAGTGAAATATTAATCATGGGCGCCGCCATCTTGGCTAAGGGCACATCCATCTTAGAAGGAACCGAGTCGCAAGAGAAATTAACCGAGTACCTGGATTAAAACTAAAGAGTTAACCGGTACAGAGCGACTCCAACAATGGCTACCATTTTAGAATAATGTGCCAATTTAAGGAAATTTCCAACAGTCATTATGGCACGAATGTATAAATTCTAGATTGATACAACCTGCCCCTGTGATGATTTTCCTTTTTCCTCCATGAAGCCAATGATGATTCACGAATAACACGCTTAAATCCGCTTAAAATTGCAAAATTTTGAGCTAACAAAACATGCGACTTTCCAAAAGCGCAAAATAGACGAATCTGACTGTTTGGGAATTGGCTCGGTACCTGTGGCTATGGTATTCCCGGACACAATATGGGCAGGACCAGGAGAGTGCGGAGTTTTAATTGTTTATTTTGAGCTAGACTGGATAATAGACATTATCATAATAGTACATCTGGTAAGTATTATTCGAAGTAGACTCTTGGACGGCACGGAACCACCACCCCGGCTAACCTTATGGTAGCTAGAATGTCCCGAGCTGCCACCCTTCCTAGCATCTTCATATGGCCTCTTATCAGAGGCTTTGTATGAAGATCATCGGCCAGGTCCCTGAGAACCGGATGCCCGATGGGTATCACGGCCAGATGGATGGAAGGGCGATCTCTTGTCATTGCCTCTGCTGTTCCTGTCGGTGCTGCTTGACTTGCCGACAACCGTGGCCACTCTCGCCGCATCTTCAATGAGCGTAAGCTCATTAAACGCATCTTTATTGATCTGAGATACCAATGGTCGAGAATGACCCCTGGATCTCCCAATCAATGGCCTATTCAGGGCTTCACATTCCCTGACCGAAAGGCGAGGAATATGGGCATACTGATGATAGGCCTGCTCAGGAAACGGACCCTACTTCTTATCACCTGAGGGGCCTTTGAGAACGTATACTCTGGCTGAACCAAACGGTACGCCGCGACTTCTAACATGACAGAAGGCTGAGTATCAAGTGGAAGGGTAGGCATGGCTGAAGTGCCACTTGACAGAGCGCTAGCCGCACGCTCTGACATCCACTCCATCGCCAGATCGCGCTGAGACCCCTGGTCAGATGCCAACCTGAGATGGTCGGACATCCAGCCAAGGACATGCACCCACTCAGCCTCCGTGCAGAACAAGGACTTGTCAATCAAAGGACTACCATTCTCGTCCTCCTTCTCACCCTTGGATGAGGTCATAGACGATCCCTGCTGAGAACTACAGACCAAACTTCCAATAAGAAGCGGGTCCAGACACGGAATCTCCGTAATCCATCGGCTCCAGCATAGGAGCTGTGATCACGTCTGCTGATACAGCAGGATGGGCGACTCCGAGAGGAGCCGGCACTCCCGCATCCGCGACGCTGATGGGAGCCATGAAAGATGGCCTGGACGGCAATGCGGACGACACGAAATTCGGATGCTGGCAAACCCGAACATATCCCGGGGGAAACCCGTGGGAAAGGCCGGAATCAGCCATCTGTGAAAGCTTTGGCATGCTAGTCTTCCAACAGAAGTAGATCTTCCTCCTCCACCATTAGCTCTTGAGGACTGGAAAGACTCGAACATGGCCTTAAACTGGCCCGCCCAGACACCCAAGGCAGAGGCCATACGTTCGTTCAGGAGCTCCTCCAATCCCTTCACGGACGCCCGATACACCTTGGCCGCCTTATCCTTCGTGATTCTCTCCACGCGTACATGATGATCTTTATCAAATTCGGCCAACAACTCTGACAACCACTTAACACACACATCGCAAGGAGAGCCCACTTTGCTCTTTGCACAGGCCAAGCAATCATGTCCAGCGAGCTTCCGCTTCATGAAGCGATTGCACCTGGAACATAAGTTATCTGGAGGGGCTTTGCCCTGCCCATTGACCCCTTGTGAACACACAATAAGAATTAAAATGCTGAACATGAAAGCGAACACATGCACAAGGTCTTGATTGCAATCACTGATTACTTAAAAAGATTCAGTTTCTCTTAAATTAAAGTTAATCAAGATTTAGGCGGGAAACTATTTGAAAATTTTTAGAGTGAAAATTTTATAAACAAAAATGTGAGATTAACTAACGTTAAGATAACCAAGAAATTAAGACTGATCGCTACATACAACCTCGACAATGAAGCGAGAGTTAAATAACCGGCTTAAAACAGTGCATAGATACGTCAAACCAAAACAAAACACTAATCATGAGCGCAGCCATCTTGGCTACGGGTGCATCCATCTTGGAAGGAATCGAGTCGAAAGAGAAATTAACCGAGTACCTGGATAAGATTAAAAAGTTAATGGGTAATGGAGCGACTCCAACAATGGCTACCATTTTAAAACAATGTGGCAATTTAAGGAAAATTCATAGTCATTATGGCACGAATGTATAAATTCTAGATTGATACAACCTGCCCCTGCGACGATTTTCCTTTTCCTTCCATGAAACCACCGATGAAAAGACCAACAAGGCACTTGAAACGCAAAATTTAAGCTTAAATTGAGCACTGAATAAACGCGACTGTAGAAGTCGAGCAAAAAAGATGAATCTGACTGTTCTGGGGAATTGACTTGGTACCTGGAGGCCATGGTGACTCCTGGACACAGTATGGGCAGGACCATGGAGAGTGCACAGTTTTAATTGTTTATTTTCAGCTAGAATATATAATAGACATTATCATAATAGTACATCTGGTAAGTATTATTCGAAGTAGAATTTATATACTCTGACAATGATTTCTGTGAAAATGGTTGCTATCAATGACAGCAACAGCATTCAGTCAAATTATTATCAAAATAATTAGTCGGTAATGCGATTGCTACTTGCTACAGATTTCATACAAATTTGAATGAAAATTGTTGCTGCCACAGCTTTCAGTCTATATATTCTAAAATAATCATCATAGTTTTCAGTCCACTCACTACAGATTTGAAGAGGAATTTGACTACGTTGTTGTTTTCTAACAACTTAGTTGAATTGTTAGCCACATACACAATCAACTGGCTGTCAATATCTTACTATGTAGGTAGAGTGAGTGCAGGCCTATATACACTTTCTCGCCAAGCCGCATCTGTTTGAAATAGGTCGAATAGCAATGTACACAGGCTAGCTTTGTTAAATATTTCATTCATGCATGTATATCATATCTAGGATTATACTCATTCTATGGTTTGTACTTGGATAGCATGGACAACAATTATTCATCAAAGTTGTTGGTACCTTAGTAATCAACAACTTAATCAAATTGGTCTTCCAATCTACAGCTAGTTCTATTTTAGAACATTTAGAGTGAAAGGTGCAGCAGCATAAGAAAAAACGGGGTGCTTTTTGGTTCTATGAGAATTGTTAATACTTACCAGATGTATTATTATGATAATGTCTATTATCTAGTCTTGCTCAAAATAAACAATTAAAAACTTCGCATACTCTGTGGACCTGCTCAAGCTGTGTCCGGGAATTACCCAGGTACCGAGTCAATTCCAGAGTAGTCAGATTCATCTATTTTGCTTCACCAAATAGTCTTGTTTCCTGCAAGTTTTCTTGTTAAATCCCAGTTTAACACACTTTGAGGATTAGTTATCTCAACAAAGATGGAAGGAACGGGTAAATCGTTCCAGGGCCAGGTTGTATCAATCTAAAAAAAAAAAATACATTCTTTCCATAAATTGGCATGTTGTTTTAAAATCGTCGCCATTTTTGGAGTCGCTCCGGTACCTGTTGTCTTGTTAAGCCTATTGAGGTACTCGGTCATGCGACTCTGTTCCTTCCAAGTTGGATGCGCCCATAGCCAAGATGGTGGTGCCCTGTTGTAGTTTGTTTTAGTTTAGCGTATCTAAACAATTATACATCTGGTCAGTATTATTTGAAGTAGAAACAATTTTCATTTAGATTTGAATCAAATCTACATGTAAGTAGTTATCGCATTACCTACTCATTATTTTGACAATAATTTGACTACTAAAAGCTATCTCATATTTTCTCCTGGAAGTAGACACACTTGTAATGGACAGTATTGAAATACAGGATGTCGATTTCCTGCCCTGGATAAGTCTGTCTTACGTGCTTATGCTTCCAGAGTGGACTGACAAGTGACCATTTGCATGTGCAGGCCGGATCTTTTGGTTTGAGAAATCCTGGCCTATACAGACAATAGATTAAACGAATATGGCGTCCAATAGCTACAATGATTATGGAGACAAGCCATTTCATGCTGAGTAGCATTACACACTGGGTAGCATTGTATGCTGGGTAAATCGAACAGAGATCAACAGGCATCTCATATCTGGAGCAAAGGTTCTATCTTTAATGGCACACATAAGAGATTAGTATCAATTCAGTAAAGTACAGTACAGCTCATGTATAAGTTAAGAGGTCTCCAAAACAAAAAACAGAAACATGCTAGTTAGTAAGAAATGTGTTGTTGAATATTTTGAACATACCTGTACTTGGATTGGATTGCTGCCATAGGCAGCGATGTTATCCAATTCAATTATGTTCAAAATGTTCAACAGGTTTCATTTTATATTGGAAACATTAAGTTATTTCTGCACTGTACTGTATTAACACACCTGACCATCCAGTGCTACAGATACATGGCACAATCTTAAATGTGGCTGTACTATTCTGTCCATTCAGATACCAAGTACTGTCCTCAAAATCGCACACACCATTGCCAGTACAGCCACTGCACAGATGAATGTGGACGATATGTGCTGGTGCAATGCCACCGTGACCGTCAAAACCGGTAACGCTGAAAGCACAGTAAGTTAGAATAAAACATGAGTCATTATGTTTCTTCACATTGACAAAGCCTTCATGTAGACAGTTCACAACGTTTCCTCTCCAATAACAGGACATGACTCATCATAAGCAAGAATAATGAGCAGGGATTCTCATAAGCGTTCTTTTGAGGGTATATACCCCAAAATGCAACATTGGCCCCTAAAAGAAAGTGGCAGTGGGCCCTGTGGGATCTCTGGAAATCTTGTATGATTATTAAATATTAATTAGTTCTATGCTTTTGCACAAAAATACCCATAAAATCTTGCATGGGACCCACATAATTCATAGCCTTGAGCCATGGTACCTTATAATTTTAGCATGGATGAGAAAAAGTGTATTGAAAGCCCATATCTTCAGTTTGGGAACCCTGAATTTCAGCTTGGAAACCCCACATTTCAGGGTGTGGGGTCCCTGTGGCCTCCAAACTGTACGCACCATGAGAGAGACTGTCACCAAGTATGACACACCATAATGGTGACATCAAAGGTAGCTTTGTCAGAAATGTCAAAATATTCGATAGACAGACTTATCAAATGAATTTGACATTTTGGACTGGAAACCATATCCACCAAAAAAATGTACCACTAACAAGACGTTAGAGTGATAAACACAGGTTTGACCCTTTCAAAGCTGGTGTTCGACAATCACCTGCATAGTGCAGCTTTCAAATATGCAGCACATTATTTTAATGGAAGCCATCGATTGCTTTTGTGGATATGGTTTCCAATCAGAAATATCAAATGATTCGATAGATAGACAGACGCATACTACTTGCGAGTGGCAATTAAACATTTTATAATATGAAACAAGCGATCTGGGCCTGCACATGTTGCTACATCTTAGACAAGCACTAACCTGAAGATGTTAGAGTGATAAACAAAGGTTGAACCATTTCAAAGCTAAGTCCTATGATCACTATGCTCGCTATGATCACTATGACAACGCCTGCGCAGTAAAGCTGCCATATATGTTGAGCCTTACTTTAATAGAAGCCATTAATGTGTCTTCTGTGGGAATGGGTTCCAGTGAATTTAATATGAAAATTGTGCAACAAAATATTTCTAACATTTGTAATTTCAGCACTGAATATCTGAGGGTTTAAAATTGATGTGTTTCTCATACAAATGTTTCTACTATCTTGCCTAAAAATAATTACTGATGAGTATGATACAATAGTCACAGAATGCTGCTAGTAATCACTTGATGTTTTTTGCAAACCACTGAATGGCACTTTAACACAGACTAAGCACGATAAATTCTTTATAAAGGTAGGGAATAATCTGTGGAATTATTTGGAATTAATTTGACTGGCAGAAACAGCTACAAGCCAAATTATTTTGAAAATATTCAACAGCTTTTATGTATCTTAGCCGTCTTTAAAATAACATTTTAGGATTTCGATGGTTAAAGGCTTAATTAGCTATTTACCCCTTGAACACTCATATCAGCCAAAAATGGCTTCTTGCAGTGGTCTTGAGAAATGTCCATTTGCAGACCAACAGAAGACTTTTTTGAAAATGTACCATTAGAACGACTGGCTCGATAACAAATTTGAGTGTTAAAGTGTCAATGAGTATTCTATACAATTTCTACAGCAGATACATTCTGGCCTACCTGATTACTGATGGTGACAGATCATGAGGTATCCATACAAGCTGGCCAGTAAAACCAGTCTGTGAGAGGGTAGCGTTTCCTAATGGTGCTTCCGTGAGAGCGAATGTGACGGAATCACCGTCGGCATCACTTGAGCTGAGGGAGATGATAGACATCTGACCAACTGTAGCATTAACCACCGTGTCACCAGATACTTGCGGGACAGCATTTTCTGAAAATATAATAGTTAAACCCTTTGATCCTGATTTCACTAGTGACCATGCCAACCCTGAGTTTACAGAAATAGAATATCAAACTGTTATCATTTCACTTTTTCATTTAACCCTGAGACTCAAAAGATCAGTATTCCAGCTTCATTAAGTAAGAATACTAACACGAAAAGCTAGAAAACCAGCAAATACAAACACAGAGGCTCTATGGCAGGGTGAGATTTCTGGCCTGGCAGGATTATTACATACACAGAGGCTCTAGGGCAGGGTGAGATTTCTGGCCTGGCAGGATTATTACATACACAGAGACTCTAGGGCAGGGTGGGATTCTGGCCTGGCAGGATTATTACATACACAGAGACTATGGCAGGGTGGGATTTCTGGCCTGGCAGGATTATTACATACACAGAGGCTCTAGGGCAGGGTGGGATTCTGGCCTGGCAGGATTATTACATACACAGACTCTATGGCAGGGTGGGATTTCTGGCCTGGCAGGATTATTACATACACAGAGGCTCTATGGCAGGGTGAGATTTCTGGCCTGGCAGGATTATTACATACACAGAGGCTCTAGGGCAGGGTGGGATTTCTGGCCTGCCAGGATTATTACATACACAGAGGCTGTATGGCAGGGTGGGATTTCTGGCCTGGCAGGATTATCACATACACACTCTAGGGCAGGGTGGGATTTCTGACCTGGCAGGATTATTACATACAGAGGGTCTAGGGCAGGGTGGGATTTCTGGCCTGGCAGAATTATTACATACAGAGGGTCTAGGGCAGGGTGGGATTTCTGGCCTGGCAGGATTATTACATACACAGAGGCTCTATGGCAGGGTGAGATTTCTGGCCTGGCAGGATTATTACATACACAGAGGCTCTATGGCAGTGTGGGATTTCTGGCCTGGTAGGATTATTACATACACGTTCCCGCCAAATCGGTTTCAAAATATTCAACAGCCTACCTGTATTGTTATCTTGAAACTGAAACACAGACGTATCAGTGGTTAAAACGTTAATTAAGCGATCAACGTCAATAAACATACTTTACCTAAAATGATTTCTTTCTCCACGATATCTTGTTCGACAAATTTCGTGTTTTCTGCGATATCTGTTCGATTTGTAACTAACAGATCATAAACACATTCCGCCACTCCAGCACATTGCACCTGCGCTTCTACGACAGCGGAGTCAGAAAAGTTTGTCAAGAATATTGGCTGGAAGTCCGGATGGGAGAAATTAGACATCGATAGTCCGACACTGTAGTTAAACAATGAGCTTGTTATCATCCCTACAGAAAAAACAAATATCGGCTAAACCCTTTAATGGCCATGCTGGCCAAAAAGAGCCTCTGTTATGGTCTTGTGGAGTGTTCATTTACAGGGAAAAAGAATATAAATTTTGAAAACTTCCCACTGGATAACCGAGCCAGTCATTCCAGTGATAGATTTTCAAAGATTGCATTCTCCTGGCCTGTAAATGGACATTCAATAGGCAGATATTTAAATTGTCTTGACCAAATTTGACCATTAAATGGTTAAATATTTAATGATCAAGCCAGCTACAAGAGTCCTCTGCCGTCATCCTGAGAAATGTTCATTTGTAGGCCAACAGAAGACTATTTTTCAAACTATAACACTGGAATGAATGGCTCCATAATCGCAACAGTCATTCCATTAGTCAATTTTCAAAAGTAGTCATCATGGTCTGCAAATGGAGAGTCACCGAGGAAAATTTAACTTTCAAATTATTATCACAGTAGTATCTTCAGGGACAAATGACAGTAAAATTAAAATTTGGCTTGAAAAGCAATATTAGCTAAATCTTAAAGGATAACTAACCTCATCTCTCGATAGCTATTCAGGTGATCTAATATGCCACTCATAAACTATGTATGTAATTATAATCTTTTTTACCATGCCCCTAAAGAAAGATATTCAGGCTTTAGTAGGTAAATGTTGGTACATTTCTACACATTATGATGGCTGTCATGATTTCCTTTTCAACCAATCAGAAAACCCTAGCGTGCCCGCCTCAGTCATAGAGGTGCCAGCTATGGTTTGACAATTTTGTATAAAAGCAATCAGACAGGTAAGCCGTTGAATATTTTGAAAACAATTTGACAGAAAGTTGCTGCTGCCATAGGTAGCAACAATGTCCAGTAAAATTAGTTTCAAATTATTTAACTGGATAAGTATTACACAATAAAGAATGTAATGCATTGGCACTTGTATGACATCACGCACTATCGTTTGAGGAGACAAAATGGTGGTGATCACTGTTCAACATTTACGCAATATTACAAAGCAGATAATTGTGATACAGATAAGGGAATGTGACTGGATATGAATGATATAGACTCTATAAACCATAATCTATCAGTACAATGCAACATCTGAGATGAGATTAGCATCCCTTTAATGATTAAAATCACATTTTTGTTTTTTGCATTAACTTAATCACACATTGTAAACTCTTAATTTTCCAGCTTTTGGGATTTTCTGGATCATCAGCTTTTGATTAAAGTAATTTCAAAATCTTCAACATTTTGTCATACATTGACTGGATGCAATGATGGTATAGAATAAATTTGCACTGGTTTATTGATGTCGGATACACACCTGATGAACGACACGAAGTCTCTATATAATTGTAAACCTGTAATATTTACCTAACTCTTTGTGCACACCAGAAACCACACGACAGAAATTTGCATCGCTATGTCCTCCACTTCACATAGGCACAGACAAGTATCAATGTGTATATATTACAAATTCTCAGAAAAAAAATACTTACAGGATTGACCAAAGTTGTCAAAAATCTGCTCATCAGTTGAGTTGATGTACACCTCCCGTCCATCTGGACGCATGAAATCATTAGTCACATTGCCATCAAACACACCTAAGAGACCTGCACTTGTATAATTCTGTTGAAAACTGGCCGGTATTGATAAGGACATCTCTAATAACTCCACATGAAGACTGATGTTTAAACTGATACCTGCCACAGATAGATGACAAGCGAGATTAATCAAGTTCCCGGTCAAGAATAACAAAGAAAATAACATTTTTGCATAGCTCTTGGTCATTTGCAGGTCAAGAAGACAGTGTTTTGGAAACTTACCACTGGCAAATTCTTAGAAAGTCATCTCTTAGCCTACGAATGGATAATTCTCAAAACTACAGCAAAAGCCATTTTTGGTCGGCTTGACCATGAAAGGGTAAATTTGACAACATCTGAGACTGTTGAGTTTTTGAAGACTACATATTCTATCGTGTTTAACTCTTGAACTGCTGAATAAATTGAAAACAGTTTGACTGTAAGTTGTTGGTGGCAGCAGTGAGAGAGTTAAGCATGAAATATAACTCCTAATACATACCATTAGAGAAAGTAGCTACCAGAGTACTATTACCAAGCGCCCGGAGCCCGAGTCTTGAACTTTGTGTCCGGAACTGTGCATTCTGATAGAACTGTAGTGTGTAGTCAACTCCATCGGCATAAATCACCATCACTGAAGCAAACACAAACTTTTATCTTATTATATCACGGGTAGAAACAAACCCGCACAGCAAAATATCTATATGCATAATACCATAAATCACCTATTTACTGCAACTCTGATAGAAGTCACATGTCAATTCTTTAGGATTGCGCAATTTCAATTTCTTAGCAGTTTTAAAACAGCAAATGTATCTAATAGAAGTTGAATCCAAACTTCAGCAGTTTGTGTAAAAAAATTTTGGGAGTTAAATAGCTTATGTCATATAAAAAGATGGTTTTCTTACTAACTGACAGACTCAAAAAAGCATTCGCTTTTGTTTCTACGAGAATTCTTAATACTTACCAGATGTACTATTATGATAATGTCTATTATCTAGTCTAGCTCAAAATAAACAATTAAAACTCCGCACTCTCCTGGTCCTGCCCACACTGTGTCCGGGAATTACCATAGCCGCAGGTACCGAGTCAATTCCCAATCACAGTCAGATTCGTCTTATATTTGCCTTGAAAAACAGCGAAAGCAGCTCAGCCTCACCTCAGCGGGGCGGCTGAGACAGGGCCATAGTACATCTGGTAAGTATTAAGAATTGTCGTAGAAACAAAAGCGGATGCTTTTTTGATTCTACTTTGAATAATACTTACCAGATGTACTATTATGATAAACTTCCGGATTTCAACAGCCAAGAAATACCGGTGGGAGGAGGTGAGGCTCGAACCAGCACTCATCTACCATCCAACAGAGAAGGTTGTGAAGAGACTAGAACCCTGGCATACGCTTGGGTTCTGCCATCTGACTCATAGAGTGCTAAACTTCCATGGTCTAGACCGCGTTCCCCCCCCCCCTCTTTTGTCCGCACAAAATTCAGAGGGCTGTCAATGGGGATGCAACACCCACCAGACCCGTGTCAGCCACAAGTCTCAGCTAGGGCAGTCCAGTAGAGTGCAAAGAAGCTACAACAACTTATAATTTAGAAAAAATATCAGTATATCGATTAGGTTTTCAAATTGGAATGAGTCTAATGTCTGTTTGAGAGGATAAGTATACTCTTAGACCAGACTATTTACCTAAGCAGTCTGGTATTTCGACTGTAAGTAAATTATTTATAGTCACTTAATTAATGTAAACACTCACCATTTTGAGTGCTTGATCTTTTCTTGTTCATCACAGGAGCTCGGCCCAATCCACGGTCGTTCTCAGGTCATGTGCATTGCCATTGTTCAGTGCAGGTGGAAGAACTTGTGATGTGTGCGAAATAGTGGTCGGATGTGGCTTAGTTCAGATTCGATAAATTGGCGACGGCTACCGGATTAAGTGCGCTGGAGATGTCGCGAAGGTAGAAATCAGTGAATGATGACTCGTCATGCCATTGTGCTACAGAAATCACCTCATCTAATGAGACACCCGTATAAAGGGCCGATGCTGCTGCTAGTGCTCGGACCTGATGGGCATTCGCACAATCAATCTGCTTTCCTGTAGCGATTTTGTGCGACATCTGAATAGCGTCCACTATCCAACGAGAAATAGTATCTTTCGAGGCGCGCAAATGAGGAGCTTTGAGACATAACCACAGAGATTTTGGGTCATCTCTCCACTCCTCAGTATGTTTCTTATACATTTTCAGACGTCTGACAGGACACCAAGCAGAAGAGTTTGGGTCATGTCTAGTTAAACTTGGCAAATTGATTGGCTGTCCTGGATATTTAAGTGACTGATTTTTTGCCAGGAAACAAAGACGTGGATGTAGTCTTAAACCTTCACCCGTGACGACAAAACGGTCTTGTTCGGCAGAAAGCGCATGTATTTCGCTTCTCCTTCTCGCCGACGCTACTGCAACCAAGAAAACTGATTTAATAGTTAACAGTTTAATGTCTATAGATCTAATTTGTTCAAAGGGAGCTTGCCCTAAAACCTGTAGAACAAGAGATAGATTCCATGCTGGGATAGGAATTGGCTGTCCAGGTCGCAGATTGCTCATTCCTTTAATAACTTCATTCAAAGTGTCATTTTCCACTCCTTCAATGGCCAGACTGGGAATGACTGAAGCTAATGCAGACTTATAAGCTGCTAGGGTTGAAGGTACAAGTTTGTCAACTTCGTATAAATGACAGATAAAATCTGCTACGTGTTGAACAGATGCAGAAAAGGGATAAATATCTCTTCCCTTACACCATTCTGCAAATTTGTTGATTCTATAATTATATACACCTGTGCAAAAGTTAAGCACCAGCAAAAACAATAGAACGTAGAAACATGATGGTACAACTAGGCTGCCATACTTTTTGTCCCCGCGTTAGCTGACATAATTCCAAGTACGAAATGCACATGCATGCATGACTTCACGCCGCTTGATGTCCGTGCGTGGCGGGAAACAGCACACGTGTTCAGTTATGTAAAAGTCCAGTTTGAGGTGTAGAACATTACATACAGATTTAGGCGACAAGATTAGGAATTTTGTGTTCATGACCGTGGTTTATTTGTACAGAGAGAATTAGCTCTTGATTGTGAACCGCTATGGCAAGACGAAGGTTAAGTGATCGTGTGAAATGGCAAATCATAGGCATGCATACCACTGGTATGTCATGCAGAGAGATTGGCAGACAGCTGAACATTAACCATACTGTAATCAGTCGTTTGATTGCAAAACATGGGCAAACTAACGAGGTGAAGGACAGGCCTAGATCTGGAAGACCGAAGAAGACTACTGCCCGTGATGATCGAGCCCTAGTACGCCTTGTTAGGAGATCTCCATTCACCAACAGCAGAGTGCTCAGCCAGCAATGGGAAACGCGCAATAGAGTGTCAATGTCTACCGTCAAAAGGAGACTGTATGCTGCTGGCATGAAAGCTAGGAGACCTGTCAGACGTCCTCTCCTCACTGCACACCACAAAGAGGAGCGTCTGAGGTGGTGCAACGAAAGAAGACACTGGAACATGAGATCCTGGAGACGGGTACACTGGTCCGATGAAAGTCAGTTCCTGCTTTATGCCACAGATGGTCGAACTCGTGTATGGAGGTCCAGACACACGGCGTACGACCAACGTAACATCATGGAAGAAGTTCCATTTGGTGGAGGTTCCGTTATGATATGGGGGTGCATCTCATTTGATTGTAAGCTGGATCTGTTGACTGTACCTGGAACACTAAATGGACAAAGATATCAAGATTCCATACTGGATAGAGTTGTGGTCCCTCATTTTGTAAATCATGCACCTGGAACCCACCCTATATTCATGGATGACAACGCCCGACCACATCGTGCTAGAGCTGTGCATGAATACCACCGCCAGAATGCCATCGAAACCCTACCATGGCCAGCAAGGAGCCCTGACATGAACCCTATTGAGCATATCTGGGACATTCTGGGAAACATGGTGAGAAGGAGGGATCCTCCTGTGCAGAACCTACAGGAATTAACAGACGCACTCCATCTTGAATGGCAACGAATACCACAATGGCGTATCAGTCGGTTGGTGACCAGCATGAGACGTCGTGTCCAGGCCGTCATCCAGGCACAAGGTGGATATACCCGGTATTAATAATGACAGTCTCAAACTCGTGCACAGATGTTAAACTTCGTTTTCAGACACCATTAATGACAATCTAGCCACGTGTGTCAACTGTAGGGCAATAGTTGTCAGTTGTGTCAACGTAACCATATTCAGGCCTCGTTTTCAAGTTCAAACAAAAACATACAGTGTTTCCCCACCATCATAATCAGCATTCCTCTAGTTGAATTATTACCTCTTGCACTAAGATGGATGGGTACATAAATGTTTATGCTATTGCTTTCTTCATAGCACATGAATATACCCTCGCATGTGCGTAAAAATAGGGTGGTGCTTAACTTTTGCACAGGTGTATATGTTTTAGTGGTTGAACCTCTTCTGGCTGAAGCGACAAACTTCGCCTCGTGCTCAGAAAAGCCACCCTTAATTGCACGCTGCTTGATGACATCCATGCAGTCAATTTGAACATTTCTGGTCTGTCGTGGACATACAGACCCCTGTTCAGAGACATTAGATCCCTTCTGTCTGGAAGAGGGATTGGACTGCAGACCAGAAGGTCCAGCAGATCCGTAAACCATGATCGGCCTGGCTAATAAGGGGCGATCAGTAGCACTTGGCACATACCCTCTCTTATCTTTGCCAGAACTTTTGGGATGAGAATCGTTGGAGGATACGCATATGCGTACATTCCCTTCCAACTTATCGCCAGTGCGTCTACCGCTAGAGCTAGCGGGTCCAGGATCAGTGACACGTAAGTGACCATCTTTGTGTTTTGATTCATCGCAAACAGGTCCACATTTGGCTTGCCCCAATGTTTGAATAGAACCTCCGCTACCGATTGGTTGAGCTGCCATTCCGTCGGACGACAAACCGTCCTTCGACTGAGAGCATCCGCTAGGATGTTCAATCTTCCTGGAATGTGTGTTGCCCGAAGAATAACATTCCTCTCTTGGCACCACAGCAGAAGGTTCCAAATCATCATACACAACTCAGGTGATCTTGTCCCGCCTTGGCGGTTCAAATAAGACACCACTGTTGAGTTGTCTGTCCTTATTAGGACAATCTTGTCTTGAATTAAATTCTCGAACTTTCGAAGTGCCAATACCACTGCTAATAGTTCAAAAACATTGATATGTTTCTGCGCATTGGTCTGATCCCATTCCCCTGACACTGACTGATCGTCCAATACTGCTCCCCAACCCGTTGTCGATGCATCTGTGAAGATGGACATCTGTGGTTGAGGAGGTTGTAGAGGAACACCTCGCAGGCGATTCTGTTCTGATAACCACCACTGAAGGTGGAATATCAATGGTTCTTTTACTGGTATCCTCAGAGACAACGGATCCGATCTCTGAGACCAGAATGACATTAGATACATCTGAATTGGCATGCGCCTGAGTGCTGCATGAGGAACCACCTTCTCCAGAGATACTAGTAAACCCAGTATTCTGAGAAATTGACGTGCCGTCAGATAGGCTCCTAGAGAAACCGACTCCAGAACTGCAATCAGGCTCTTGATTCTGCTCTCCGCCGGAAAAGCTATGCCATCCCTGAGATTGACTGATTGCGGACTAGATGAATCGCATTCTTCTGATGAAGAGATTCTATTTCTGAGCAAATGGCATCTAGACGATCGGATTCCCTTGGAGCGGGAGTCCATAATGGAGTCAATGTTAACGGAACTAACGATTGACGGATGAGCCAGTCCAGTTCGTAGCCGTTTCTTAACCACTGACAGACTAAACAATCTTGCACGACCTGTTCCCATTGGCTTGAGAACAGGTGAAGTCTGCCTCCGACGGTAGGAATCTGCACACAGCTGGACATCAAGATTGCACGAGAAGACGCTAAATCGCTTGGGTGAAGATTCTCAACTCTCTTCATTCCTGACGTCACCGGAACTGATTCCGTCAGAAATCCATCAGGACCGACCCTCCACGGCCGCCCCGCGGTTTCTTGGAATATGACAGTCCGGAACCGCCGCCACGGTTATCCCTACGGTAACTGCTGCGGCCCGAACCGCCACCCTTCCTGTCATCCTCATACGGCCTCTTATTAGAGGGTTTGTATGAGGACGACCGGCCAGGTCCTTGAGATCCGAAGGGCGATCTTTGGCGCTGCCTCTGTTGCTCTTGCCGATGATGCCTGTAGGACTGCTGCGGCTGTGTCTTCTTAGTCGACTTGCCGATTACTTCTTGTTCAGCAACCATTGACGCGACCTTGGATAAAGCTTGTCGTGCCGAGCCGCCGAACAAGCCTGGACCGATAAAGGGCGCAGAAGACAATGCAGCCTTCATCTCCGGTCCTGGTTCTACACAATCGTGAACCATTCTCCGTCGTTCAGCCAATGTTCTGGTGATCACCCTGGCAAGGCAATCTTGAGACACGCGCATGGTGTCCCGAATAACTCCGGGAGCAGCCTCTGGCACTTGTCCACCTTCCGCTGTGCAGGCCAGCATACCCTGCAGGACGGTACATCCGTGCGAGAGCGCAGCCATGGCTGCCCTCGCCGCCCTCGCCGCATCTTCAATGAGCATCAGCTCATTGAACGGATCTTTGTTAACTTGGGAAACTAAGGGATGAGAACGCCCCTTAGATTTCCCAGCCAACGGCCTATTCAGCGCCTCTCGCTTCCCAACGGAAAGCCGTGGAACCCTGGCATACTGATGATAGGTCTGCTCAGAAAAACGGACCCTACTCCTTATCCCCTTCGGGGCTTTGGGCAGCGCATACTCTGGCTGCAGCAGATGGTATGCCGCAACCTCCAACATATCGGAAGTCTGCGTGTCCAAAGGGAGTGTCGGCATGGCCGCCGAAGAGCCACTTGACAGAGCGCTAGCCGCTCGCTCAGACATCCGTTCCATCGCCGGATCGCGCTGAGATCCTAGATCGGATGCCAACCCGAGACGGTCGGACATCCATCCAAGAACCTACAGCCATTCAGCTTCGGTGCAGAAAACGGATTCGTCCATCAATGAACTACCGTTTTAATCTTCCCTCTCACCCTTGGATGAGTAGGCCACCGACGATCCATGCTGAGGGCTATGGGCCGCACTTCTAATACCATGAAGCGCGTCGATAGCCAGACTAGCAGCGGCACCGGTGTCCAACGAATCACCGGACACGGATTCACCTCAGTCTATCGGCTCCAGCACGGGAGGCGGGACCACGGCCGCTTTCACTACGGCAGGTGTCGGAATTCCGAGAGGAGCCGCACCTAACGCCGCCGGCATGCCGCTAGGAACCGCAAAGCACGGCTCCACCGACAATGCGGGTTGCACGAAATCCGGATGGAAAATTCCCGACGGAATCTTCCATCAGAAGATCTTCCTCCTCCACCGTCGGCTCCGCAGAACTAGCCTAAAGGTTGCCCTGCACCAGCCTGCATCGTTGGGACCGTGGACTGCAATGACTCGAACATTGCCTTGAACTGGGCCGCCCATACGCCCAGTGCTGAATCCATGCGAGTATTCAGACGACCTTCCAGTCCTCTCAACGACGCCTGATCCAGCTTGGCCGCCTGATCCAGCTTGGCCGCCTTGTCCCTCGCGATCCTATCCAAGCGTGCACGTCTATCATGATCGAATTCCGCCACCATCTCTGACGACCACTTCGCGCACACATCACAGGGACTTCCAACCTTACACTTAGCGCAGGCCACACAATGATGGCCTGAATACTTCCGCTTCATGAACCTGTTGCATTTCTGGCACAACGTGTCCTGGTTCTTGGCTTTCTGTGAACACAGAGAAGAATTAAAATGCTGCACATGACAAACGATGACAAGCAATACGCACAATTGACTTAATTGTAAAATAAATTACTTAGAAAACATTAACTTTCTCTTAAATTAATGATAATCAAGCCAAGGCAGGAAAATATTTGAAACTTTTTTAAGTGAAAATTAATAAACACAACTTGGAAGTTAACTAACGTTAATACAGCCAAGAATTAAATGCTGATCGCTACAAACACCCTCGACAATGAAGCGAAAACAAAAAATCGGCATAAACAGAGTGCATAGATACGCGAAATACCGTAATTTCTCGACTAAAGGCCGCCCTCGAATATAGGACGCTGTCCCAAATTTGACCAAAATCCGCCCAAAAAACTCTTGTATTCAAGTATAAGACGCTATTAGATTTAGAAAAAACGTACCTTTAAAAAATTGAAAATTGGTATCAAAAATAACCATCAATCCGGTCATGTTTAATGCATGACTAAAAATTATCATGAGGTTAGAGAAATTATTAAATAGGACCGCCTAAATATCGTGTATCTTCAATAAAGATTGTTTATTACATCAAAATCAATCTAATTTTGGCATAGAATGTCTCCTTGAAAACATCGAAATCGCTTGATAGAAACAGATTGTAATGGCTCTTTTGCGTTTGGAGGCGCTGTGTGATCTTATGCGCTAACGGGAGTTGGTTATCTGGCTCTTTTGTGATTGGAGGCGCTGTGTAATCTTATGCGCTAACGGGAGTTGGTTATCAAATAGGTACGGGAACATTCAGTTCCTATCGCGCAATGATGATATATAGCAAGTTCCGAGTCCAGAATATTTATATCCGAGTACTCGCTCTAATTAGAATAAAGATCTTTTGCGATTGGAGGCAAATCACGTGATTTATACACGTATCTTTTCTCGACGCCATTTTATGTCAAATTCTGGATTAATTTTGATGTAATAAGTGATATGTATTAAAGAATAAGCAATATTTAGGCGCCCCAATTTAATAATTTCACTTCCGCTTGGTGTTTTTGGAGTATACATTAAACATAGTCATCAGGCGGCGCGAATTGGCTAGGGTAACATTTAGTTCAATTTCCGTGGTATAATCTGTGACTTTTTAAGAAAAATTTCGACCCAAAAATGTGCGGAAGGAATGTTCTCGATTATAGTACGCACCCCCCTTTCTAGTACATGTGTTTTGACCAAAAAACTGCGTCCTTTAGTCGAGTTTTAACGGTAAACATCATTGGCGCAGCCATCTTGGCTAAGAGCGCATCCATCTTAGAAAGAACCGAGTCGCAAGAGAAATTAACCGAGTACCCAAATTAACACTAATAAGTTAACGGGTACCGAGCGACTCCAACAATGGCTACCATTTTAGAATAATGTGCCAATTTAAGGAAATTTCAAACAGTCATTATGGCACGAATGTATAAATTCTAGATTGATACAACCTGCCCCTGTGATGATTTCCCTTTGTCTTCCATGATGCCAACAATAACAAACTCCAACAACGCTTAAATTCAGTTAAAATTGAAAATTTTAGAGCTTGAAAAAACGTGACTTTCTCAAGTCACAAAATAGACGAATCTGACTGTGATTGGGAATTGACTCGGTACCTGCGGCTATGGTAATTCCCGGACACAGTGTGGGCAGGACCAGGAGAATGCGGAGTTTTAATTGTTTATTTTGAGCTAGACTAGATAATAGACATTATCATAATAGTACATCTGGTAAGTATTATTCGAAGTAGAACATGTTTTTGTCCTGGAGACATTTTCACTTGTTTATGTGCTGTACTGTACGGAAACTGTCCAAGCATGTGAGTACACAG
Source organism: Chaetoderma sp. LZ-2023a (assembly GCA_034401795.1). NCBI lineage: Eukaryota > Metazoa > Mollusca > Caudofoveata > Chaetodermatida > Chaetodermatidae > Chaetoderma > Chaetoderma sp. LZ-2023a. The sequence goes on from CM067364.1 coordinate 4,705,634, forward strand.
CACTCAGAGTCCTACCACTACTACCCTTCTTCCCTTGTCTACTCTCTCTCTCTCACTCATTCGCTCTCTCTCTCTCTCTCGCTCACGCATTCGCTCTCTGTCTCTCTCTCTCTCTCGCTCACTCATTCGCTCTCTCTCTCTCCAAATTTATTATGGTATTAATATTTATTAATGTTAATGCTATATTGTGCATTCACCACTATAAACTCCCTGTACAATACTTGTCTTACGTGGGAGACACGGGAATAAGATATATGTTTTATCATGCTCCCACTTGAACTAAATATAATTTGTTTAAACCAAATAAAAAGAAATTTGATAGGAAATTTTGCAATAATTTCATGGAAGCAGCATCAAAATTACGACATGTCCTTAAATGAAACAACTATCAACCTGCTATGCGGGGTTAATTGGATCGAATGTATAATACTCTGACACCATCACGTAATGATTACTATATGTACACAGTAATTTCTGAGGTCCTGAGTCCAGTATATTAGGACCGTAAATCGGAGATGATTCTACTGAGTACTTGCTCTTACTACTGAGTACTTGCTCTTACTACTGAGTACTTGCTCTTACTACTGAGTACTTGCTCTTACTACTGAGTACTTGCTCTTACTCCTGAGTACTTGCTCTTACTACTGAGTACTTGCTCTTACTACTGATACTTCTTAATTTGGTGCTTTTAACTGTCACTGTCGTAGCTACTCGGGTAGGTACTTGAGGATACTCTCTTACTTACATGTATTGCACAAGTATCTACCAGGGTACCTACTTGTCTTTAGTGGCCACATGTCTTTAGTGGCCACCTGCCTTTAGTGACCACCTCTCATTAGTGACCACCTGCCTTTAGTGACCACCTTGTCTCTAGTAACCACCTGTCTTTAATGGCCTGTGTTAATAGTGATCATCGTCATTAGCTTTCAAGTAGTGTGCTCCTTACCTATATGTGATTTTATAAGATGGATTTGAATATTTATATATATATATATATATATATATATATATATATATATATATATATATATATATATATATATATATATATAATATATTCATACATTTCTTTGAAGGTGAGAGATTCACTTGTACTTGTGCACCAGTCATTTCATCCTTCACGGCGAATGCTGAGAAAAGCGTCGCGTCAGTCAATGTCCCATTTTCATCTGTTGCTCGATCTGTTCGACCCTGAACCCTGAAGGTCAGCTGATTTGTCTGTTTGTCATGCATATTCAGAAGTGTGTATTCACCCCAGCCGTTGAATGTGTAGGCTTTGCCGTCCAGTGTTCGTAGATGAGGATCACCAAAGGAAAATGCTGAAAAAGATCATGTTTGCTATAGTAAGGCCAATTTATCTCATAAATAATACAACATATAGACATGATAGAGGTATACCCGTTTAACACAAAACAACATTGACTCACAATAAGCATACATACTCTATTAACAACTGCCATGCCAATGCCTAAATTTCCTGATAAATATACAGGAAAGCTGTTCAATATTTTTACATAAATTTGAATGGAACATGTTGCTGCCATAGCTAATATTGCTTCTGTTAGCACAAAAACCTTTACAGATCTGACTTTTAGTGTTAACCAAGAAACTTCCAGTTTAGATTTCACATAGACAAGACCATTAACAAAATGTAAAACACACTTATTCCAAACAGCTTAAATATAAAGACAAAATTGTAATACTGACATGATTGAGTTATTTCACAAAAGTAGATTCACTGTCTAACTGCTGCAAGACGCCAGACAATAATTTCAATGTGCATTAAATCTGGTCTTGCTGAATATTTTTAAAACACCAAGGTTCAGTCAAGTGTTTCTGAACATATTCTGCACAGCTATTGCACATTGAAATTATTGTTTCGTGTCTTGCAGCAGTTAGACAGTGGATCTACTTTTGTGAAGTAACTCAGTTATGTAGAATTGTTGGTATTTCACAATGTACGCACATAACCTTGACGGTTCATATCCAGCGCAGCTCCGACTTGGCCTCAGCTTCTGATAAATATCACACATACGAGACTGATGACAGCAGTGCATCTTTGGTAACTGATCATTAAGGTAATTCTCATGAGGATAGAGGAGTGGATGGTAGAGCAGAATTGAGCCACCAGTTTCTGATTCAGTAATCAATGATCTACCTACGGCTGAATAGCAACATTCCTACAAATAAAGACATGGTTTTATTTCAAAATATAGCCAAATAAATACTGATTAACAATGTCACACTCACAGATAAGAAAGGACAAATTCTTTATGATGTATAGAACAATTTGTTGAATATTTTGAAACTAATTTGACTGGGAGCTGTTACTGCCATGCAGTTAACCCATACCACTCTGATGTCAATATTCTATCTTTTACCTGTCAATAGCAAAGAAACTGGTGTACATTTTCAACAATTTTGGTGGACGATGTTGCTGTCTATGACAGCATCATCTTCCACTAGCTTTGTCGAAAAATGAACACCAGATCATCTTTAAATTTAATTTGAAAATTGAAAATTTTGACATCAGCATGCTAAGGGTTAAAGCAGTTTCAAAATATTCAACAGTTTTTCTGTAAAATTGGGTTAAAAAAAACTCCTAAAACTTTTCTTTGTAGTAACAAATGCATGAACATACATTTCACTTCTCTGAAATTAACATTTTCAGCCATAAATTGCAAGCCCTTACTTCATTCACCGTCAAATCCCGCAAAAAGCATATTTGTTATGATATAAAACTTATTCTGTTGAAAATTTTGAAATTTATATGACAGGAAGCCATTTCTGCCAAATTAATTTCAAAATATTCAACAGTTTTCTTGTATGGTTGCCTTGAAAATTTTAGGATTACCATGGTTAATAACACAGGACAACTATGTACAGTTAAATTACAGATGAGAAATAGTGGTACATGTATATTCAATTTTACTTCCTTAAAATGAAATTTTTCTTGTTTGATAAAAAGGTAAAACAGTACCTTAAAGTTCTGGTGCCCCATTAAACATAGACCCTTTTGCACGGGATATGAGATGCCTGCTGATTTATGTTCAATTTACCCAGCATACTATGCTACCCACACTCCATAATTGTTGTAACTATTGGACGCCATATTCATTTAGTTTATTGTCTGTATAGGTCAGGATTTCTCAAACAAAACCAACCTGTCTGCACATGCAAATAGTCATTTGTCCACCAGCTCTGGAAGCATAAGCATGCATGTAGGGTGTATTTATGGCAGTACATTCGACAGCCTGCATTTCAAAACTGTTCAGCGCAAGTGCATCAATTTCCAGAAGATTAGAGAAATCTTTTATATATATTTTGACAATAATTTGCGTGAAAGTTCGTGTTATCAGCGCCAGCAACAACAGTCAGTAAAATTATTGTCAAAAAAATTATTAGGTAATGCGATTACTACCTGGTACAGATTTGATACTAATTTGAATGAAAAATGTTGCTACAACAGCTTTCAGTCTATATATTCTAAAATAATCATCATAATTTTAGTCGACTCTCGCTACAGATTTGAATATCAATTTGAATGTAAGTTGTTGATTTCTAAGGCACCAACAACATTGTCAAATTATTATCCACACACGTGCACACAATATATTACTATTTATATGTAGGTAAAGTGAGCATAGGCCTATATACGCTTTCTCCCCAAGAATGAATGATTAGCAAAGGGCGTGTATGTTTCGTTGACAGATTTGTGCATTTGTTTGAAATGCATTGATCGAACACGAACGTACAGGCGGTAGCTAGGTGAAATATTTCCTCCGCGCAGGCAAAGCATATTTTGGGTATATACTCACTAGTTAGATAGTAATACCGAGTGACGTGTGATTCTATGGACAACAATTTGATAATGTTGTTGGTGACTTAGTCAGCAACAACCTACAGTCAAATTGCTCTTCAAAACCATAGTGTTGACTGAAATTTATTATGATTATTTTAGAATATATAGACTGAAATCTGTTTCAGCAACAATTTTCATTCAAATCTTTGTGAAATATGTAGCATGTAGTAATTGCATTACTTACTAATAATTATGACAATAATTTGACTGAATGTTAGTGCTGTCATTGATAACAACAACTTTCACACAAATTACTGTCAATGTATATAAAAGCTTTCTCCTATTTTCTCCTGGACATTGACACACTTTCTCTGAACAGTATTGAAATACAGACTGTCGAATGTACTGCCGTGAATACACCATATGTGCATGCTTACGCTTCCAGAGCTGGAGGACAAATGACCATTTGCACGTGCAAGCAGGTTGGTTTTGTTTGAGAAATCCTGGCTTGTGCAGACAATAGATTAAACGAATATGGCATCCAATAGTTACGAGTCAGAGCATTGCATGCTGGGTAGAATTGCTTTAAAATCTGCTTGCCATGGGTTTAACCTTTGACCTTTTGACCCCAAAACTTATCACAGCTCTTCAGAACTCCACGGGCAAACTTTCTTCCAATTTTAAATACTGAGAAAAACTCATGAAATTACAGCCCGGAATAAGCTTTGCTAACTGACTGACACAGCATTTTATTACTGCTAAAAGTCCAGAATATTTCTAAATACATGTAGTTCAGTGACAGCGCGAACATTTAAGAAAGGTACACAGATAGAAATCATTCTGTATATATTGATGAATACCCGTGTTCCAGTGAGAAACCTTCCATTAACAAATGGTGGAAGCTGATGTAGATAACAGTTACTCTCCACATCGTGCTGGTAAAAGCGGTTGTCACTAAGAACCTGAAATAAAGCATACATTGAGTCACATACATTGAGTCACATACATTGAGCCACATACATCATTGAGTCACATATATTGAGTCACATGCATTGAGCTGTCTATGGCAGCAACAGCGCCCAGTCAAATTAATTTCAAAATATTCAGCAGAATATTTATTAAATAGTAGACATACAATTCGTACAACAATGCATAGTCCATTTTCAAATATGCGGTCGTGACGTACTTATCTACATCATTCATTATGATGAGATTCGACACATCACGTAGTTGATCATGACATATGTCAAAAGAAGGGTGGATAAAGTGGAAAGGTCTATTGTCTTCTTGTAATTCACATGAATACACCATCAGTTCAGCCTGGGAGACAAATAATGTTGTTACTTCCAGGTCTTGTCTGGAGCCATAGAACTCTATGTGCATAGAAGTCGCCACTGGCCACTGAGTCTCTAAGTCCCTTGTGAAGTGGACCAGTCTGTAAGATGTGTTCTGGTGTTTTGTCTTACAGACCGCCGTGGCAGATTGGTGAAGGCGCCAGCTTCAGTTTTATGTACATGTGGGCATTGAGGCGGCAATGACCAGTTCGTGCTTGGATGCATCACCGCTTTCACAAGATTATGAGGAGACACTGTCTGAGTCAAGAACCATGGATGCAGCTTGCATGAGAGCCTCAGCTTGCATGAGAGCCTTCTGGTCGTAGTTTGAGCAGTATTTCCTTGCTTGTACACTCGCTGTCGATATTATGTCCCCCAGGAGCTTTGATGTGTATGCCTGCTCCCCCATTGGCCAGAGCATTTGTTGCTGAGCTGTCTGTGAATGCATGTATCCAGGATTCTTCTGGGTACTTCTCAGCAATCATGCCATGGCCAATGTAATGGTGAGTTTTGCTGTATCATCCTGTGAATCACCTTTTGTTTAGTCTTAAAGTTATCATTCCATTGTTGTGGCAGATCTAACACAGTGAATGAAATTGTTGATGGTGACATACTGTCCTGATGCACCTTGGAAAGTTTCCTGCTTTCATGAACATGCATGATGAATAAAACTACTGCGTTTGAGTTGCTTCTTCATCAGGCCATCACTCCTCATGTTCATAGATGGACCTTGATTTTTCTGCCTGGATCATGATCTCTGCATTTCTCCTTTGAGTGAGGAGCTACATGTATATAGCAGCAATGTCTTCCATGGCCTTGACTGGCATAGATTGCATGAATCCAGTAATGATCCAGAGGGCCTCGTTCTGGATCGTATCCAAAGATTGCTAGCGAGTCTTTGGTGCTCTAGCCCATGCTGTTGATCCACACTCAAAAAGGGGCTGTACTCCTGCCAGGTAGACTCGCTTGACTAATTTCTCATTCGCGCCCGCTGGTTGTGGCTATAGCCAACTTAAAATAGCAAGCTTGGGCCTATGTTTTGCTTTCAGCATTTTGGATGTGTGGCCTTCAGGTTTGCTATTAATTCAATGATCTGTATGTTTTCATAGTGTACAAAATCTGATTATTGCAACATAGCCTTACATTTACTTAATTTAGGCACCTCATATTTTAAGATGTAGGAAAACTCTATAAGGCATATCTCAGATTCTAAAGATTCCTCAGATGTGTGTAGAGGAATACATTGTGTACTTCAGAAGCGAATTCAACTGATTCAATTTACAAGATTTATGATGCTCAATTTTTACCTATATACACAGCCTATCCGGATGGGGGACAATGGACGGATGACGGAAGGCTGCCATGGCATAAGCTCACTTGGCCTTATAGGCCAGGTGAGCTAACAAGCCATACAGGATAGATGTTGAATATTTTGAAACTAATTTGAGTTGAAGCTGTTGGAGCCTTCACATGTAAGGCCTTTATATAATATATAAATAGTCCGCTAAATGGGAATAATTTAGCTTTGGAAACAGTTTTTCCAAATACATCTTCCCTTGCACGATGTAACACTGATAATCAAGAGTTATCCCCCTTATGACAAGCAGTGTTAATTGGCCATTTCAATTTCTACATTCATGCGTCATACAGATAACTTATTAACCCTTTCACTGACAAATCCTGGAAAAAGTATATCCTTTACAATATAGATCTTATTCCATCGAATATTTTAAAATGAATTTGACTGGAAGCCGTTGCTGCCTAAGGCAACCAGTCAAATTAATTTCAAAATAGTCAACAGTTTTCCTATATGGTTGCTTTGGAAATGAGATTTGAGGGAATTCATCTGTGAATTTGATCATTTGATCAATATGTATTTATTTTCAGAAATGTCATATAACCTGGAACAAGGAGCATGGACATGGTGGAAGAAACGCATCCAGCATGGAAACATCATATGTCTGTGTGACGCGACTCATAGTGTACCAATCCAAACATTGGTGTGCATAGTTCACCGAAACATCCCCACTCGAGTCCAGACGATAGATCCAGTACCCCAGTACTCCTGAAAGTTACACAAGAAAGACAATCTTCAAAGATGGCAATAAACATGCACTGACCATCCACCGCGACACTGACTATCCACAGCAACACTGACTATCCACAGCAACACTGACCATGCACAGCAACACTGACCATCCACAGCAATACTGACCATCCACAGCAACACTGACCATGCACAGCAAAACTGACCATCACAGCAACTGACCATCCACAGCAAAATTGACCATCCACAGCAACACAGATTCCTTAATACTTCTTGAAGATGCATTACCTCAAACATATAAATAAATTTGGAAATATTCAAGTTATGTTGCAATATAATAGTCCTGGTGTATTATTACTACAAACAAAATTTTATACACAAATTCTGAGACTGTCACACATTTCTTAGTATTTGTTGTTTTTCTGGAAAATGGAGTGAGCGGATGAGTTTTTTAATTTAGCGAAGAATTATATTTACGAAACAATCCAATTGGAAAGAAATCTTAAATATGTATAGACAGTTCGCCGATGACAGACAATAATACTAGCGCCACGACGATCGGAAACAAGACAGCTACGCACCGGGAGGGCATAAGATGCAAAAGATTATATCACAACATCAAACAAATAAGTTGCATAATAATAATTTTTCTTTAAACAAGACCATCGCTGAATCGCAAGTGAGCACTAAGTACCAAATACTCTGGGGTTTTCTGCAAAGTTGAGATAATTTGAACCGTCAGATTTGTGTTTAGATTTTTTATATTTGTGGAATTTATAAGTTACGTCTTGTTGCCTGTTAGCGATGTCAGCCGGGCTGGAATTTCTAGGGTTAAAAGGATAATTTTAGTTGTTTCAATGGAGAAGTGAGTGAGTTTTATCAACCATATCAGAAGCAGAATAATGTATTGAACCTGTGTTGCCGAGTTGTTGATCAATACGTAATGCCTCGGCTGTTTGTGAAAATGGAGAATTGTAGACTCCGGATGAACTATCGCTGATCTGATACCCAATCACAGGGCTGTGTTCCAGGTTCGATACTTTAAACAGCAGTTCATTTGTCGGGTAGATAAACATCGCAACTGAATGGATGTAATCAGTGGCGATTATCAACTGGAATGTAACGTTCTGAAAGATAGTAAATAAGCCGAAAAGAGAAATTATATTAACTGTCTCGTTGCTGAAAGCCACCAGACAATAATTTCAACGATCAAAAATGCTTGACGTGCTATTTTGAAGACAATTTGACTGAAACCTGTTGGTGGATTAGCCACCAACAACTTTCAGTCAAATATTTTTCAAAATATTTAGCAGGTCCAGAGACATAACCCTTGGAATATGTCATCTTTGAAAACTCAGCACTTAGCCAGACAGTTAAAAAATAAGGTATAACAAAAACAATTCATCAGTGTTACACTCACTCGCAAACATTTTGGCATTTTTCATTTCCAAATGCAAATCTAGATTTGTATCAAGATCACAATGACCATGACCTAAGAAGGCTGAATATCTTTGTGCTACTCATACTACTATATGCTTAGTTCAAATAATTTGGCCAATTCAGAAACAAAGGCAAGATGAGCTAAGCAGAACCTTAATGTTAAAACCAGCATTTTATACAAATGTTACAATGACCTTGACCTTTGGTTATTGTGGTCCTTCCACTTGATATAGGGAAGCATGTGTCCCAGCTTAGTCCAATATGGTCAACCAAACCCGAGATATAAAACAATGTCGAGTTAAACCGAAAATATTAACGTAAAATTTTTTTTATACCCAGGTCACAGTGACCTTGATCGTTGACATCATGACCTCAATACCAGTGTGCTCCATCCCCTTTATATAGTCAAGCATGTGTACAAGTTTAGTGCCAATATGGTGATACAATCCTGAGATAGAAGCTGATAAGTTGAGCTAAACCAAAACCTTAACTATACATAAGAAGCTCAAGGGCCTGTGAGGCTGTGACGCTCACCTGACCCATTAGCATTTGAACAAACTGCATTTAAATAGACGTGATGGATAAAAATCCAAGATGGCCACCAAAGAAATTGACCAATCCGAATTCTTGTTTGATATGTTGAAGCCCATCACCATAGGATTATTCAACACAAGTTTCCTTGAAATTGGGCCATTAATTAAGAAGTGGTGTTTTAAATGGTAACGGAAAATTTTCAAAAAATCCATGATGGCCACCAAAAAATTGATCAACCAAAATTCTGAATAGACATTTAAGAGCCAACCATGATAGAATCCTTCCAGCCAAATTTGGATAAAATGGACCAAGCGGTTAAAGAGATGCCTTTTGACAATTTCCGGTAAACTTTACATACAATCTATGATTTTCACCACAAAACTTGACCAAGCAAAATTCTGCATAAAAGAGTCTACGATAACAGGGTCATTCTAGCCAAATTCTGTCAATCAAGCAGGAGAGAAGTGTTTTGACAATGTTCACCTAAAAAATAAATCAATAAAAATTTTGATTACCGTAAGGACGCCGTTTTTTGTCAAATTACATATTCTCGTTAGGGGAGTGCATCCTATAATCGAGAACATTCCGTGAGCACATTTTTGGGTCAAAACTTTTCTTAAAAAGTCAGAATATACCACAGAAATTGAACTAAATGTTACGGGAGACAATTCGCGCTGCCTGATGACTATGTTTAATGTATACTCCAAAAACACCAACCGGAAGTGAAATTATTAAATTGGGGCACCTAAATATTGCTTATTCTTTAATAAATATTACGTATTACATCAAAATTAATCCAGAATTTGACATAAAATGGCGTTGAGAAAAGATACGTGTATAAATCACGTGATTCACCTCCAATCGCAAAAGCTCTTTATTCTAATTAGAGCGAATACTCAGATCTAAATATTCTGGACTCAGAAATTGCTATATATCATTGTTGCGTGATAGGAACTGAATGTGCCCGTACCCGTTTGATAACCAACTCCCGTTAGTGCATAAGATTACACAGTGCCTCCAATCACAAAAGAGCCAGATAACCAACTCCCGTTAGCGTTTAAGATCACACAGCACCTCCAAATGCAAAAGAGTCATTACAACAAGTGACCATCTGAATATTCCCGTACCATTTGATTACCAACTCCCATTAACACATAAGATTATACAGCACCTCCAATCGCAAAAGAGCTAGATAACCAACTCCCGTTTGCGCATAAGATCACACAGCGGCTCCAAACGTAAAAGAGCCATTACATTCTGATTCTCACGTGACTTCTATATTTTCAAGGCAACATTTTATGACAAAATTAGATTGATTTTGATGTAATAAACGATCTTTATTGAAGATACGCGATATTTAGGTGGTCCTATTTAATAATTTGTCTTCCACCATGATAATTTTTAGGCATACATTAAACATAGCACTGAGTGATGGTAATTTTTTATACCAATTTTTCAAAGGTATGGTTTTCTAAATTTAACAGCATCTTATACTTGAATACAAGAGTTTTTTGGGTGGATTTTGGTCAAATTTGGGACAGCGTTCTATATTCGAGGGCAACCTTTAGTCAAGAAATGACGGTAGTGGTTCTAGAGCCTGTCATATATGGTATACCTAGCCATATTTGGTTAAAATACCCCAAAGGGTTAAGGAGATGTGTTCTGACAATTCAGGTTAAGTTTTCATAAAATCTTAAATTTACAACCAAAAAATTAACCAAGAAAGATTCTGAACTTATGTTATGGAGCTTACCCTAACAGAGTCCATCCAGCCAACTAAGGTTGAAATCCGTTAATCTGTTAGTGATGAGTAGCGTTTTGACAAAATTCTGTATACATGTCCTGAAGCGTAGTCCCATCGGGTCATCTCAGCTAAATTATTTTGAAATCTGCCAAGCGGTTAATGAGTAACAATTTCCAGTAAGTTTTCCATGAAATCTACGATTTTCACCCAAAAAATTGACAAATTTAATTTCTGTAGACAGGATCTGAAGCTGACACGTATAGGGGTCCTTCCAGCCAAATTACGTTGAAATCCGTCAAAGGACTTAATGAAGAGTAGCATTTTGGCAACTTCCGTTAAATCTTTCATAAAATCTGATTTTCACTGAAAAAATTTACCAATCAAAATTCTGCGTATAAGTTCTAAAGCCTACACTGGGCAAAAATTTGGCTGAAAATGGCCAAGAGGTTAATGAAGAGTAGGCTAATTTCTGGTAAATTTTTCATAAAATCTCATATTTTCACTCAAAAGATTGACCATTTAAATTCTGTAAACAAGCTCTGAAGTCGACCATCATAGGATCCTTGCAAGCAAACTAGGTTGAAATCTGCTAAGCGGATGACAGACGCTCACCAAGGCATAAGCTTAAGCCTGTTAAATTTCTGCAGACTACATTTTAATGGTTTAACTCTGGATATGCTAAAATAATTTTGAAAACATTTTGGATGTTAGTTGCTGGCGGCTAAGCCACCACCAACTTTCAGTCAAATTGTTTACCTAATATTCAGCAAGTCCAGAGTTATTTCCCATTGAAATTATTGTCAAGTAGCTTGTAGTAATCAAACAGTTAAAATAATTCAGATTTGTGTAAGAAAATGTGAATTCAGCTAATCACTTTAGGCTTGCGCGATTTCGCGATTTAATTGAAAATCGTGATTTTGAAAAAAATCGTGATTTTCTACGATGTAATTGAAAAAAATCAAAAAATCATAAAAAAATTTAGCAGATAAGATTTTAAAACTTACCATTCAGCAATAAAAGAATACAGTTATAATCCATTCACACATGTATCCATTGTGTTTTTCCTGTTCACTACATGTAAGTCCTAATCAAAACACAAAGCTCTATGGTAAATAAGCTAACAATAGCGAGGTAACACCTTTGTCATTGAGAAAACCAGCTAGTTACTATCACCATATAATTTTCTTTCTTTCGCTACAGACCCTGAGTGTGTCATGAAATACCAAGTATATACTTAGTTGCAGTGTTAGGCAATAATCACTAAACATAATTCTTTTTAATTCTTTTAGCAATTTCAGGCGGTGTACTAATTTTTCCTCTTTGATTCGGTTGTCATACCTAACTAAAGAAAATAATGCAACAGCATTCCAGATTATTGTATTTTGAACTGTGCGTTCTGTTGAATGTAAATCGTACATTCTGAAAGCAACGATAAACTGCACTATAGGATGAGTTTACGCCGTTACTATCGTAGCTACTTAAAGCTACCGTCCTATATATATATATGAATTGCGCAGTATCTCCCCGGGTACTAATATTAGCGTCTTCGCACTACTCGGGTAATGACTAAACTCGTCCTTCAAAGGCAGGCTATAAGCGGAAGCCGAAACATGTGATTTATATTTTTTCTCGACGAAATTTTGTCAAATTTTGATGAAATGAACAATGTGTATTAAACTATATGCAATATTTAGCCGGTCCCAATTAATAATTTCACTCCTGCGATGATGGATATAAGGTATACATTAAGCATAGATGTAGGATAGTCAGATTTGTCAGATGAAATTGTGTTCTAATTTCGTGCTATTTTTGGATTATTTCAACTTTTTCTAGAAATTCCAGTTTTTGTGACTTGTTTACACTTTTTGGAATGTGGACCTACGATTTAATCGAAAATCGCGATTTTTTTTTTTATAAAATCGATTGCGATGTTTGAAAACAAAAATCGTGCAAGCCTAAACCACTTGTCTAAAACTTTGCAAATAGAAGGGCCGTCTCTATGACATTTGCCAAAAAACATATGTCCCTACCTCATGTAGTTTGTATGCATCAGCAGGATGTGGGTAGATTTTGTACCAGGTTGCCACGACAACAAAGCTTGCATTGAAGCTTTGAATATCTGGTACAAAACTACTAACCGCTTCATCAACTCTACTGAATATGGACAAATCAGCCCCTGGGAGAGACAAGGAATCAACAAATGATCGGTCATACATATGATAGAAGACAGCAGAACTGGACAGTGTGCGGTCATTCCCGGTGTCCAGATCAGACCAATATGGTGCTAGTATACGTAAACCATCGGGCTTGGTTACCCCACTCAAAGGAAACCGCTGTGGATTTGCCTTATAGACACGCTTCTTAAATGAAACAAGTCCATTGGTGGAAATCTACAACAGAAAATGGTTACTGCATCCATAATCTTGTACATAAAGTATAGAAAAATAGTCCAGATCAACATGAATATATTAAGAGGAATCCAGTTTATCGTTCAATCATATCAACTATGTCACATGTAGGCTGGCATCATAATCAATCATGTCAAGAATGACATAATTAAGTTTGTCATATTTAATGCTTAATAGTCCGTCAAGTTGTATGAATTCTATGTTTTTACTATTTAACCCGTTAACACTCACATCAGCCAAAAATGGCTTCTGCAGTGGCCTTGAGAAATGTCCATTTGCAGACTAAGAGATGAGTATTTTTGAAAATTTACCACTGGGATGACTGGCTCGATAACTGAGCCAGTCATTCCAGTGGTAAATTTTCAAAAATACTCTTCTCTTGGTCTGCAAATGGACATTTTCATGAGAAAATTGAAATTTGAATGAATTCAAGGGTTAAATGGTTAATAAATTTTCTGTTGAATAATTTGAAACTAAGTTGACTGGGCGCTGTTGCTGCCATCATCAACAGCTTACAAATAGTTTTCTAGAAATTGAGATTCGGGTAGTTGAGGGTTCAGGAGTGTGGCATAGCTAAAACTGGATTCATCCATTCAAGCATAATATGATGAAATCAATGACCATTGCTTAATTGAGTGTTCCATTTCTAGCTACACCCCGCTCATTTCTAGCAAACCTCTGTTAACTATTTACATGTACACGTGTTGGGATCGACTTGAAATATGAATTTCTAGAATGTGGACTGTTGCTGCTATATGCAGGAACAAACCTACCCATTCGCCAATTCGCTTTTGAGAATAATTTTCGTGGTTGGCTAATAAAATGTCAAAATAGGCTAATTCACTGGCTAATGATTTTACATGTATGTTGGTAGGTCAGTTCCTCTTAAACCATGATGACACATCTAATTCTATCCAATATTTTATTTCTTACATAACGTGCTGTCATCTCTTACTTGGTTATTAGCCTGAAGAGCTAGCATAAAGGATTAGATTGATAAGTTTTTGGTCAGTCTAAGAAAGTACAGATTTGGCTAATGAAATCCCCAAAGAGGCTAATTCACTGGCTAATGATTTCAATTGAGTAGGTCGGTCCCTGTATATGTACAACTGGGCATTCAAATTATTTACAAAATATTTAACAGAACACTTGTTAAATTGTAAATTCATCAATTACATACACAGACATGACCAAATTAAACATGTGTGTAACCTATTTTTGGGTTAACCATTTAGCACTCATATCAGCCAAAAACGCCTTCTACAGTGGTCTTGAGAAATGCCCATTTGCAGACAAAGAGATGACTATTTTTGAAAATTTATCACCGGAATGTCTGGCTCGATATCCGCGCCAGTCATTCCAATGGTAAATTTTCAAAAATAAGTCTTCTCTTAGGTCTGCAAATGGACATTTGCTATGAGAAAATTTAAATTTTAAAAACAAATTTGAGGGATAAGGGGGTTAAGCTATATTTGGGATATACTTGCTCACCAGTTCCATTCTGTTTTGTGTAAGCATGTTTCCTGTATATACACAGTACATGTATACACGTATATACAACCTGAAAGGAATTGCTGGAATGGAAACAGGTCATGGCAGAAATATTTGCGTAACCATAGCTCGAATGAAATATTATTTGCCCCAAGCCTGCATACAATTCATACTCTACTGACAGACATGCCGATGTTCATGATGGAGCCAAAGACACATCTTTATGATCGCGACATCAACTAACAGATGACATAATGGATGAATCCAGTTTATCGCTCAATCATGACATCATAATAAAATATATGTCACATTTATAGGTGGCGGTTACAATCAAGTTTCACAATCCACAATGATAATTGACAGAAATAATCTGTCCTACACCTGAAATAGTCTGTCAAGTTGCACGAATTGTAGGTCTTTATTATTCAACCTTTACTTCCTGTGGTGTCAATAAATTTTCAAATTAAATTAAAAAATGAACTGGTGTTCATTTTTCAACAAATTTGGTGGGAGATGGTGCCGTCGTAGATGTACATCAGTTTCTTTGATATTGACACAATAAAAGATAGAATATTGACATCAGGGTGGTAAGGGTTAATAAACATTCTGTTTGATATTTTGAAACTAATGGACCTTTCCATTTTTAGCTATGCCCCGCCCATCACTAGCTAAGCTCCACCCATCACTAGCTATGCCCCGCCCATCACTAGCCAAGCTCCACCCACACCTCGCCATGTTGGGATTGATCTTTTCCCGAATGCCCTACCTATCAATTTCCTGAAAACTATACAGGGAAGCTGTTGAATATTTTGTAACTAATTTGACTTGGTGCAGCAACAGCGCCCAGTCAAATTAGTTTCAAAATATTCAACAGAATATTTATTAAATAGTAAAGACATACAATTTGTACAACAACACATAGACCGTCTTCAAATATGCGTTCGTGACGTACTTATCGATGTCATTCATTATGATGTCATTCTACACATCACGTAGTTGATTATGATGTCATATGATGGGTGGGTAATCTGGAAAGGTGAATTTGACTGGGTGACACTATAGGCAGCAACAACACCCAGTCAAATTACATTTACATGTAGATTAAAAATATTCAACAAGTTACCTGTATAGTTTTCTGGTAATTGAAACTCAGGAAGTGCACAGATAGATCGATCCCAACACGGGCAAAGCATGAGTGGAGCTTAGCTAGAGAGGTGGGGCATAGCTATTTACTGAATTCCTCTTGATTATGCCGTCAGATACTTCAGTGACAGATTGGATCCGGACATTACAATAGGTTCAATCTCGTCGTCACAGTGTCTAAGGAAATCATACATGTGGATTCATGAAACATCCTCGCATTGCCACTAGCTAACAGGTACAGTAATATAGGATTCTCACCTCTTATTTAATTACTCGCACTGTGTAAGGGGTTGGAAGGTATTGTGATCGGGTGTGTCTGCGGATCGGGTCCGTCTATGTGTGTGTGTGCATGTGTCTGTCCGTGTCTTGGGTGCTCTAGCTTAAAAATTAGTGATCCAATTTGGATCAAATTGTAACTTGCGATATCCGGATCTGGATTGGATCATATTCTGGATCTACTGATATCTTGCAAATCTTAACACAGAAAAGGGTGTGACCATGCACTAGAATTCCATAATTTGGGTGTGATTCAGGAAAATTAGAGAAAATCCAGACAATCTGTAAAAATCTGGAAAATCCAACAAAATCCGGAAACTTTTAATACGTTTTAGAGTGTGAGAAAAACGGAGGGTGATGTCCTGCAATCTCTTATCAATGCTCTTATTTGCACATTATTTTGTAATTTTACTGAAAAAATAAATATGTTTATCACTTTACTGGTGAATCCGGCCACAAAAATGTCTTCTATAACTGTCTTGAAGAATGAAGATATGCAGACCGAGAGCAGACAATTTCTGAAAATACATCATTGTAATAATTGGTTCGATAACCAAACCAGTCATTTCAGTGATAAATTATTTAAATTTGACTTGACCTGAGCAAAACATTAACCCGTACACCGATAAATTCCACATATCTCATTTTCAAGGCAACCACACATGAAAGCTGTCGAATATTTTGAAATTAATTTGACTGGAATCTGTTGTTGCTCTCACAGCAAATGTTTCCAGTCAAATTATTTTTCAATTATTCAACAGAACAAGTTTTATATTGTAAAGAATTTACTTTTCCAGGTGTGTCAGCGATTTGTCTGAAAGGGTAAACATGTTTCAGAATCTTTTGACCAATCTCGATCATTAACCTTTAACACTCCTATCAGCCAAAAACAGCTTCTGCAGTCATATTGGGAAATGTCTATTTGCAGACTAAGAGATTATTTTTGAAAATTTAACACTGGAATGACTGGCTTGATAACTGAATCAGTTATTCCAGTGGCAAATTTTCAAAAATAGTCTTATCTTAGGCTGTAAATGGACACTTTCCATGAGAAAATTTAATTTTGTTTAGCAAATTCTAGGGTTAAAGGTTTAATGTTAAAGATAGGACAAGAAAATCTAAATATTTGCTCATTGAATGTCTATTTGCAGCCCAATAGAAAACCATTTTTGAAAATGTATCACTGCGAAAACACGTTTTCTGTTGTCATGCAAATTGATTTTCGTCAAGACGGTTGAAGAGACCGTTTTGGCCAGCTTAACAAGTAAAGATTTAATACCCACAAACAGACGATTCTCTCGCTCAGACGCCAGCGGGAATCCAAGGTTGATGCGTATTGCGGAACTGACATCATCATCACCATAAAGCACAAAGTCACCCTGGGAAAATCCAAAGGGGAATGGCTCTGTAAAAATAATGAAAATAAACTATGGATTTAAATGGCTTTCCATGGATATTTTCCTGAAATTATTGTCTGTGGTAAACAAAGAATCTAAAACAGCACTACTACTGTGTACAAAGTCAGTATGCTGTTCAATAGAATGCTGCCATAGATGATGGGTCGTGAGTTTTGAATCGATAATTTAGCGGTTTTAGCGGGTTTGGAGAACAAAATATAATTGAAGTTGCCACAGTGTTTCTCGAAGAAAAGAGGCTGTTGGCATCCATGGGTCATTGATTTATGGCTCCCAGAGGGAGCTGGGGATATCTTTAAAGTTTTAAACCTGGATATAATACTGTGTGCCTCATGTGTATGTGTTATTGTGACTCCTGTGACTGTTAGTGTTATTCATGTGTCTGTGTTAGTTAGTCTCCTGTGACTGTTAGTGTTATTCATGTGTCTGTGTTAGTGTGACTCCTGTGACTTGTTAGTGTTATTCATGTGTCTGTGTTAGTGAGTCTCCTGTGACTGTTAGTGTTATTCATGTGTCTGTGTTAGTGAGTCTCCTGTGACTGTTAGTGTTATTCATGTGTCTGTGTTAGTGTGACTCCTGTGACTGTTAGTGTTATTCATGTGTCTGTGTTAGTTAGTCTCCTGTAACTGTTAGTGTTATTCATGTGTCTGTGTTAGTGTGATCCTGTGACTGTTAGTGTTATTCATGTGTCTGTGTTAGTGTGTCTCCTGTGACTGTTAGTGTTATTAATGTGTATGTGTTAGTGAGTCGCCTGTGACTGTTAGTGTTATTAATGTGTATGTGTTAGTGAGTCGCCTGTGACTGTTAGTGCTATTCATGTGTCTGTGTTAGTGTGACTCCTGTGACTGTTAGTGTTATTCATGTGTCTGTGTTAGTGTGTCTCCTGTGACTGTTAGTGTTATTAATGTGTATGTGTTAGTGAGTCGCCTGTGACTGTTAGTGCTATTCATGTGTCTGTGTTAGTGTGACTCCTGTGACTGTTACTGTTATTCATGTGTCTGTGTTAGTGTGACTCTAGTGACTGTTAGTGTTATTCATGTGTCTGTGTTAGTGACTCCTTTGACTGCTAGTGTTATTCATGTGTCTGGGCTAGTTAGTCTCTGGTGACTGTTAGTGTTATTCATGCGTTTGTGTTAGTGTGAATCCTGTGACTGTTAGTGTTATTCATGTGTCTGTGTTAGTGTGACGCCTGTGACTGTTAGTTTTATTCATGTGTCTGTGTTAGTGAGTTTCCTGTGACTGTTAGTGTTATGCATGTGTCTGTGTTAGTGTGACTCCTGTGACTGTTAGTGTTATTCATGTGTCTGTGTTAGTTAGTCTCCTGTGACTGTTAGTGTTATTCATGTGTCTGTGTTAGTGAGTCTCCTGTGACTGTTAGTGTTTTTCATGTGTCTGTGTTAGTGTGACTCCTGTGACTGTTAGTTTTATTCATGTGTCTGTGTTAGTTAGTCTCCTGTGACTGTTAGTGTTATTCATGTGTCTGTGTTAGTGTGACTCCTGTGACTGTTAGTTTTATTCATGTGTCTGTGTTAGTTAGTCTCCTGTGACTGTTAGTGTTATTCATGTGTCTGTGTTAGTGTGACTCCTGTGACTGTTAGTGTTATTCATGTGTCTGTGTTAGTTAGTCTCCTGTGACTGTTAGTGTTATTCATGTGTCTGTGACTGTTAGTGTTATTCATGTGTCTGTGTTAGTGTGACTCCTGTGACTGTTAGTGTTATTCATGTGTCTGTGTTAGTGAGTCTCCTGTGACTGTTAGTGCTATTCATGTGTCTGTGTTAGTATGACTCCTGTGACTGTTACTGTTATTCATGTGTCTGTGTTAGTGTGACTCTAGTGACTGTTAGTGTTATTCATGTGTCTGTGTTAGTGTGACTCCTTTGACTGCTAGTGTTTTTCATGTGTCTGTGTTAGTGTGACTCCTGTGACTTAGTTTTATTCATGTGTCTGTGTTAGTGAGTCTCCTGTGACTGTTAGTGTTATTCATATGTCTGTGTTAGTGTGACTCCTGTGACTGTTAGTGTTATTCATGTGTCTGTGTTAGTGTGACTCCTGTGACTGATAGTGTTATTCATGTGTCTGTGTTAGTTAGTCTCCTGTGACTGTTAGTGTTATTCATGTGTCTGTGTTAGTGTGACTCCTGTGACTGTTAGTGTTATTCATGTGTCTGTGTTAGTGTGACTCCTGTGACTGTTAGTGTTTGTGTTGCCATGTCATAGCCAGTGTTTGATGAAGCTACATGGACAATTTAATAAGCATTTCGTTGAAAAATTTGCTTAAAGTAATTTGAGTTTTTGCTGACAGAGCAGGAGAAGTGATGCCATAATGGGTTCCGGCCAAATTTGTTTCAAACTATTCAACAGCTTACCTGTATAGGCTAATTACACTGAAATGCGGATTCTGAGAATGCTGTTTTCAAAATATAAATTGATTCCAACATGCATACAGAATTAGGTGGAGCTTACTGAGAAACGGTCAGGCATAGCTAGAAATGGATCTCTCCACTAAATGCCCACAATATTTTGATTTTGTATCTATCATGGCATAATCACCGTTAACAACAAATTCTATGAGTATGTTGCATATAATCTTTTAATTGGCAACACCCAATTCTCACTTTTAATTGGGCTGAAAATGGGTGAGACCATTGTAGGATTCAGCATAAAATTTTCAGTTATGATCAGAATTCAGATATATATGACTTATCAAAGTTGGACGTTGCTCAGTCACAAGCAGGGCTCCTCATTAGACAACCACACTAGGATTGCTGATCTCTTTAATACTGTTGAATTTGTAACGGCAATAACCTAATTAACCATTCCATGCCTGAATATATTTACGAAATGTTCAGTGTGGACCGAAATTTTTTTCTAAATTATGAAAAGATTTTTTGTTGATACCAATGTCAAATATGCCATTGGTAAAGTATGGAGGCATCTTCATAATTTACCGATGGGATATTTGACAATGCTATGCGATATAAATTAAATCTCCATATGCCATGTGACAGGTTTTTGGTGATATTACTGCATCTGACGGGTAGGCAAGCTGCCAATCTTCTTAAAATAACTTCAAAGCATATACTGGTACCTCATTTCACCAGTCAAATATGCCAGCAGAACACAGACGGATAGCGGCTAAAGGGAGAGCACGCTTCCAGGAGATTTTGCTAACATTACCATTGGTAAAGTATGGGCTGGCCTGGGCCCAGTCTGGAGTGATCAGGGCAGTGTGGGTCGTTACAGTCTGGAGTAATCAGGGTGGCCTGGGCTGTTACAGTCTGAAGTGATCAGGGCGGCCTGGGCCGTTACAGTCTGGAGTGATAAAGGCGACCTGGGATATTACAGTCTGGGGTGGCCTGGGCCGTTAGTCTGGAGTGATCAGGGCGGCCAGGGCCGTTACAGTCTGGAGTGATCAGGATGACCTGGGACATTACAGTCTGCGTGATCAGGGCGGCCTGGGCCACTACAGTCCGGAGTGATCAGGGTGGCCTGGGCCGTTACAGACTGGAGTGATCAGGGTGGCCTGGGCTGTTCAGTCTGGAGTGACTACTAAAATGAGCTAAATGCAAAATGGTAGGTTTTTACCAATGCCATGGAAGCATGTGTCCTAGTTTGGATCCAGTATCATTAACCAAAGTTGAGATATAAACTGCTAAGTTCAGATGAATGGAAAATGTTGAAAGAACAATGTCAGTGACCTTGACCTTTGACCCGTAAGATCATTGTGTGATGCCATGTCATTATAAGGAAGCATGTGTCAAAGCTTGGGTCCAGTATCATTAACCAAACATGAGATTATAAACAGAAAAGTTGAGATAACCGCAAATTGGCCACCGCCGTACGACGTGCAGGGTATCACAATACTCAATAGCTCATTTTAAAGTTGAGCTAAAAACTGGTATAATATCGTGAGACACAAAAAAAATGTTTGTCAAAAAATTAGAACTCAAATGGCTTCAGAAAGCTCTGGATAGCGCGTCCGCTAAAATGTGAATTATGTTTAGATGGCAACGATAAATTCTGATTTTTCCCACCATTCACTGGAGAAAGTCAACGGATAGTGATCGGCAAAGACATCCATTTGGGAATTGCCATGAACACAAATAAATGATATCACCACATCGAGTTACAAGATTTGTAATCATAGAAAGTGTGTGTATAGGTTGTTTTTCCTTGTGTTGTGTCAGTGAGATCAGAGAATTTGAAGGCGAGGATGGGAAACACAGTACAAATCTTTTGCCCAGCAATCACGTGAGGTTACATAGAACAGAGGGTATGGGTTTCAGACAATTATCAGGTACGAAAACTGGTTTCACGGTATAGTTGTTAACAAAATATATTACGGCAGGATAGCGGAATATTGAACATCTGTTAATATCATTCTGCGACAAAAATGTGACAATCTATCTTAAGTTATGCCATTAGGCCTAACTTTCACATCCAGTTAAAATTTTAGTTTCAGTTTCGAATCTTATTCTTGTTGTGTAAATTCCGTCTTTAGGATTTTCCATTTCAGGAGCCCCTCAGAATTTTTGCGTTATATATTAATTGGAACCATTAACATTTTGATTTGCTTCACTGTGATAATTTGCAATTCAGAAGAACTTTCAAAGTTTGTATTTTATATTTACCACACGTTGGTGTGGGTGCTCAGATCAAGTGGATGATAATACATACAGAAGAAGAAGAATTATGGGTATATTCATATCCAGGTTATCATTACATTAAAGAATAACTTTTATATTTTTACATTTAATTGCGGAATCAGTAAAAACAGTAAAAAAAGATTGCTAGCAGAGCTCTTGAAAATCTGCATAGCTCTTGAAAATCTGGTCCAAAAAACAAAATTTTGATGAATTTTACCTATCACCAGGGAGATAGATAACTCAGGTAAATATGGAGGGATGTTACCCAAAAAGGCACATGCACACAATCGGGTGGTACTGGTAATATTTACCAACTTTGACAGGAATCACAACTAACCTGTAGGAGTTGGGTTGACAAGAAATGAGTACAGATCGATGGATGGACGGATGGATGGAGAGATGGATGGATGGACAGACATACAGACAAATGGACAGACAGACAGAGATGGATGTATGGCTGGACATATACTGACAGAGATGCTGATCGCTATGTCACCCCCACCAGTAGTAACAAAAATAATCAGATGGTAAAGAAATTGTGCATGAATACATGCAGGTATTCTGAAGGTATGCATCACAAGATATTTAAATGGGGATAACTCTGTAATGAATCTGTTCCCAGCAAGAAGCACAATCACATCTGCACATGATACTGATAATGTGCACCAAATTTCAGGTTAATCCATTGGACACGTTACTACAAGTTACATTGACGAGAAATGATCATCGGAGATGGATGGAAAGACAGACAGACATACATTCTGGACAGATGAATAGACATACAGCCATACGGATAGTACATGCACATCTGCACACTGATGATAAACATTTTCTATCTCTAGATCGAAGAACATTCCCAGGTAAACAAACTTCTGGTATGGAGTCAACTCTGATTTTTAAGTTGATTATCCAGCCTAAGTCTGGGAGAGTTTTTAAAAACATTTACCTAATTATTGTCATGCCGGACATCAGACGCTGGATGTCATTTGGAGTGCTATGTCGAGATACTCCGTTTCGCTATGGGCGTGACCAAATTTAGTTACTGGCAAAAGCCTTAAACAAGAATTCCGCAGAATTAAATGTCTTGCTTGTCTCGTGTTTATCACAGTGACATTGACCTTTGACCTTGTGACCTCTGTGTAATCATGCTGCTTCCTAGTATTATAGGTAATCATGTATTCAAGCTTAGTTCCAATAGGATTAACCAATCCTGAAAAATAAATGATTTGCTGAATGGAAAAACTTATGGTTACACAAGAATTCCACGGAATTAAATGTCTCGCCTGTCCCCTGTTTGTCACAGTTACCTTGACCTTTGACCTTCTGCCCTCAATGTTATCATGTTGCTTCCTAACATTATAGGTAATCAGGTTTCCAAGTTGTAATAGCCTTAACCAATCCTGAAATATAAGCGGAAAAGTTTTGCTAAACGCAAAAACTTAATGCTGAAATAGCAGAGTTCTATATCAAGGTCACAGTGACCTTGACCTTTAACCTTGTGATCCCAATATCATCATGCATCCTCCTATCATTATAGGTAACCATGTATCCAAGTTTACTTGCAATAGGCTTAACCAATCCTGAAATATAAGCTAAGAGGTTTTGCTAAGCACAAACACTTAATGTTCTGTATCAAGGTCACAGTGATATTGACCTTTGACCTTCTGACCCCAACATCATCATGTTGCATCCTATTATTATAGGTAACCATGTATCTAAATGGATCAGGCATTGCTGAGATATAAGACAATAACTTTTGTTTAACGCAAAATATTAACAAAGATTATACTGTGACCTTTGACCCCATAATCTTGACGTCATGACCGCTTTATCGGTGGGCTGCTTCCAATCAATGTATATCACTATGTACCCAAGTTTGGTTCCAATTGGATCAGGCATTGCTGAGATATAAGGCAATAACTTTTGTTTAATGCAAAAACTTAACGTAAAATATTAACAAAGATTATACCATGACCTTTGACCACCCCCCCCCCCCACCCATAACCTTGATCGCAGGCGAGACAAAAAGCAGAGGTCAAATAGCAATATTAGAATGGTCTTGACCTTTGTCCTGGTGACTTCAGTAGTATATCCGGAGTCAAAATGATACCACCTCAAAATGATGCTGCCGTAGACCGACAATCGCAGCCGCGTAGACCGACAATGGCCGATTATTAATCTACGTGGCGGGCCGCCGCCGTAGACTGACAATCGCCGATTATTAATCTACGTCTGAGTCAAAATGATACCACCTCAAAATAGATATGGGGTAGATATGGGGAGAAAGTTATCTACGTCGCGGCCCGTCCTGGTAGAAATGTTTTCGAACAAATCTACGTCGCAGCCCTCTCTATGTAAGGCAGGCCCCTACTGGGCGCCGATCGGCGATCCGTGGCTCCCACAGCTATCTCCAGCCCTGGGGCAGCCGATCGGCGATCTGTGGCCCCAACAGCTATCTACGTCCCGGTATAAATGTTTTCGAGCAAAGTTATCTACGTCGCCGGGCGTTCGGGTAGACGCAGAATTTGATCTCATTCCCGTGGCTGCGAATGGTGTGAATTTCCATTTAGAGATAAGCAACCACAGTGATATACCAGCCGATTGCCTTGGTCTGAACGTCCATTTAGAGACAATCATACTCAGTGGTATACGAGCTGATCAAGCACGCATTACAGGGTCTGAACGTCCATTTAAAGACAAGCATACTCAGTTGTATAGCTTGTGATCAAGCACGCATTACGGGGTCTGAACGTCCATTTAGAGACAAGCATACTCAGTCATATAGCTTGTGATCAAGCACGCATTACAGGGTCTGAACGTCCATTTAGAGACAAGCATACTCAGTGGTATATATACACTATGATTACTGTTGTACAGCCTCGTGCTATGGCACAGCATTTCGGCCTTAGAGACTACTCTAAGGCCAAGAAAGCCGACCTGCTTAGATGATTGGACAGGCCTGTGCTGAGGAATTCATTGCTCGACTGAGACGATAAGTGAAGACGGGACGGTTTCCAGCGACCACCAGAGATGATCCTGAGAACTTCCACAAGAAAGCACAGCGGCGGCGTGAGCTTCATCAGTTGGATGAGGAGCTGACAGCTAGCTTACGAGCCAAAGCTGTAGCGACGCGGATGGCAGACCATCCAATGGAGCGCCTACCTGCCCAACGCAGGATCACTAAGTGTGTGATGGGGAGGTCTGAACCCTTAGCCCGGAGCATGAGGCGAGAGGGTGAGCAGATTCTCAATGAGCATCTGGGTGAGATGGAAGGTGAGGAGAGAGGAAGACGGACAGTACACGGGACGTTCTTCCAAGGCCTCAATGGAGACATTACAGGACAGATCATGGGTAAGATCCAGCAGACTGTCCAGAACGCCTTCTACCTCCGGTATACCCACACCTATCGCATCAGACACATCGAGGACGGTAGGGTGATGCTCTTCCACAAGAACGCTCCAGGGAGTTCGTGGCTGAACATGATAGGAGCAGCTCAGGACTGGGTGGCGGCAAGAGAGCAAGCCCGACTCGACCCCGACAACATCGATCGACCCAACACCAAGTGGGCTTTTGTCCGATCAATCAACGTTGAGGTCAAGGCTGTCATCGACCGCCAACCTTTGCTTGGGAAGGACCGCTCCCAGACTGGCTATGACAGAAGAAGAGTATGGTGGCACTTGACACCTACAATGATAACATGTGTCTCTGGAGATGCCTAAGAGGGTATCAGGGGGCCAGACCTGATAGAAGTACTGCTCCTGCCCGAGAGCTCACTAGACAGTTCTACAGCACCCGCGCACCTATGCCTGATGTTCCAAAAACCTCTATGGATCAGTTGGATAAGGTAGAGTTCTTCACGAAGATCGGGATTCGCGTGTATGAACAAACCGAAGAGGGCACCTGATCAGGCAAGCGGCCCACTACCGTGACACTATGACCATCTGAGTGTACAACCACCATGCTTCTATATCAAGAACATCTCCAAGCTGGCCCACACACTAGTCTGCAGTCACTGTCAGCAGAGGTTCACAAAGGCCCTGAATCTTCAGCGTCATGCTGACCATTGTACAGGCGGCAAAACAACCATAGAGTGCCCTGGCGAAAAGGTTGATGCACCACAGTCTGCATATGAGAAAGCCTTCTATCCACCCCAACCATCCAATTCAGTGGCTACTCATTGGGTCAGGTATGAGTCAAGAAACATATACACCATGTAGCGTGTGGGCACGGTGGCGAGCGTTGGATCGAGGGGGCTCCCGTAGATGGTTATGATCCGACTACCAAAACCATTTACCAGTTCCATGGCTGTTTCTGGCATGGATGCCCTCAGCACCAGCAAGGTGAGGATGCCGAACAAAGATACCACAAGACAGTCCTGAGAAAGGAGAAGCTGAGAGCATTTGGATGCACGCTTGTGGTACAGTGGGAGTGCTGTATAAAACGCTGTCCAGGCGTCCATAAATGAGTTCGGACCATCTCATACCCACACTTCATCATCTATGACTTTGAGGCACTCCTAGATGGTGCCAAGACTCATCCTACGGAGACTCTCACGATTGAGAGTACCCACATACCGATCTCTGTGTCAGACGGCTGCTCCTTGGAAGGCTCCACCAGTGAGCCAACTCACCTCTGCAATCCTGACCCAGAAGCTCTGATCAAGGCTTTCATGGATGAGATTACCAGGCGAGCACACAGAATCCGTACAGATGTCAAGGCACAGTTCACACCTTTAGACCTTGACAAGCTCCCAAAACGACAGCAGCAACTGATTACCGAGTGGTGTGACCAAGTTCCGGTGCTAGGCTTCAACTCTGGCCGCTATGACCTAAACCTGATCAAGAAGCACTTTGTGGATGAGCTGACCAACAGTACTGGCACAGTGAAAGTCGCCAAGAAAGCGAACCAGACAATGTTCCTCATCACCCCCGAGCTTAGGTTTATCGATGTCTTGAACTACCTTGGCCCAGGAGTCTCCTATGAGGCATGAATCAAAGCCTATGGGTGTACACAGCAGAAGAGCTGGTTCCCATATGAATGGTTCGACACACACGAGAGGCTTAATTATCCTGGACTCCCCAACTACCCAGCGTGGTGGTCTAAGCTCAAGGGTGGCTACCTCCTGAAGCTATCGGAGTGGAAACAGTCCAAACAGACATTCAGAGACCATGGAATGCGGACATTCACCAACTGGCTGCGATACTACAATAACTTGGACGTCAGCCCATTCATCGAAAGCCCTAGAGCGGATGCGACAGTTCTACACAGACAGAGATATAGACATTCTCAAAGATGCGGTGTCTCTCCCAGGGGTGTCACTGAAGTACCTGCTACGTGGAACCGCTTAGCACATGCCGGATGTTAGCCTCTACTCTCCGGGCAAGGAGGCCTACGAGATGCTGAAGGATGCAGTTGTTGGAGGGCCCAGCATCGTGTTCACCAGATACCACGAGGAAGGTGTGACACGCATCCGCCAGGGTGAGCGTGTCTGCCAACGTCTACTCGGCTCCGACGCAAATGCTCTGTACTTGTCTGCGATGGCTAAACAGATGCCCTGTGGTAAGGAGACAGTATGGCAGTGGTCCGGTGCTAGCGACGTAGCACGATTTAAGAAAGATCTGCTGGCTGACCACTGGTTCGGTTTCACTGAAGTGGACATAGAGGTTCCTACGGCACTGTGGGCGAAGTTCGAGGAAATGCCACCTCTCTTCTACAACAGAGAGATTCCAGCTGAGGCAGTATCTGTTGAGATGCTCACATACCTAGAGAAAACAGGTAGGAAATGTCCCACAACCAATAAACTAGTCGGTGCACTCTCAGCCAAGAGGAAGCTCTTGTATGCACCGTCACAAAACTTGATCTTTTAAGTCTTCCTGATGACAGCTGTGCTTGCCTGATCTTCATCGGGTGGTTATTGAACGATTTGAACTTTGCAGCTTGGATCAGTGCTATGCATTCCCTTCCTTTGCTAAGTGGGGGAATGCCTGCTGTCTGCTCCATTTTTTCTATTGGTGTTGATCTTATTCCACCAGTGATGATGCGCAGTGCCTGGTTTTGTACTCTGTCGAGGTTCTGTTGATGAGATTTAGCTGCTGTCATCCATGAGCTGGATCCATACTCAAGGTGTGGTCGTACGGCACCTAGGTAGATGGTCTTGAGGATCCTTTCATTGGCACCCCACTTTGTTCCTGCCAGCTTCCTCATGATGTTTAGCTTTCTTCTGGCCTTTGCCTCTGCATTCTGGATGTGCTCCTTCCATGTTAATCTTCTGTCATATGTGACTCCCAGGTATGTCTGCTGGTCCTCGTACTCGAGTGGAGTACCGCCCAGTGTCAGATTGCCAACCTTGGTTTTGGTGGACAGTGAGAATAGCATGGCTGATGATTTTCCTTTGTTGATGGTAATACACCAGCGATTGTCCCAAGCTGTAATTCTGTCCAAGGCGAGTTGCATTCTGTATGTGGCAGTCGTTGTGTACTCCTCGGTGCACCAGAGTACGAGGTCATCTGTATAGAGGGCTGCTTGGATCCCATTGGGCAGCTCTGCTACAATGTCATTAATGAAGAGTATGAACAGAGTAGGTGATAATACTCTGCCTTGTGGCACCATTTGTCTCAGCAATACATTCTGTCCAGATTGTCCATCCACCAGCACCCTAGCTCTGCGATTGTGTAGGTATGACTTGGTCCATCGGAACATGTTGCCACCGATGCCTGTGCGCCGGAGCTTCACGAGGAGGCCATCCTTCCACACCTTGTCAAATGCCTTCTGCAGATCGATAAAGGCAGCTAGCATCACCTTCTTGGCTTGAAAAGTGTCCTCTATGACCTGTGCAAGATGTGTTGTTTGATCTTCAATGGCCCCATCCGGATGTTGCACATACTGCAGCATGTTTAAGGTCTGGGTATATAGAGGGGTTAAACGGCTGCCATGTTTGGTAAAGTTCTCCAGCAGATTATCTATAGGCAGCAGGACAAGATGGCACGACAGCTACGGCGTGCACTGTCCCACTATGACAGGGTCCGAGGCCTGCTTCATGACATCAACATTGTCCACGAGCGAGTCAAGGTTACACCGCCGACGGATGCAGAGATACTGGCCGCCATAGAGGAAGGAGCGCCAGCTCGTGGTACAAAAGAACTCCTGACTCGGATACACTACATGAAGTTTGACATCACCCAGGGCAGGGCAGTAAATCTACCTGTGGGCCAAACCAACAGTCCTGTTATTCTAGCTCTCCAAAAGGCGAGGGTCGATCCCAAAGATCTACTAATGGTCGGGAAGTGGGCTGCCGTATTTAGCCTCCATAGCCAGGAAGAGCGAGAGATGCTGGATAGCCTCCAGTCTGGAGCAAATAACTACTTCAGGGAGGAGGTCAGTTCCGCTGTAGCGGAGAGCCATGACACTGGTCATGCAAAAGGTACTCAGAAGGTGTTCACTGTTGGACGCAAGGAGGCTGTTGAGCATATCTTCAATGAAAGAGGGCATAGGAGGTTGGACAGGAATCTGTAAGCATTTCTCAAATTCCCAGATAACTACCAGGACTACCTCATCAAAACCGCTCGCAAGTCAGATGCTCATCGCGCATGGAAAAAGTGGGTCTACCGTGAGAAGCTCCAGAAGAAGAGAGTCCTACCATCTGACCCTCAGTGGATAGAGTTTCAGCAACAGGCTTCTGACGAAACTGACGAAGTTCCTCAAGCTTCTGACGAAGTTCCTCAAGCTTCTGACAAAGTTCCTCAGGCTTTTGACGAAGTTCCTCCAGGCTTTTGACGAAGTTCCTCCAGGCTTTTGACGAAGTTCCTCCAGGCTTTTGACGAAGTTCCTCCAGGCTTTTGACGAAGTTCCTCCAGGCTTTTGACGAAGTTCCTCCAGGCTTCTGACGAAGTTCCTCAAGCTCCTGACGAAGTTCCTCAAGCTTCTGACGAAGTTCATCAAGCTTCTGACGAAGTAGTGGACGAAGTTCCTCAGCCTTCTGATGAACGAAAAAAGTTGCAGCCGGCAGTCTGTCAGCGATGACGTGTAGAGCAGGCTAGTTTCCTGGCTGGATTCAGCTTGTAGGTGAAGGTCTGCGCCTTTTCCAGAGAGGGCTTGAAGTGTGACAGCTCACCTGTCTCCTTGTTGCTGAAGATGAAGCGGTACAGATCAGCTGCCCTCTGTACACCTGCGATAAAGTCCCTTTTGGGCTCCTTGAGGGTTATGCTGTCGTATATGGTCTCGAGCAGGGCACGTCCACACTTGGAGCTGAAGTATAGCAACCGGGCATTGTGGCGGATGTCTGGTGAGATCTCGTGGGTGTACTTCTGAAAGAGGATGAAGACAGTTATCTTTGTATGCCGGATGCGCCTGGTGATGTTGCTGAGGTAGGTCACTGTCTTCTGGTCCATTGCAGGGTCATCGATAACTAGAACAAGGGGTTCTGTCAGTCGGGCTGCCAGCAGCTACTCCATCAGGGCTTGCAGGTTGTGCGTCTTGGTGATTGGACCATTGTACCATTGATCATTACTGTCAACCACCTCAGCGGCGGAGTCAGACACCAGAAGGATGTATTGAGAGTGTAGATGTTCGGTCAGGAGAGCCCGCAGCAAGATGTTTTTCTCGTGGCCTGACGGGGCAATGATCAGCACCACCTGGACAGCATCAGCCGGCCTACTGTCGAATGGTACAGACATGCGCGCGGAGGATGGTTAACACTTGGTCGGCGGTAGCCTCGTCTATATCTGGGAGACTAAACGGCAGTACTTCCTGCACCAGCTTTTGCGCCTGCTGTGTGGGTAGCGTTGTACCTCCGGCGGATATGAAGGATGCGATGGAGGCGTCAAGCATGAAATCCCAGCAGCAGCTGAGAAGATAGCGTAGAGGGCCTGCGTCATCACCCACAGTGTCTAGTACATCAAGTATCTGTACGATACATGCACGGGAAGTCATGACTATTATGTGAGCCTAAACGGCAAACCAAAGAACCCTGACTTCTTCACCTGTGGTAGCTGGAGGCTGGCGGTATCATCTTTTTTGCCAGCGACAGTGATATTGCTCAGACCGATGGTGCCTACCCTGAGATTCTCTCCGTCTTGATGGAAAGAGCTCCGTGGTTTCAGGAGATCCTTAACTAGGTCTTGTGCATAGGATTCAGCCATAACCTTGATGGCACCAGCGTCGTCGACTCCGAGCATACCTCGCATCGTTGCCCTGTCTTTGATGCCCATCCCCTTGTATACAGGCTTGGCCTTGTTAATGGCTGATTGTCCTACTGTATCAGTGTTCCCGATGAGATCTCGGGCTGGGATGGTACCTCGGATCTCCCGCGGTCTCCCTTCTCATCGAAGTCTAGGAAGGAGATAGGGGTAACAGTGTCCTCTGAACCAAGGCGTGCCTCGCCCAAGTGAGCAAGATCGCCTAGCTCTTTGCTTTCTAGGTCTGTGAGTGAGTCATAGTGCTATATACACGGCTTAAACCTACTAGTCATACCCCCAGTGAAATAGTTGGGCATAGGAGGACCACGCAGTCGGCCAAGGGAATAGGTACCAGTGCTCAGGGTACTTGCCCCCTCTGCAGGGGCATGCCTTGTGGGAGGTCCACCATTCCTGGGCATTGGCAATCCTCAGGCCACGTGCTCGACTATGGGATACACACCGCCCTCCGGCATGCCATGCCTCATATGCTGCAGGGGTCTCGTCATCCATCTCTCACTATTCAGAGTGGTTAAACGTAGGCGACGATGATCTCAGCCATTGCACTCGTTGCTAGCCCTAGAACCGCAGCCTCCATTAGTGTATAACGTTTACCCATGATCTTGGCAGCGGCAGTGTAGGCGGCACCACTGAGGGCGATCTTTGGGATGGGGTGAGTTATTCCGAGACAGTGGCCGGCCACCCCACTCACCACGGTAGCGAGGACAGCTGCAGTGGCGGCAGGAAGAACCTCATTTCCACCTGTCATCTTCACCACGGCCACATTCGCCGCCACGTTACTGGCGACATGGACTGCCAGAGGCTTAGCCTGTGTCAGTAACTTCTGTGTCTTGGTTCGCAGCAGGTTCTCCACTTTCTGAAGACTCGTCTGGCTCTCTGGCAACTGCTTCACGATCAATACCGTTGACATCATTGTTTAAGCGCTGAGTATACAATGCAGTTAAACGTCTGTGTTCCCTGTCGAGTGAGCTAATAAGATCTTCCCAGTCTGCATCTGCTAGGTGTCCGGTGTTGCTACTCAGGAATATTCATCTCTCTATTGAGACATCTTAAACATGTCCGGGCTCATGCTATGCGAGAAGTACTACGAGGTCTTCCGGAGGGAGCTGAAGGCCTACAAGAAGAAGACACCAGATGAGCTCGTTCAGCTCTCCGGTGCTGAGATGACAGAGGAGCTGCCAGCTGTGAAGCTCTATCTAGGATTTGGTAAGGGGTAGATCTGCTTCCTTGAATACCTTATCATGGGCGGGAGTATCGTCGGGCAGCTCCTGCGAGCTAAAGGTTTCTACAAGGATCGGGAATATCTGTCAGATGTGTTCCAGCAGTTGCTGACCCAGAGCTGAACAAGGCTCTGCGATACTACAAGCTGGAAAAAGGATGCGCTGTGGAACCCTCCAGCCCTTGGATGTGCATGTTGGCAGCGTGTACAGGGGCTGTAGGGCAGGCCAAGCTGCCTCAGTGTCTCACCGTGGTCCCCACCGCTACTGATGAGAGTCAGGATAGTCTTATAGCTGATTTGCTAGCGGCGGAGTAGGCTAATCCCGAGCACCACGATAGCTAGGCCCGACACCACTCATAGAGCTGCCACAGGAAGCAGTGTCGTGTCGACTGGCTGCAGTGGCGGGGTTGGTGCTGCCATGGGAAGCGGCCTGTCGACTGGCTGCAGTCTCAGGGTCGGAATGACTGTATGGCCCATACTACGTGTAGGTGTGTTGATATCCGTGTTGAAACCGAAGTGGGCACCGGGGGAACTCCCCTTGACTATCATGTTGTTATAGCCCCTGACTTGGAGGTCCTCGATGTTCACGATCATGTTGCTCGGAATCATCCGTAGGTGTGGTGAAATAGCAAAGTCAAGTTTGCGACGGGCCTTCTGCAACCCCTGCTGGAACTTAGCAATAAGACTGCTGGGATCTGCCACGATGATCATATCCTCAACGAGACTGATGAACATGGCCTGGACCTCTGCTCCACTGACACCATCTATGGAATGATGCAGCTTGGTCTGTGCTGTAAGGAGGCAGTAGCACAGTGCTTCCAGGGACTGCTTGATCCGAACGATCCCTGCTGGTGTGAGGCCTGAAGTGGTGTGCGGGACAAAGTACTTCCACACATCTGGGTAGTCCTGCCTGATTCCGGTGATGTGCATATTTTGCACTATCGCTCAAGGATCGGAGTCTGGATCGAACGAGAATGTCGCTGTCTTCCGACGGCCTACTCGTCGGGGTGTTCGATAGGGGAATCCTGAGTAGTCATGTCTCGGGTCACCATACATAACCCCTAGACCATTGTTGTCGCCACCATGCTACTGATAGTCTGGGTGAGCTCTGAACTCTCTCTGTAGTCTGCTGGCCGCTGAGACGCTATGACTGTTGAGCTGTGGGTCGAAGTCGTTTGTATCAGGGAGGCTTGCACCCAGCTCATGGAGGATTCGTCGCACAGTGAAGTACACGTGGAATCTGAGACAGCTGGCGATGAGCACAGCTTCAGGAGTACCAGAATAGGAGTGAAGCAGGGTGGAACTTACTTCACAGCTTGCCGTGGCACACCACACAGCAAAGTTCAGTTGCTGATTCCAGTATGAGAGGCTTGGAGCAGCCATCCAAGTATGAGCTTGCTTCACATCCTTGATGGTGATGGGGCGGTTCGTCAGCGGTCGTGGGTTGACGGAGAAGCTGGTTCGGGCCCGTCCATCCACTGTGATAGAGAACGGTATTAGCTCTGGTATATCATCCAGTAGGCCTCTCAGGCCAGTCAAGGGTGTACCAAGGAGGGGCGGTTGGGTCCGGATGACTGTCATGCGGTTCAGTGGGAAGGTCATCTATACTGGTGTTCTTAAAGCTACCATACAGGCAGCACATTATTTGTAGTCGTCTCGACTCCAGAGAGAGGCGAGGTGACCTCGCCGTAACATCTCGTTTTTTAGCTCCTCCATATCAACCCGCCCGCTGGAGCCTTTGAGGTATTGCTGTCGCACTTTAGGTTTCTCAGTGCGGTACAGGGCTTGGACCTTCAATATATGGCGGTACTCTTCATCGGTGACCTGGCCATCCTCGAGAGTTTTGCTGACAGGCTCGTCGATAGTCCGTAGCATACTTTGTGCTAGTGTCACATACTTAGCATGCTTCTCCAACCTCCTTGTGATCTGCTGCTGCCCCACCCCCAAGCCCAAGACAGTGGCGGCTAGTGTCACGCCACCCAGCGGGATGGCGACGAGGGCACCCACCCCTGTACCGAGAGTGGCCACAGCAGCCACACCAGCACTTGCTCCAATCACACCCGCAGCAGTGGTTGTACGCGCGAGGACGTTGTAGGCTGTCTTATATCGACTGCGCGTTCTGCCGTACTTCTCTGCCTGGTGGTATCTATCTGCTGGAGTCGCCAGCCGTGGATGGTACCGCCCTCGTCAGCAGTCAGGGAGGGGTATAGTTCTGGCTGCTACTGCCACTCTGATTTTGCCATAGTATACCTAGAGATTAAACCTGCATCACCTGCTTATGAGTCATGGAAGGGTTCATTATGGAGAGCCTGGCTAACCGTGCCAGATTTTTGGTCTTGAGACAGCTGTCTCTTAGAACGTGGTCATCCAGCACTATGTCGGGTGCCAGTAGCGTTCTGAGACATGACATCTGGAACTTCACCTTATCACCAAGATAGTATGTCCGCCGCTGGATGACAGACAGACAGACAGACAGACAGATGGACGGACATACAGACAGATGGACGGACAGACAGAAAAATGGACAGACAGACAAAGAGATGGATGAAAGGCTGGACAGATACTGACAGAGATGCTGATCGCTATATCACCCCCACCAGTAGTAACAAAAATAATCAGATCGTAAAGAAATTGTGCATGAATACATGCAGGTATTCTGAAGTTATGCATCACAAGATATTTAAATGGGGATAACTCTGTAATGAATCTGTTCCCAGGCTCGCAACAAGCACACTCACATCTACACATGATACTGATAATGTGTACCAAATTTCAGGTTAATCCATTTGACACGTTACTACAAGTTATATTGGCGAGAAATGATCATCAGAGATGGATGGAAAGACAGACAGACATACATTCTGGACAGACGAATAGACATACAGCCATACGGATAGTACATGCTCATCTGCACAGTGATGATAAACATTTCCTATCTCTAGATCGAAGAACATTCCCAGGTAAACAAACTTCTGGTATGGAGTCAACTCTGATTTTTAAGTTGATTATCCAGCCTAAGTCTGCGAGAGTTTATAAAAACATTTACCTAATTATTGTCATGTCGGACATCGGACGCTGGATGTCATTTGGAGTGCTATGTCAAGCTCCTCCGCTTCGCTATGGGCGTGACCAAATTTAGTCACTGGCAAAACCCGTAAACAAGAATTCCGCAGAATTAAATGTCTTGCTTGTCTCATGTTTATCACAGTGGCATTGACCTTTGACTTGCTTCCTAGTATAATAGGTAATCATGTATTCAAGCTTAGTTCCAATAGGATTAACCAATCCTGAAAAATAAATGATTTGCTGAATGGAAAAACTTACGGTTACACAAGAATTCCACGGAATTAAATGCAGAGGTCAAATAGCAATATTAGAATGATCTTGACCTTTGTCCTGGTGACTTCCATGTCACCGTCCAGTATCCTCTTGGCATAAGCAACCATGTACCCAAAATGTGTTCCATTGGGGCTAAGCAATCCCGAAATATAACATGATATGATTTGCTAAGCCTAAAAACCATACATTGAAAAATAACAAAGTTTGTAGAAGTCAGAATGACCATGTCCTTCGATGTTGTGACTTCAGTGTCAGCATGCTGCTTCCTAAAATTATAGGTAACAATGTATCCAACCAAGTTTAGTTCCAATAGGACCAACCAATCCGGAAAGATAAGCCAAGAAGCTTTGCTAAATGCAAAAACGTAACATTGAAAAACAGAGTTTTGTATGAAGGTCACAGTGACCTTGACAAACTTGAATGAACATATCAGGATAGTATTGTGACCTCAGTATCATCATGCTGCTTTCTAATAGCATACACGACCATATAGCCAAGGTTACTTGAAATGGGATTAATTGATCCTGAAATATATACTGAGAAGTTTTGCTAAATGCAAACTTAACATTGTTGATGCCATCGCACGGTCATCAAAAGATTAAAATATCGAGAAATGTTCATAGAAAAGAGTGATATGAATTCTGGACTTGTATTGTTATTGTCATTTGTCTTGAAAGATTAAAGCAAAAACATTTACACTATGCACTAACTATATTGAGCACTGTTTTCATAAATTTACATGCGTGTCTCCTTCAGCTATACGTGTCCAATGTACTGCAGCACCAGCAAAAATAGATTCACACACTTTCTAGTTTTATAGGATCTCCTGGACATGTTTGGAAATCCATGCTGTCTGTCGAAAAAACTGACCAATAAAATTTCTATATATAACATCTTTACCCAGTTTTAATGAGATGAACACAGTGGTAAATGAGCAGTATGGTGTTTCTTGACATTTAAAAAAAATCAAGATGTTGACTGCCGAAGATATTGACAAATCAAATTTCTGTATATAAATTCTGAGGTCTACCATGCTAAATTAATGAGCAGTCCTTTAACCACTGTCTTAAACATCTGTGGGAATCTGGCTGGATTGCCACCAAAATGATTGACTAATTAAAGTTAGGGTCCTTCCAACCATGCTTGTAAAAAATCAGGCCATTTTAAAGTTTGTAATGGGGTCCTTGCAACCAAGGTTGGTTAAAATAAGATAAACTTTGAAATCTAAGTCTTTGAAAGATCCAAGATGGCTGTTAAAACGTGTATATCAAAAATTCTGTATTCAATTTCCTTCGTATGAACGGATGGGTTGATGGATGGATGGCTCACAGATAGTTGCTATGTGACTAGCTAACGTGCCTCACCAGGCCAAATAAGTATTTCAAGCAGCCAAGAAATGTCTGGGAATTCTTTTTACAAACTTTAAATCGCTGTACCATATATAGTTGCTTACAAAATATTACTAGGTGGTGATGGCCTGTACTAATATATATTTAGGAAACACATCTAAAAGAAGCACTACTTTCCTACCTGTAATAGGACCAATAGTTGTTGGGACGGTTGACATCTCAGTAGTGGTACGTTCTGTTGTGGAGGTAGTTGTTGGTAATGTTGTACTTGTGGTTTCAGTGGCAGTGAGAGTCGATGGCACAGTGATGGTTGTTGTGTGTTCCGTTGTACTGGAAGATGTTGGTACTGCTGCTGTTGTTGTTGCAGCTGTGGTGGGTTCTGTTGTAGCGGGAACTATTGGCTCTGTTGTAGTTTCCATGGTTTCTGTTGCAGCGCTACTTGTTAGTAAGACTGCTGGTGTTCTGATTAACGTTGTAGAGGTAGTTGTTGGTACTACTGTGGTTGTCGTCGTTTTTCTTGTAAAGATACGTGTTGGTACTGCTGTAGTCAGCATGGCTTTGGTTGTAGAGATAGGTGCTGGGACTGTTGTGGTTTTTG
Source organism: Chaetoderma sp. LZ-2023a (assembly GCA_034401795.1). NCBI lineage: Eukaryota > Metazoa > Mollusca > Caudofoveata > Chaetodermatida > Chaetodermatidae > Chaetoderma > Chaetoderma sp. LZ-2023a. The sequence continues at coordinate 4,743,610 of CM067364.1, forward strand.
TGCTTTTTGTGGTCGATATAGTTGTTGGCACTAATGTGAATGTTGAAGTGACAGTTGTTGGCACTGTTATGGTTGTTGCGCTTTTTGTTGTAGATATATTTGCTGGTACTGTGGTAGTTGTTGTTATCTCTGTTGCAATGATAGTTGATGGCACTGCTGTGGCTGTCGTAGTCGCATAAGTAGGGTTGGCCACTGCTGTGGTTGGTGTGGCCTTGGTTGTAAAGATAGTTGTTGGAACAGCTTTGGCTGTGGAACTTTTTGAAGTAGACATCAGTCTAATAATTCTAGTTGCTGTTATGCTTTGCATAGTACTGGTTAATATCCCTAGAAACACAACAGATAAAAACATGAATTATTGCTAATCGAATGTTAGATTTAGAATGAGATCTACGACACAAGTAAATTTGCAATCAATAAACTAAATGACTGACCAGACAAGCAAAGTGGACTAACAAAGATAGAGAATCGAATGCCACACGAGTTTGCTTAGACAGAGGGATCAATATTTTGAAGTTTTCCAATAACCATTATTCTGATCTCTGATGCCCAATCAATGTCATTTGCAAGACTGTGCCATTTGTTTCTCATAGACTGATTTCTGTCCACAGTGTCTTAACATCATGAGATGTAGCATCACGGCTTGATAAAAATATTTAGTAAACATTTAAATACTTTAGAATATTCAGAATTGTATACTATTAGTTCAAAATATCTAGATGGAGTTGAAATCATCCATATAGGATCATTTGCTAGACAATGGTGGATCGAGAAGAGGTTATCGGGATGATCCTATATGCATCTATGGCATGATTGTGGTTCTAAATTCCGTCTACAATATGCAGGTGCCCATCAATTTGAGAAATATCAAAATACAGGAACACATGTATAACTGTTATTAATTTAGTAATTTCATTTGAAACTGGCAATGTAATCCGAGTCTACTCTGGCCCTCAATCAAGCACATGACAGATATCTGTACAGAAATGGTTGGCCAGGTAGGCGGGTAAATAGTAAAGCCATACAATTCGTACTGTAACCACACTTAGTACGTCATCATTTAAGCGTTCATGACGAACTTATCTACGTATTTCATGATGTCGTTGATTATGACGTCATGCTACATGACACATAGTTGAGTATGGCATCATATGATTGATGGAGAAACTGTAAAGATCCATTACATGAGCAACAATTGTGCTATTATGCATCGTTATGTGTTATTTAACTGCTCAATGTTCATGTCGAAACACAACTTTGGACTTACCACTCTGATGGCAATATTCTATCTTTTACGATGTGTCAATAGCAAAGAAGTGTACATTTTTCAACAATTTTACTGGACTATGTTGCTGTCTACGCCCGCAATATCGTCCATCAAATTTGCTGTAAAATGAACACCAGATCATTTTTAAATTTAATTTTGATATCTGAGGGCTACGACTTAATTGTTTACTTGTGTACTGCGCAAATCTTATCATAGTGCATACAAATTGTTATTAGTGGGGTCGTGATTAAAATAACAATTCAAAAACACCTAACACACAATTTAGTGACAACACTATGTTACAAATATCATTAAGAATTGAGTTTTAGTTTAATAGTTCATATTTAATATAACCTTGAACCGATTGCTAACGATGCTTGTTGACATACTGTAAAACAAATATTCTCTATATCCTCAACAAAATTATAATACAAAACTCAATTTCAATGTAATAGTACAAGTAATTAAACCTGTAGAATATTGTGAAACTAATTAGTTACGAGTAACAGCTCACAGTCAATTTAGTTTCAAAATATTCCAAAGTAATGTTCATTAAATTGTGATGATTCGCGTTTGTCCTTTCAGCCTTTAAGGGTTAATCTATTGCTACACTCACCAGGTGTTGAGGCAGTCATAGTTGTTGTAGTAACACTGAAAAGGCAGAAAACAATGTTTTAAATTCAATCCCTAATGGGATCCATTGCTAGCCAGACACAATCTCTAGCTAAGCTCTGTCCATTCTGTACACGTCTGTGTATAGATTTTAACATGTCAACTCTTTGATGACGAATCCGGCCGAACCCGGCCTCTGCACTGGTCATAAGAAATGCCTATTTGCAGGTCAAGAGGCTATTTTTGAAATTGTATCACAGGAATGACTGGCTCGATAATCGAGCCAGTCATGCCAGTGGCAAATCTAAAAAATAGTCTTCTCATGGACTGCAAATGGGCATTCAATAAGCAAATACTTCTGAACAAATTTAGACATTAAAGGGTTAACCCGGAATTTTCAGAATCTCAATTTCAAAGTAACTGTACAGTTAAAATGTTTAATATTTCGGCAATAACAGCTCCCAGTTAAATTAGTTTCGACATATTCAACAAAATATTTATTGGACTGTAAATTCACCAAAGACAAGCCATTCAAATGGTCACTGTCAGACCGTTGCTGATTTTCTGTCGGACATATATGTCATTTGCTTGCGATGTCATCCGACATGGTACCTATTTTGATTATGACGTCGGATACTTGAATGGCAGATCTGATCCTTCAACTATATCTGTATGTACAACCAAATCCAAAATCTAAAAACAATAAGATTACATATTTATACTATCAGACACAATAACTCGAAAACAATGTCAGGGGCTATCAGCTCAAGACTGTATCATCTCCAGAAATTCAGCAAATGTCCTCTATACGCACCTTGCTATCAAAACTTTCTGGCAAGGGATGGGGCAGCCCATGGTGGTCGGGGTGAGTGTGTGGATGGGGTGGGGTGGTGTGGGTGTGTGGATGGGGTTGTGTGAGTGGGGGGGGGGGGTGCTTGCTACATATTTTCGTAGCCCTGCTATCTGTTGATAGCCTGAGGAAACGCTACAAATAATAGATGCTGAATTCTGATGTCCAGAGTTGGCGGATGCTGAAGAACAGATGTATAGTTAACAAGTATCCTGAGTTGGGCCTAGTAATGATGTATAGTGTAGCAGCATCCCTTTCAATTGGAATCAATTATGCTTTACAATCTCTTTCCGAAAAGCATCATTGTTATTGTTCTAATGAACTAATAGCCTATGATCCAGAAATAATCGTCATCTAATGACGGGAAATGCGCACAAGATTTGCCGATGTCCTATCTAACGACAGCACAGTTCCCGTCACACCGACATTGAATGAATGCCACAGTATTGGACACAAACCCAGTACCTTTGTCGAACTGTTGTAAACATTGCTGATGAGGTGTTGTAGATCATGATGAATGATGTCATTCTAAGGATAGATAAGGAGTTTTCAGGAACACAAATGCCCAGTTGCGTTCAGAGGAGGTAGAGGTGGAATATCAAGATAATTAAGGGATAAAATAGTTAACGATTCCTTTGATTGCTTCCAAGGTCTTACCTGCTGCACACAAATCCAGAGCTTGTATCAGTACAGACTTCATTCAACCCACATGGTGATAGTGCGCAAGTCATCAGCGCCGTAACTGGAACTGCAATGTGCAAAATCTAAATGATCAAAGTCAAGAACACTGTCAGGTGTGTACACATCAGATCACCAGGGTCTAGCATAAATGGACCTTTCCAGTTTATCCATCAATCATATGACGTCATGATCAAATACGTGACATGTAGGATGATGTCATAATCAATTGTCAGGAATGACAGAGAAGTTCGTCACGAACGCTTGTATGGATAGCATGTTTTGCTGTTTAATAAACATGCGATTGAATATTTTGAAACCAATTTGACTGGGCGCTGTTGCTGCTATAGGCAGCAACAGCACCCAGTCAAATTAGTTTCAAAACATTTAACAGACTACATGTATAGTTTTCTGGAAATTGGTAGTCAGGGAGTTCTGTGATCGATTGACACCAAAACACCCGTGGTTAAGTGTGGGTGGCGGTTAGCTAAAGATGGGCGAGACATAGATAAGACTGGATTCTTCCATTGTGAAATACACGCAAATCCTCTGCAAGCTTTCCATGATACACATAGATCCAGTATTTGATCTGCTCCTGGTCCAGATTTTAACCAGATCACGGTGTAATGACCATTGATATCATATGATCGTGAGATCATACATATTAATTGTGTTCTCCTATGAAGGGTTATAGTTGGGACTATTTGGCGAATGGATTTAACACCGTAGCTTATGCCATCCTCAATACACTAGGCCCAAATCCACTACAATATAGTTGACAAATTTTCATTTAGCCTTGCACAATCGGAAAATGAATTGCTTGGCATGATCATGAAATAATTTGCTACGTGTCAATTACAAACGCGTTGAGGGTACTGTATTTGAGACGCATTTGTTTTATGAATTATTATTAGCTATGAGGTGCCTCTCGTTAGTGGCGGTCGAACTGTGGATTAAGATGTGAATGAGGAATCGCCATTTCACCCATACATAATTCCCATGTCGGACATATACACCGTCAAGGAGGCCTGAATGAACGAGTGACTGAATCTACAGTATTATTCCACACATTGGAAGCAGTTTTTTAATTAGCATCAGATCCGTGGGCATCTACAATCCGTTAATTTAATAAAATGGCCCAACAATCTTCTCCAGTTCTTATTTAAGAACATTAACTAATTTGAGTCCAGTTCCAGTTTTATTAAGCTATTTCCGCTCGATTCAGGCAGTATTATCTCATTAGCTTCTGGCGGCATGTCGCCAGTGATAAGACTGTCTCGCTAGCTTCTGGCAGCTTGTGGCCAGCGATCTTATGCTCATGTAGCTTCTGACGCCACGTGGTCAGCGATCTTATGTGGCCAGCGATTCCGTGATCATGTGGCTCCTGGTGGCGCTTGGCCAGGATATGTAGTATATCTGTGGGTGAGCTGGCTTTGTGGCCAGGTGAGCTATTAACTCTCGTCATCACCTGGCAATAAGCATCCAGCTCTATTGCCATGCCTCTGGCCATCTCATCGTGATCTTAGCAACAGTTCTTGTCGTTTGCACAGTTCGTGTTAAGTGGGAGCACCCGAAATATTATAATAAGCCTTATTCTTCATTCCAGCATTGCTATCAACGTCTCCCAGTGAACATTACGGCCTCGGAACTTTCATGCGTCAAGATAATGATACCGCATACAGGTCATATTTGGATGTTATAATAGTTATACCTTTGCATCATTTATCATTATAATTATTAGAATTATAAGCCTCTCAGTTTTTAAAAATTAGAATGGAAAATTGAAACTAGTTTAAATCTTATATTATTGTTGTATTTATAAGTAAATAACCATTAGTTGTTGTTCGTTCATGTTTTGGATGACTCAGTAGTCGATAGTGCTTTATATTCACCAGATCGAATAGGGGTCATCTGAAATTGGGACAAGGGACATAACCATGGTATAATTTTCGCTCAGGTTAACAACAATACTGATTGGAGGTAAATTAAAATCATCTGTGTCATTCATCGGACGTTTAGATATGCATCAACCAGTCAAATTATTGTCTCACTGGGGCTGGTCCAAAAGTCCAGCGGGAGAGCAGAGTTTGGATCGATCAAAATGACTAATAATTATTCTTCCATTTAGGATTTAGTTTCCTCATCTGGTCCTTATTTTTTTACAAATAAGTTTTTGACCAAATATTCAACTACAGATATCAGAGAGTTTCATCAACTATTGTCAAAATAAAAGCCATACTGCAATAAAACTAAACAAATGTGGAAGAATGAATAAATATAAGTTTATCTTTGAAAAGGTGTTGCTCATTGCTTCAACTTAACCGTTTTGGTTCAATCCGTTCAGATACTAATGCTACTTAAGCTGCCCTATTAGGAGCAAGTTTTCTGTGTTTGTTGAGATACTAATCTGGGCCACTTAAATATAATCGAGCCAGGAAACTAAGGACGAGTTGAAACTTCAATGAAATGGTCATGTAAACTCTCCTTAAATCGAAACCCCAGGATTAACAAATGAATGGCATTTACTACACCTAGACGTCTGTCGACCTTTCCATTCCGAGTTAAGCATTTTACGCATTCAAATATTATGTCATCACCCTTGTATGACGTCATCATTCAATGAATTGGATAAAAAAAAAATTTAAATCCTTTGAACAATTTTAAACTCGGTCGAAATTCGATGATATTCCATAGAATATGGTGTAGCTCGCGGTGGTACGTGCTGGTCTGCCGATAAATATCCGCCCATCACACCCAAGTGTGCGATGACCGGGATGGCTGGTTAGGTGCGAGAGGAAGGTGATTCGCGTGAGCTTCCATCACAGGAATTCTCATTGTTGCGAGAGGCAAGTGCCTCGCGTGGGCCTCCGTCACAGGAAAATGACTTCGACGTCGAAGCAGAGGAGAAGAGTTGGCAAAAAGGGCCACTCTTTTGTTCAACAGAAAATGCTATGTGCTGAAAAATCCTAGTGAAGCCATAATTAACGTGATGCGTACTGGTTTACGTGAAGGCGGAACGAGCGATTTCCGAAGAATTCCCATGTCACCGTCTTATGTAGTTCCAAGATGCTGTATTGGTAGATGCGGCTTTATTTATGCAGGCTTTCTGCTACAGTCTAACCTATCATTTAAGTGTTAGAAACGAAAACTAGCTTTGGCCACAAGTGGCAGGGATTCCTACCTATCGTTAGATACAGCTGTCCAATGGGCGCAGACGCCTAGTTTCCTGTAGGTCACTTTGAAAGAGCATCTACCTCCACGGACAGCATGCGTACATGTTACATCACAACGCATCAGAATTTGATGAAAATCTGGCTACCTTGCTCCACAACCACATAAAACATCACCTGGAAAATGGCTACATTTCACATAAACAAGTTTGATCACTGACATATTGTTAAGGCGGGGATATAGAGGTGAATATCCATCGCGAGCGTCCTTCCCGTGACGGTGTGGCGGATTCCAAGATCCTTCCCAGACACTACAACGAGTTGGAAGATGTGCGTCTCGTCCATCAACGCTTCCTACGGATCTAACTTTTTGACCTGTTGTTAGGATTAAGTTGCAATGTGGCCAGATATGCACTGTGGGTCAGTAAATAAACTATCAATCTCACATTTATAACTATATGTTTTCGCAGTGCTTTCCTATGTTAGCGGGGTTATCTAGCTATCTGAGGATATGGGGAAGATGTATGTAAATCAGTACTTTAACCATCACCGCTCGAAAACCTCTGATAGTTTCCCAGGGTCGGATCAGATCAACCTGCTGATGGGACGTCCAAACAATTATAAAGCCATACGGCTGGTGGATCATGGAAAGAGACAATAACTTGATATATACGAGGCCATATAGGTATTTGGCCAATTTTTACACAACCTTGCTGGAGTGCGGGGCTACCTTATCACAACAACTGGAAAAGAGGCGGACACTATGTATCTCCTAACGAAGAGATTGTCCCTAACCACTTTAACCACTTTAACCTATCCTGTTGAGCTAAATAGTACGGTTTAGTCGATGACATGCCGGGCTCAAACAATTAGAGCATGGCCAGCGACCTCAGTGTAAAATTGATGAAGGTGGGACTAAATGATGCTGATATAAATGTTGCTGAATAGTATTTCCTAGCGTACTGCGGTCTAAGTTTTCTATAATTAAACAAAACATTTCAACAGAATGGCTATCTGCCATTTCCAACAAACCAATGCAATGAACAATGACAATTTATATAAGAATTAATGAGGTAGTAAATATCAGGTTAAGAGACCTAAACAGTGCGGTTAGTTAAAGCACTGTAGCTCACGAGTTTGCGTCGGGCCATTCCTGTGTGTGATGTCGGGATGCTGCGCCACATGTGCACGATGAACGAGACAGCTGGTTAGTTCCGGCTCTCGGGGTTTCGGATCCCATGTGATGCAGACCTGTGGTCAACTTAGACCGCTACTAAGGCCGGTGGAACTCAATTGTTCCAGTGGGGTCGTGCGACAATTGCTACTAACATTAAATTGAATGGTGTCAGCCCACGAATTTGTGTCACTGGTATGCCTGTCCATAGCAATTTTGAAACTATGGACTTACAAGGATTTGTGATAAGTAAAAAATAGTAATTAAGAAAATATAGCCAATACAAACCGGCAAGTTTGCTAGATAACAATGAACATTTGAATAATACATAACATAGAGACAGCTTATGAACCTCTACACGTGGAGACATCGGAGGTACCGCACAGACCCTTGAGTCTGCAGTGGTACCCCCGCAAAGGAGGCTCCCAGATACGAGATCACTAATTAACTTTATATAAGTTATAATAACTCTACACTGAAAAAGATGAGGAGATGAAACTCCTTGCATGGTGAAAGCCATGGTGCCTCATGCGGGCATTACTTCTAGATGCTATAAAAATTGCGGTGAGAAGTAGTAACCTCGCATTGGCCGCTGTCACTGGATATCTTTGCCCCCACTGCTGAAGCGGAGGAAAAGTGTTGGCCAAAAGGGGCCACTCTTTTATTCAGCCAATGTGTTGTGAAATTGTCACAAGCAGATCTTTTATAACTGCCCTATCATTAAGGTGGGGATAGAGAGACAAATATCCACCACGAATGTCCTTCTCGTGAGGGCGTGGCAGATTCTAACATCTTGCCCAGACATGGAGATGCGCATCTCGTCTGTCTCCAAGTCCTATGGAGCTAAGTATTGACCTGTCGTTGGGTTTAAGCTCAAGCTGCCCAATATGCACTGCGGTGCGGGGGCAATTTTCTAAAGGAAATATAAAATAATAATTATAATGTGTTCGCAGTGCTTCCCACATTGGAAAAGATAACTAACTACTAAGTATCCTAAGATACAGTGCGAGTGTATGTGACACCATACCTTGGTCATCACCGCTCGGAAACCTCCGATAGTTTCCCTGAGTCGGATCAGCCCACGGTACAGGCAGGGATATCCAAACAATTAAGAAGCCATCATGCTTAGTGGAACATGAAAAGAGACAATAACTTTATAGTTGTGAGGCCCTATGCGTATATTGGCCAATTTAACACGACCTTGATGGGATGCCGGGCTAGATCACCACATGACCACATGACCGGAAAGGAGGCGTACACTATCTGTCTCCTAGCAAAGAAATTGCCTCTAATCACATTAAACCTATCCTATTGAGCTGAATAGTCAGGTTTAGTCGGTAGCATGCGGGCTAAACAGAGTTATAGCATGGACAGCAACCTCAGTGTAAAATTGTTGGTGGCGGGAGAAAGTGATGCATATATAAATGTTGCTGCATAGTATTTCCTAATGCACTGCAGTCCTAAGTTGTCTACAAGTAAGCAAAACATATCAACAAGATGGCCGCTGGCCATATATCTAACTAACCAAGTACAAAACGGTAAGTAGTAAAGTTAAAGGTTGCCTATTAACAGCGAGGGCGGTATATAATGTTAACCAGTTACCTAACTTGGCACATGGTGTGGGATGCATTGCATAGCTCTTGCGGCGCACCTAGCAAAGTCCACAAGACTGTGGTCCAAAACTTAATTAAAACACACACGACATGCAGTGAGGAATTTAGTGTCCACTTTTCAGCGTGGTTGGCAGATCTGACGAGTCGTCCACCAAGAATCACTGTAGCTCTCCATCGCGTAGGATTACATCCTGGGCCGCAAGGACCCTTTCCACAGGTGTTCCATTTAGAAAAGTTCGAATGCGGGAACCATTACTTTAATTAATCATTTTGCTCCCGGATGGCCGTCCGAGAGCATCCAAAATTGTGTAACACGGAAAGTCCGAGAACTGCTTTTACATGCGGGTGAGCTGAAAGCCGCAAGGAACCGCGATGATGTGCTATATCTTCCATCAGTGTTCCGGTCCCTCATCTAGTCCGCACCTCCAGTCAGTTCTCGGCAGGTCGGTCTCAACGCCGATGTTGCTCCTGATCCTCGATTTTTTACCCCTTTTATACTCGCTGTGACGTCAGAGCTGGGCGCCTCAACCAATCAGCGGCCGAGCGCCAGCCAATCAGCGTGCTGGTATGCTAGTGACATATCGACCACGTGTACACATCACTCTGTATTTACTTTAATATATACACGTGATTACGACGTAATAGCAATATTCTAAGTATAATTTAGCGGGGAGCTTCGACGATAACTCGGCCATTTCGGAGCCGATTTTACAATGGTTTACAGTTCTGGAACGTTCGTCTGATTCCGGTCCTAATCGATACCAAGAGCATCGAGAACTGATAACTTATAGGCATGCACTCGCTTCCAATTCTGAGACGTGTTGTCAGGGCAGCTCTGACGTGCGCGCATGCTCACCACACGTTTTATCGGACTTATCCGGTTTTTAACCAGAAACCTCTCCCATAGGGCTTATGTACGCGTACTATCCTACTCAGGGGGCGTGCTTGAAGTGAATCCGGAGTGGGCGTTCCGTACCAAGCTTTGCTGGGATGGTCAGTACCCATCCGCTCGGTCCGTGCTACACCCTCCTAGTTTGACATTAGGGCTGGGCACGTTTAAACGTTTAAACGTTTAACAATCTGGTAAACGTTTACCAAAATGATAAACGTTTAAACGAAAATAAAAAAATAAAAAATAGCATTTTCCGTGTGCGTAATTTTGAGATTCCTGATCGCTAGATCGCTAAAGTCTTTGCCAGATATAATCAATTATCGAGCGCTGTAATCCATATTCAAATAACATTTTAGAAATAATTTGACTGGAAGCTGTTGTCTAAATTTCTAAAGCAGCAACGTCATTCAGTCAAATTATTTTCAAAACCGTCAGTTACAACTTTTATTCAAAATTGTTTCAAAGTTTTAAGAAAGCTTGGCTTGAGCGCGTGTAAGTGTAAGCAAGAATGTTTATTGTTGACTTAATAATTATTGCCAAGCGTAAACATCTGATAATCTATTGATTTAATTAGACAGGATATGGTAAAGTGTAATTAACTGTTTTTCTTAGGCCTAGTCGTTTGTTCTGCATGAAGAATCGCGTCTTTTAAAAACAACATTTCCACGGATGTGTAATACCGCGTACAGCAATCGCAATTGGCTGGCCCTCGAATCGCGTATGGGAGGGGCTTGGCACGTGCTATATACATTCTGCATTCAGTTGTGTTTTTCATTAATGTCTTAGATGTTATCAGTTTCGTTTCAATAATGGGTAAAGCTAAGAGTGAAGTGTGGAATAATTTCGAGAAAGTTGAGCAAAATAAAGTGAAGTGTAAACTATGTGAAGCTATGCTGTCATATTCAGGATCTACCGGCACAATGCTAAACCATCTAAAACTAAAACATTCGCATGTGACTACAAAACCAGTTGAAAAAACACAACCAACAATTAGATCCTATGTTAGTGTACGGAAATGTGATGCATCGAGGATGGAGAAAATAAGTAACCTAATTGCAGAAATGGTAGCTAGAGACTGTCTACCAATCAGTGTTGTCGAAGGACAAGGCTTCAAAGCACTGATGGAATACATTGAGCCTAATTACACAGTACCATCCGATCACATCACGCTTACGGACCATTCACGACAGATGTAAGTCAAATGTACAAGAGAAACTAGACAAGCTTGAATCCATATCCATCACGACAGATTGCTGGACATCACTAGCCAATGATTCTTATATGACAGTTACCGCACATGCCATAGATAGTGAGTGGAATAAGATGTCTCTCGTATTAGACACTGCTGAACTGGAAGAACGACACACTGCCGTTAATCTGGCCACTGCTATGAACAATGTTACCTCGTCTTGGAAGATAACCGACAAAGTAACAAGTATTGTCCATGACAACGCTTCAAACGTCGCCAGGATAGCAGAATTTTGTGACAGTGAAGCTGAGGATGTTGGATGCACAGCTCACAAACTTCAGCTCTGTGTAAATGGAGCATTAGATGATAAGGTTATCTCAAAGATGGCAGCCAGAGCCAGCAAGATTGTAGGCCACTTTAAACATAGTAATGTAGCAAATAATGCTCTAGAAACAAAACAGGAGGAAATGAGTGCCCCTAAGCACAGGTTGATCCAATCATGCAAAACGCGTTGGAATAGTACGTGTGATATGCTTGAGAGATTGATAGAACAACGATGGCCAGTTTGCGCCGCGCTGAGTGACCGGCGTGCGACAAAGGCTATTGATTCGCGTGACCTGGAATTCAACAACGATCAGTGGGAGCTAGCAGAACAACTTGTTAAGGTGCTTAAGCCACTCAAGGTGAGTTGATTTAATCATTGGAACTTATTTAACCAAAGTTAATCCGGGAACCAGAAAGGTTAAATGTTAAGAATCATATGCATAAGACATTATGTTGAATAGTTTGACGATAATTTGACTTGGAGTTGTTGCTGCTGGAGGCAGCATCATGTTCCTGTCAAATTCGCTTGCAAATGTTTAACAGCTTAGGCATATATGGTTGTCTTGAAATTAAAATGCTAGGAGTTCAGGATTCAAATGTTTAAGCCTAAGGGTTGAGTGCGAATATTTAATCCAATGATTTAGTACGCTAACTGCCGAGTGTTTGCAGACAATATTTCCCATATGCTATATCTCTGACCATGTTAAATATTTTGAAAACAATTTGACCGAGAGATGTTGGTGCCTGAGCCACCAACAGCTTTCAGTCGAATTCTTTTCAAAATATTCAAATGTTTAAGCCTAAGGGATGAGTGCGAATATTTAATCCAATGATTTAGTACGCTAACTGCCGAGTGTTTGTAGACAATATTTCCCATATGCTATATCTCTGACCATGTTAAATATTTTGAAAACAATTTGACCGAGAGATGTTGGTGCCTGAGCCACCAACAGCTTTCAGTCGAATTCTTTTCAAAATATTCAACGTGATTTGTCTGACAAATTTTTAAAACATCTGACGGCTACAACTTTTAGTCAAATTTATTCCAAAATGAGTCTTCAAGTGATTACATGGCATTATTTTCATTTATTTTGCAGATTGCAACAACCGTTCTCTCACAAGACGAGTACGTCAGTGCGTCTATCATATATCCGGTTATATGCGGGCTATTGAAAAACCATCTGATCGCGAAGGACTCGGATAGCAAGACAATTCGGACTTTGAAATCAAAGATAAGATCTGAGATGGAGATTCGCTTCAAACCTGATTGCGTTGAGTCGGCTAATAGTGTACTAATGTTAGCGGCACTGTGTGACCCACGATATAAAGGAATGGTTTTCTTAAGTGATTGTGTTCGTGTTAAGGCACGTGCGCAATTAGCGGACCGATTAAACGATGTAGTAATCAGTTGTGAATCAGATTCGGAATGTCCACCACCAACCAAGCGACCACGCATCGACCAGGAATATGAACCATCGGCTATGGAAATCTTGTTAGGGCAAAGTGATAATAGCGGTTATCAGAAACAGAAAGAGGACAACGAATTAGATCGTTTTCTGTTGGAGCCTTCAGTTCTAATGGACGTAAACCCATTGCAGTGGTGGAAAGAAAACGAAAAACGTTTTCCGCGTTTGGCAAAATGTGCGTTAGAAATTCTATGTGTACCTGCAACGTCTGTGCCAGCAGAACGCGTGTTCTCAATTGCAGGCCATATAGTGAATAAGAAACGCAGCTCATTGTCCCCAGAAAATGTCAATATGTTAATATTTCTAACCATGAACAAAGAGATGTATTGAAATATTCTAATTTAATTGTTATGGTAACTATACAGGTAAACTGTTGAATATTTTGAAAGTAATTTGACTGGAACCTGCTGTTGCCATAGGCAGCACCAGCTTCCAGTTAAATTAGTTTCAAAATATTTAACAGAATAATTATTAAATGGTAAAGAATTTTGGTGTTTTGTCCTTACGGGTTCAAAGAGTTAATGGCATATTTGGTATTTTAGAAAATATCTTCTTAGACTATATTGTTTTATATATATCATACATAAAATGTTCGTGTACTGATTTAATAAATAAAGTCTTTAATATTCAACACTTACTTGAAAAGGGTACTAAGATATTTCCCCCCAAATTCTGTTACCTACTTAAAAGGCTGAAATACGTTTAAACGTTTAAACGTTTAATAAACGAACGTTTAAACGTTTAATGATTTCGTTTCCAATGCACAGCCCTATTTGACATCCATTGCAAAAGATCACGCATGGCGGATCGAGCGCATTGGAGCGTCCTAGGTGGGAAGTATAGACTCGCAAGTAGGCGCGTACCCAAGAGGAGAGTGACGCAAAAGATGCGTGTTGATAAGACAGAGCACATTGGGTGCGAAAAGGTTTGGGAGGGCGGCATACCATTGATTTCAATTTTTGACCTGGAATTATTTTTCCAGGTCTTCTCTTTTATTTCTTGGTGCGTGCTTTTTAAATTATTTAGACAATGATCCCTAAACAGTAGATTGTACAGGTGTTCTCTTTGGTGCAGATAATTATTTTCCCGCAGAGAACACCAAAGCTCCAACGTACACCAATTACAATACAGTAGAATGTATACAGGTTATATAATCATGTAACTATACCCGACAGAATATCAGAGATTGGTTTAATTACATGGTGCATCCCGGGTAAATAGAGGGATGCACATAGATATGTAAATATATTAGTGGTATGCATCCTGGTTACATGAGCGAATGCATACAGTGCAGATTCCGCACAAGCAGCTCTCACTGCCCCAAATCCACCCCGTCGTACTGATGCGGGGTTTAAAAATAATAAGAAAAATAATATATAATAATAAAGTAAAACGACTAGTTCATCAGGCAGCCCCAGAATAGCTGAGACTATATGATAGGATTATTACATATTCGCTACGGTGTGTTGTGTACTTACGTCACACATGACATGTTTACAACACAGGAATCCGCAGCGATTATTTTATGGTCAGACACAGCCACGCAAGAATATTGTGCAGTGGTGTAGGATGACCGTAGTCAGCCTAGGGACTGGGTTTCGATTTTTAAGATCATATAATAAATAAGAAAAGTATTTTAAAAATAAACATAATAATAAGTTCTGCGTTTCGCACAACTATTGATAAATCCTGCTGCAACCTCGGCAATAGTGTCCACAAACATCTGCGGCGAAGTTTCCCCAGCGGGTCTGGGTACCACGACTTGCACAGGGCGGACGTGGCGGGTGATCCTCCACTGCCGATATATCACTACTATACAGGCTCATCTCTGGAAGGCTATAGCTGGAAGACGGTGCTTTTGTGTTCATAGAAGCGCTGGTGGTGCCGGAAATGATGACTGGTGACATGCGAAGTGGCGGTGATGAAGTGACTGCTGACATCACTGTCGTGGTTCATGTGGTCGGTGTGGTTCATACTACTGGCGGGCTGAGTGCTGTGAGATGGATAAGCAGTCGCCGGAACAGTGATGTCTGTGGATGCTGCGGCCGATGCTGTGGCAGATGCAGTGCTGGCAGATGCGGTGCTGGTAGATACCTTCCAGATCTACGTGGACTTCAGAAGTTTACTCACGGTCGTTCTTGGCACGGCGCGGATCTCTTGAGAGTGTGCTATACATTTCTTTCCGGCATAAGGACGTTCTGGCGTTGTTGTCTTCTGTATGGCGTGATCCATTTATGTGCTGCTGCGCGGGTCTGCGGTGATGCTGGTTCGTAATGCGGTGGTCGGGATTGCTTCTGTAAGGCTAATCTCCTTGTCAATGATAAGGCTACAAGGAGACGTAGATCTATCCTAAATGTCCTGTAACATGGGTTCTGGCATGGACGTTGTAATAACCACTGAAATGGGCCGGCCGATTACGGATGCGGATGCTGATGCTGATGTCATGCGTGATGTGGACAGTGGCATTGCTGCAGGTGCTGCTGGAGTGAAAACTGCAGGTGGTGCTGGTACCGTCACTGCAGTAGCTGCTGGTGCTGATGCTGCTGTTGGTTCCGTCGTGATGGTGGCGATGGTGGCGTAGTGGCTCAAGGCGTGCTATGTTGCGGATGCGGTGGTTACTGTTGCTGATCTCCTCCTTTTATACTTTTTGGTGATGTCACAGGAGGGCGGATGACCACACCTGAACGTTCCAGGGTGATTCGGCCACGCCCTATAAGTAAAGTTTTGATTTATTAAACCTGGAGTCACATGAATTTTTCCTCACATATGAAGTGAGTAATATATATAATTATAGGAAGAAATGTATATCACTTTCGTCTCTACTCGACGGGAAAACAAGTCTCTGATCAACGTAAAAACTTGGAACTACTTATTCCTGTGGGAGCTCAACTTTTAATTAGGGTGATGCGGTTTTACAGATTGGATGCTTATAAACTTGCCTGTTTTAATTTCAGGACGTGTTTTATCGGACTTTTATCGATTTTTTTAACGAGAAGCCTCTCTCATAGGACTTATGTACGTGTACTATCCTACCCAGGGGGGCGTGCTTGGAGCGAATCCGGAGTGGCCATTCAATACCCCGCTTTGCTGGGATGGTCAGTACCTGTCCGGTCGGTCCGTGCTATTATAGTAATCATACATCGGTCTGACCTATGCCATACAAAAACGTAACTTTCTGATAACGGTCACAGCCTGGAGATAAGATGTTGAATGCCTCAGGCAGCAATGTCATCTAATACAATAAATATGTTCAAAGTATTCAACAATAAGTTTTTATCTTGTTTTTTAAAGATTCTATTTTATTTCTAATCTGTACTGTAGTCATACAGCACGCAGAGTATCTCACCTGTTTGTCCAGTCTCTGTCACTATGTTCGGTATTTTCGTCACATTTACGACGGAACCATCCACAGTTATCTGCCCTTGATTGTAAGCATTAGTCAATGCTGCATCGACTTGATTGAACTGCTGTTGTCCTTCGTGTTGCGAGAAATATAGCCAATGGATTGTATCCACTGAACCAGATCTATAAATTAAAATAAGAGTCGCAAGGGCCAGTGACGCTCACCTGGAGGTTCAGTATTTGAACAATGTGGGGAATAATAGCAAAATCGAAAGCTATCCCAACAAGCATTCTGTAAGTATTGCTTTGCAATACATGTTCCCTTCCTGGTGATATAAATCTTTAGAGATTGACAGTCAAAAATTTCATTAAAAATTGACAAAAGCAACTGAAGCTCGAACTTGATCTGTAGCTTCTCATAACATAGCAATAAACCAAGTCGCAGTTATATATGGTGAAGGAGAAGGAAAAAGTATTGAAAGCAGATATGTTTGTATTTCATAAGTCGAAAGGGGACATAACTCCATCAAAAATTGACGAAAATGTCTGAAACTCGAACTTGCTCTGTAACTCCTTATACTAAAGCGATGCACCGATCTTTGCTTAAATATCTTGAAGGAGTACGAAAAAATGTGCGGAAAGCTGATATTTTTCGTATTTCTTAACTCGAAAGGGGGCATAACTCCATTAAAAATTGATGTATACGCCTGAAACTCGAACTTGGTCTGTAACTTCTCATAAGAAAGCAATACACCAACTCTCAGTTGAATACCTTGAAGGACTGCGAAAAAAGTGTGGAAAACCAACTGCAACAGACGGACAGATGCAACAGACGGACAGATGGACGGACGGACAGACAGATGGACGGATGGACAGATGACAGACAGACAGACGGAGTGCAAACCTATAGTCCCTCCCGGTTTTACCGGTAGGGGACTAATAACGCAGCTTACAGGACCAATAACAGGACAATGTGGACCAGAATTGATCCATTACCAGCCCAGTAACAGGCATTATCAGGGTATAACTTAGTGTTCTTCCATCAAACCTTGCATAAAATTGGCCAAGAAGAAAACCCAAAATAACCACGGAGCAAATTGTGCAACCATATTTCTGCATAAAAGCTCTGAGGGTTACCACTCTAGCATCCTCTCAGCCAAGTATGATACACTTGATTCAGCTGTTAATAAAGTGTAGTCTACTAGACAATTTCCTAGATAGTTTTAGAAAGTTAATACGCTAAGCAATATACCCAATCAAATGTCTGAATATACGTTCTGAAGCCTATAATTTTAATGTTATTCCAGACAGGTAAGATTAAACCCGCCTAGAAGTTAATGGTGTCTAATTTTAGTAGCAATTTTCGGAACAATTTAAAAATAAATGAGAACTGATCCAGCAAATTCTAGAATAGAGATTCTGAACCAATTGTTGCAAATTTGTTGCAAATTTAAGTGAAATCAATCTTTGTAGAGTGAAATCAGTTGTTTAGGAGTGAAATCAGCTACCTGATTGTCTTTAATAGTCAATTTCTAGGACACTTTCGACAATCCAAGATGGCTGCTGAAAGTTGACCAATCAAATCTCCGCAGAAACGATTTCTATAACATTTTCTTTAATCCAAGATGACTGCTGATAAAATGGACCAATTAGTTTCCTCTATATACGTTCTTATTCTAATCACATTACGGTCCTACTAGTCAAGATTTGTTGAACTTGACAATGCAGTTAATGCCCAGGAATAAGAGTGTAACCAGTGTCCTGGATATTTTCTCAAATCCAAGATGGCTGCCGAAATATTAAAGGGGTACAAAATTTAAGCATATAAACGTATAAAATCTTTTTGCAATTTTATTTTCTAGCATTTCGGTGTGAATATGAGCAATTAACATTATGCATAGGTGTTCTAAAGTCTAATACCTCATAGTCCTAGTCAAGTTTGATTAAAATCATTTTTTTAAATTGTTGAAAGAAAAGGTTGACTGCCGATAGATATACGATGGATGGCGATGGATGGATGATGGATGGTAGGCCATCAGATGCTGACCAATACTTACGTTCAATAATAATGTTTAAGTAGATTTTCTAAACAAAAACTATGCAATGACCACCTGGCATATATGCTAACAGATATAGACCATCATAGAGTTAGGTGAAAGTCAGAATATTGCATGTGCGTGGTCAATGTTTAAAGGGATGCTAATCTCATCTCAAATGTTTTATTGCACCGATAGATTATAGTTTATAGATTCCATATCATTGATATCCTGTCACATTCTCTTATCTGTACGACAATTATCTGCTTTGTATTATCGCGTAAATGTTGATTAGTGATCGCCATCAATTTGTCTCCTCAAGCGATAGTGCGTGATGTCACTTAAGTGCCAATGCATTACATCCTTTATTATGTAATACTCATCCCGTTGAATGTTTTGAAACTAATTGGACTGGAAGTTGTTGCTACCAGTGGCAGCAACAACTTCCAGTAAAATTAGTTTCAAAATATTCAACAGCTTACCTGTATGGTTGCTTTTGTACCACATTGCCACACTATAGCTGGCACCTCTATGACTGAGTGAGCGTACTGAGGCAGACACGCTACAGGTTTTTTTATTGGTTGAAAAGTAAATCATGACAGCCATCATAGCCTTAAGAAATGTTTCAACATTTAGCTACTAAAGCCTGAATATCTTTCGTTGTCCGCATGACAAAAAGCTCGAATGTCAGGGATTGATTATGTGTGGCAAATTCTCAAATCCTCCCACCTGAATGGTTAGTATAAGATAACTGAGATCTTCTTTAACAAGCCAATGTCTACCAAGCTTAACCAAATATTAGCAGTGGAATCATTCAATGCATGCCATGCAAAGTATATGCTGCTGAATATTTTGAGACTAATTTGACTGGGACCCATTACTGCCTATGGCAATAACAGTTTTCAGTCAGTTTAGTTTCATGATATTCAACATCTTTTCTCCGTCGTGAAAATCGAAAAGTCCGTCACCGGCATAGGCCTACGAATTGTATGTCTTTGATAACTTTAACTTAGCCAACATTCTGATATAGTTTGAAAATAATTTGGCTGGCAGAACAGGCTCCAGCCAACTTAGTTACACAGTAGTCAACAACTTACCTGCATGATTAACTTCAAATTGGGATACTCGGTATTCAAAGTATATAAATCATTTCCACTGTGCGTAGAGTAGCTTAGCTAAAACGGGCCAGAATAGCTAGAAATGGATCCAGCTATTGAGACTCATACTGGATCCTAAGATAACACTTGTGAGTACAGCTATAAGTCAGCAACATCACATACCTGAATTCCGTAATGACCACGTCAGAGAAGCCAGAAACAGTGCCACTATACAGAGCAAAAAGCTGCAAATAAAGGCAGAGAATATAATATGTAGTAATCTCTTTTATACAATATGGCCATTAACATCCATTAATCATTCATTTTCATGCTCTCCCATCCGTTATTACAAAACAAAGCCACTATCATGAACAGGCCCAAATCTACACGTCTGAGAGAACAGCTGTGGCGAATAAGAGGAATGGATGCTGTTGAGAAGCACTACCAAAGAACCACCTTGTGTCAAATTAAATCCGACATAGATAACCGTCTACAGTGTTGTAAGGAGACATAGTTTGGATGAGAGGATGTATTAAGACAAATGGACCTATGTGGCATTGCAGAATTGTGATTAAGGAATGGACCTCTCCAGTCATAATCAACTACGTGACGTGTAGAATGAATGACGTCATAATAAATTACATCATGAGTGATGTACATAAGTTCGTTACTAAATTGATGATGGACTAAGCGTTGTTGTACGAATTATATATATTTACTATTTACTAAACATGATGTTGAATATTTTGAAGCTAATTTGACTGGGCGCAATTGATAGTCAAGGATCTATATATCACAACACGGGCGAAGTGTGGGTGGAGCTTAGCTAGAGAGGGACGGAGCATAGCTAAAACTGGATTCCTCCATTACTTATACAGCACGAGATTCACCCACCCAATTGACTGGTTTCACCTGTTTGTGTTTCATCTGTTTGTGCACATCTGTTTGGGTTTCATCCGTTTGGGTTTCACCTGTTTGGGTTCCACCTGTTTGGGTTTCATCTGTTTGGATTTCACCCATTGGGTTTCATCTGTTTGGTTTTCATCTGTTTGGGTTTCATCTGTTTGGCTTTCATCTGTTTGGGTTTCATCTGTTTGTGTTTCATCTGTTTGTGTTTCATCTGTTTGGGTTTCATCTGTTTGGATTTCATTTGTTTGTGTTTCATCTGTTTGTGTTTCATCTGTTTGTGTTTCACCTGTTTGGGTTTCACCTGTTTGGGTTTCACCTGTTTGGGTTTCATCTGTTTGGGTTTCATCTGTTTGGGTTTCATCTGTTTGGGTTTCATCTGTTTGGGTTTCATCTGTTTGGGTTTCATCTGTTTGGGTTTCACCTGTTTGGGTTCCGCCTGGTTGGGTTTCATCTGTTTGGGTTTCACCTGTTTGCGTTCCACCTGTTTGGGTTTCACCTGTTTGGGTTTCATCTGTTTAGATTTCATCTGTTTGGGTTTCATCTATTTGGGTTTCATCTGTTTGGGTTTCACCTGTTTGGGGTTCATCTGTTTGGATTTCACCCGTTGGGTTTCATCTGTTTGGGTTTCATCCGTTTGGGTTTCATCTGTTTGGGTTTCAACTGTTTGGGTTTCATCTGTTTAGGTTTCATCTGTTTAGGTTTCATCTGTTTGGGTTTCATCTGTTTGGGTTTCAGCTCTTTGGGTTTCATCTATTTGGGTTTCACCTGTTTGGGGTTCATCTGTTTGGGTTTCAGCTGTTTGGGTTTCATCCTTTTGGATTTCACCCGTTCGGTTTCATCTCTTTGGGTTTCACCTGTTTGGGCTTCATCATTCTGTTTGGGTTTCA
Source organism: Chaetoderma sp. LZ-2023a (assembly GCA_034401795.1). NCBI lineage: Eukaryota > Metazoa > Mollusca > Caudofoveata > Chaetodermatida > Chaetodermatidae > Chaetoderma > Chaetoderma sp. LZ-2023a. The sequence goes on from CM067364.1 coordinate 4,765,113, forward strand.
TCCTTTTGGATTTCACCCGTTCGGTTTCACCTGTTTGGGTTTCACCTGTTTGGGATTCATCATTCTGTTTGGGTTTCACCTGTTTGGGTTTCACATCTGTTTGGGTTTCATCTGTTTGGGTTTCATCTGTTTGGGTTTCATCTGTTTGGGTTTCATCTGTTTGGGTTTCATCTGTTTGGGTTTCACCTGTTTGGGTTTCATCTGTTTGGGTTTCATCTGTTTGGGGTTCACCTGTTTGGCTTTCACCTGTTGGGGTTTCATCAAATGGAGGGAGGTTTCGAACTCTAGACCATTAGCGTATGAATTGAACTCCAGACCACAGCTGTCTCTGTAACATCTTATGTGGTTGGTCAATAGAGTGTAATGAAAGCACATAATTACTATATCCGAATTGGTAACATTGCTGGATAAACTTGTGGCCATTATGTGTCATTGTTCAGGCTAAATGCGCATAGGCACATCATGTGCACAAAATCACCACTGTTTGGCAGTTGTCTAATTACATGACATGAGTCACATACACACCATGTGGCTCCTATGGTCAGGAGTTCATCTCATGCACCAAGGGTATCGGATTCGAATATGGCATTATACAGGATGAGAAACTGTATGAGAGACTGGAAGGGATCCTTGATGAGTTCCTGGATGAGATGCTGGATAAAAAACGGGATGCGATCATGAACTTTCATGGTTGAACACATTAACATGTCTATTGTGACCGATATATTGCACGAATACATGCAGTGCAGCTCAGAAATAAATTTAAATGATACCAAAACAAAACAAGCAGTACTGTTGATAATATTTTGCACTTAACTGGATTGTTAGACATTGCTGCCTGACAAATCAATTATTTTCAAAATATTCAAGAGAACATTTCTGACTAACATGTTTCTGTGTTTGTGTTGGAAACACGTTAACTTAATCATGAGCTACCCTGTATGTGATCAAACATGGAGCCAGTGATCCCGTGTAGATCATTATATGTCAATAATCTGATGTCTTGAAATGGATCCATATGAGTACTCACACATAGCTTACATAGGAGTGCGTGTGGGGGGGGGGAGGATCCCTTGAGTGCCGTAACTCTTTCGTTCTCACAACATAAAATTTAATAAGAAATAGTAATGCATTGCTATGGTTACCGTATTGCGCATCTTTGTCTCTAGTAGTTTGAATTCTGTACTCGTAGGATCTGATAGCCCGGATGTGAATAGCTGGTTTGTTGTGATAGAAGCTCGAATGATCCTGGCTGGGGCTGTAATATGGACAATAATTCTGAAACGTAAATGTCTCGCCTGTACAGTCATGGATAATGTGGAAACTGAAAAAGTAGGCACAATGATACAGATTGTATCCCTGGCATAGCATAGAACAGTTTTGTAAAGTTTCCTTGAAATCCGAATGGCCACCAAAACCAAAAAAAACCCCATGGAAAATAAGTAAAAAAACGCCAAGTAGGTAAAATTCCCGAAAACCAAATTGGTAATGATTCAGAATCCATCCATGTAGGGTCTATAACAATTGTGTAAGGTTTCGTTAAAATCGGAATGGCCATTGCTGAGTTACAAGGGGAACTAAAAACTTTAACAAACAAGAGCGATCAGAAGACGGCATAATTTTTGGCCGCGAAAAAAGCACATGCATATCTGCACATGGTACTGATAATGCCGACGAAATTATAAGTTAATCCATTGAGACATCTAGGAGGTGACTTGACAAGAAATGATTGTCAGAGATGGATGGACCGACAGACAGAAATACATACATTTTGGACAGACGGATGGACGTACAGGTATACGGATATCACATGCACACCTACACGTGGTAATGATAACACGTACCAAGTTTAAAAAGAATCAGAGCTAAACTGTAGGAGGAGTTGCGTTGACAAGAAATGATTGGCAATGCAGTTTATGTATCGGTTTTAAGATATTTAAAGGGTGATAACTATGTAATGAACAATTTTTTCGCAGCGAAAAAAGCACATGCACATCTAAACATGATACTGACAATGTGGACGAAATTTAAAGTTAATCCACTGAGACCTCCCGGCGGAGTTACATTGACAAGACGGGGACAGGTGGAGGGATGGACGGACGGATGGACATGGTGATCGCTATATCTCCCAAACCCCGTCTTCCAGACTAGGGATGGGGGTGGGGGAATAAAAATCCATGGAAAATAATTCCAAAACTGTGAATAAAATAGGAAAATAGGCAAAATTATCCAAGATCAAATTAATAATGATGTAGCTTGCATCCCTGCATGGTCTAGAACAATTGTGTGAAGTTTCATTGTAGTTGGAATGGCCATCGATTAGCTACAAGGCAAACTAAAAACTTTAAATAAAGAAACATGAAACGAGTTCAATGTTCAAAACCGTGAAAAAGTAGTAAAGATCCCACAAAATCATATCAGTAATGTTGCACATCGCATCCGTGTATTGCATAGTGAAATTATATGAACCATGGTTGATAAATAAGGTGATTTGAAAACCTTAAATAAAAGATTTTCTAGTGTGACGACGCCGCCGGAATGAGCCATCCCTGTCTCACTTTCTGCTATGCAAAGTCTCGCCTGCCCTCATTACCGATAAGCATTAGAGGTCAGTCACCTTGACCTTTATTGGTCAATGCTGTATCCAAGTTTAGTTCCCATAGGGTCCACCACTCCTGAAATATAAACTGAGTAGCTTTACTAAGTACACAATGTTAATATTGAAAAAAAGTTCTGTACTACAGCGGCCTTGACAATGTGACCTCAATGCCATCACGCTGATTCGTAACAGAAATTTCAGAATAGCCAACAATAGAACCAAGTTTAGTTCCAATGGATGGGCCCGGCCTGCCACTCAGTATCTGATTCTGATGTTATAATCAAATGTTACAATCAAAATTACAATACACATTACGTGAGCTCGTCAGAAAACTGGAAAAGACTGCCACGAAAGTGTCAAATTAGTATGTCTTTAATGAATTTACATTTGAATAAATAGTCTGTTGAAAATTTTAAAATAATTTGAGAGAGAGAGAGCTGGCGTTGCCATATGCTTACATGTACTTGAAAGATGGATTAAGGGAAGTCAGGTTTGAAAACTTCATATCGATTCCAACAGGATTAATATCTGAGCTATAAGGTGAACCCCGCTTAAAATATAAGCTGATCGCTTTTGATTTTATGCAGCAACTTAACATTGAAAACATTAAATTTTGAAAACAGGTAAAGATGACCATGCCATGATCTTTTGCCTCGTGACCTTGCTATCATCAGCTTGTATCCTCTTGCTATAAGAAACCATATACGAAAGTACATTTATATGTACCTAAAGAAAAAACAGAACATTATTGCTGAGGACTAAGGAAAATATATCCGCCGCCTCACCCACCCCGAGCCATTGACATAGTAGTGAATGTAATATGTTATTGCGTTTACCTGATGTAGACGTGGCTGTGGAAGCTGTGGTCACCATTGCTATGGAAGCTGTGCTCCCAGTAGTGCTCTTGGTTGGCTGTGCAGTTGTCATTGTCGGAGCAGTGGTGGTAGTGCTACCAGTGGTACTTGTGGTTGGTTGCGTAGTTGTCGTTGTTTGAGTTGTTGGTGCAGCGGTGGTAGCACTCTTCGTTGTACTTGTGGTAGGCTTGGCAGTTGTCAATGTTGGGGCAGTGGTGGTAGTGCTCCATGTGGTACTTGTCGTTGGCTGTGTAGATGCCGCTGTTGTAGTAATTGTGGTACTTGTGGTTGACTGCGTAATTATTATGGGAGCCATGGTGGTACTTGCGGTTGTCTGTGCAATTGTCGTCTTTGCAGCGACCCTACTACTTGTGGTTGGCTGTGTATTTGTCGATGTTGGTGCAGTGTTGGCTCCTGTGATGTGTTGGAAAGTTGTCACTGGAGTTGTGGTGCTCTCTACAGTACTCTCAATTATAGCTGCCGTTGTTAGGGCTGTGGTGGTACTTGTCGCTGGCTGCGTAGTTGTCGTTGTTGGAGCTGTGGTGATAATGCTCCCAGTAGTACGTGTTGGTGGCTGTGTAGTGGTCGTTGTTGGACCAGTGGGGGTATGTGTTGTTAGCTGTGTGGTTGTCGCTGTTGCAGCCCGGGGCGTAGTGCTCTCAGCAGTAATTCCGATTGGCTGTGTAGCTTCCCTTGATGGGGCTGTGCTGGTACGTGTGGTTGCCTGAGTAGGTGTTGAGGCTGTGCCTGGGCTAGTACTTGTGGTTGGCTGTGTAGTTGTTGTGGTTTGAGCAGTGATAGTACTTGTGCTTGGCTGTGCCATTGTCGCTGTTTGAGCAGTGGTAAAACGTGTGGTTGGCTGCGTAGTCGTCATGGTTTGATCCGTAGTGGTACTTGTTTTTGGCTGTGCCGTTGTCATGGTTTGAGCAGTGGTGCTACTTGCGGTTGGCTGTTCAGTTTTCCTCGTTGGCGCAGCTGTCGTAGTGTTCTCAGCAGTACTTCGAGTTGGGGGAGTAACAGCTGTCATGGGGGCTGTGGTGGTACTTGTGATTGACTGAGTAGTTGTCGTTGTTGAGGCTGTCACCTCACCAGCACGTGTGGTTGTCTGCGAAGTTGCCGTTGTTGGTGTGGTCGTACTTGTTGTTGGGTGTATCGTTGTTGTTGTTGGGGAAGAGGCTGTAGCACTCTCAGTAGTACTTGTAGGTGGTTGTGCTGTTGTGGTTGGAGCCGTGGGTGTAGTGCCCTTGCTAGTAATTGTGGTTGGCTGTGTAGCTGCCGCTGTTGGGGATGTAGTGGTAGCTGTGGCTAAATGCGTAGTTGTCGTTGTTGAGGCAGTTCCCTCCATAGTACTTGTAGCTGGCTGTGTAATTGTCATGGTTTGAGTAGTGGTGATAGTGCTTTCTGCAGTACTACTTGTTGAGTAAGTAGCTACTGTTGTTGCAGCCGTGGCGGTACTTGCAGTTGGCTGTGTAGTTGCAGTTGTAGGAGCCGTGGTTGTACTTGCGGCTGACTGTGTAGCTGGTATTGCTGGGGCTGTAGTGGTAGTTGTGATTGACTGAGTAGCCGTCGTTGTTGGGGCTGTGCCCTCGCTAGTACTTGTGAATGGCTGCGTACCTCTCATGATTTGAGCAGTGATGGTTGGCTGTGTAATTGTCGTTCTTGGAACTGTGGCTGCAGTACTCTCAGAAGTACGCGTTGTTGATTGTGATGGTGAGGTTGTTGGAGCCGTGGTTGTAGTGCCCTTGCTAGTACTTGTGGTTGGCTGTGTAGCTGCCATTACTTGGACTGTAGTGCTACCTGTGGGTGGGTGTGTAGTGGTCGTTGCTGGAGCTGTAGTGGTGCTTGTTATTGGCTGCGTATTTGTCATTGTTGGAGCAGCGGTGGTAGTTCCCTCCCCCGCATGTGTGGTTGGCTGTGTAGTTGTGGCTATTGGAGCAATGTTTTTTATTTCAGCGGTACTCGTAGTTGGCTGTATAGTTGTCGGTGATGTCGTTGTCATACTATGGGCAATGGTGGTCCCTACAAATATACGAAATACTAACATTCACAAGAACGACAATCACAGATTTCCTAAGTATAATCACCATCTTAACCAACACAATTTCTTTAATTCGCTTACCACGCGTGTCCTGTTGATAAAGTTTCTCCAGTAGCCAGCTCTTCGGCCCCATGCACATTCGGTGAATATCCTAATAAGAAATCGATTCCTAAAATTGCTTACAATATCTGGCCAGCCGATTGGGCTTTGGATCTTGATAAATACCTTCACAGAGGTCTGTCAGTTAAATATTTTTGTCAAAAACTGCCTATTGCAACTATAGCACAACTTAAATGTTTTATTCCAAGGTAAATTAATAAAATGAAATGCGCTCTTAAAATGCACAATGGCATCTAATAGAGATCCTTATTTATTTAATTTTAAGCTTGGATAATAATAAGCTTTGAAAAGCCTTTGTCCTTATCTTTTAGTGGGAATCTGTAACACATAGCTACAAGATACACATACTTATCTTTCGGAAGTTGCCTCCCATTTTACTCAGCCATGTTATAGCGTCGACGAGCAGGTATCCTGAAGCACACTCAGCCCACACTAATCGCAAATACCTTTTATGGGACAGTGCCATCTGCACAGATTATAATTCACTAACTAGAAGCATTTTATGCACATATATTCTATGTAATAAATTCATAAGTTATCATGTAACATTACAGTAAATCCTTTATATATCCAAACTCACCAGGTGTCATAGCAGTCGCATATATTGTAGAAAAACTGAAAAATATAAACGAAGATAAACCATCATTGAATGCCCATTATTATATATAACAACAAGCATTCTGTAAGTATTGCTCTGCAATACATTTCCCCTTCCTGGTAATATAAATCTTCAGAGATTGACAGTCAAAAATGTCATTAAAAATTGTCAAAAGCAGCTCAAACTCGAACTTGATCTGTAACGTCTCATAACATAGCAATACACCAAGTCTCAGTTATATTGTTGAAGGAGAAGGAAAAAGTCTTGAAAGCTGATATGTTTGTATTTCATAAGTCGAAAGGGGACATAACTCCATCAAAAAATGATGAAAATGCCCGAAATGCCAACTTGGTCTGTAATTTCTCATAATAAAGTAATGTACCAATTATCAGTTCAATATCTTGAAAGACTGCGAGAAACGGCGGAAGACTAATATATTTTTTTTTCATAGGTCGAAAGGGGACATAACTCCATGAAAAATTCACGAAAATGTCTGAAACTCGAACGTGCCCTATAACTCCTTATACTAAAGCGATGCACCGATTTTTCCTTAAATATCTTGAAGGAGTGCGAAAAAAAGTGCGTAAAGCTAATATTTTTCGTATTTCTTAAGTCGCAGGGGGGCATAACTCCATAAAAAATTGACGCATAGGCCTGAAACTCGAACTTGGTCTGTAACTTCTCATAACAAAAGTAATGTAGCAATTTTCACTATAATATCTTGAAAGACTGCAAAAAAAAAGTGCGGAAAACGAATATCTTTCGTATTTCATAAGACGAAAGGGGGCATAACTCCATAAAAAATCGACCCATGCGCCTGAAACTCGAACTTGGTCTGTAACTTCTCATAACAAAGCAATGTAGCAATTCTCAGTCTAATATCTTGAAAGACTGCGAAAAAAGTGTGGCAAGCTAATATTTTTAGTATTTATTAAGTCGCAAGGGGGCATAACTCAATCAAGAATTGACGTATATGCCTGAAACTCGAACTTGCTCTGTAGCTTCTCATAACAAAGCAATGTAGCAATTCTCCGTATAATATCTTGAAAAACTGTGAAAAAGTGCGGAAAACTAATATTTTTCGTATTTCATAAGTCGAAAGGGGGCATAACTCCATGAAAAATTGACGAAAATGTCGGAAATCCCAAACTTGCTCAGTAACTCCTTATACTAAAGCGATGCACCAATTTTTGCTTAAATATCGTGAAGGAGTGCGAAAAAAAGTGTGGAAAGCTGATATTTTTAATATTTCTTAAGTCGAAAGGGGGCATAACTCCATCAAAAATTGACGCATATGCCTGAAACTCGAACTTGCTCTGTAACTTCTCACAACAAAGCAATATACCAATTCTCAGTTGAATACCTTGAAGGAGTGCGAAAAAAATTGCGGAAACCAACTGCGACAGATGGACAGACAGACGGAGTGCAAACCTGTAGTCCGCCCGCCCCCCCCCCCCCCCCGGTTTTACCAGTAGGGGACTAATAACAATACCCAGAGACGCAACACAATAACATTAACTGTTTTCCTTATCAAGGGTAATAACTCATTACTAATTTCTGTGATGTGGTCCCTATATTTTGTTGTTTGCATCATCCGCAACAAGTCTTTGACATTTTTGCGCGACAATGGTTGAAGAACATGTGGCACCGGTATTTTGTCTGAAATTGTAAGAAACTGAGGTGCATATTCTGGTGTACAGAAAAATACCACATAATAACAGAACAGTTCTGGTCGGGCATTTAATACAACCACATTTTTGGAATACAAATATTAAAAAAAATTCAAGAATTGGGGATAGAGGGAGATAGAGGGGGGTTAACTTTGATGATCACATCCAGATTTCAGCCAAATGAATACCCCAGCCAAGGTTTCATGCATAGGTATGTGTTTCCAAAATTTGACCCGAATACGTGCAGGCTGACGTGAAGAAATCAAGTGGAATCACTCTGGTGATTACAGTCGAATTTCAACCAAATGTAATACCAGTCAGGGTCACATTAATAGCGATGTAATTCCGAAACTTGAATTGAATCTATGCATGGTGATAACTGTTATCGATCGTGAAGCAAATGTGGACATATAAACACATGCACGCAGTTGCACATGGACAGCCCCGTTTCTATAGTCCCTGTTCGATTACGTCGGATGACTAATAACAAATAGGGGTGGCAGGACCATAATTTCAGTGTAAACATTTATGCTGTAAAATACACCAAGGCCATTATGTTACCAGCCTCAAACCCAGCCAATATTATAACATTTATTTACACCTAGCAGCTTTGGCCTCTTTAATCAATAGCATGGCTTAAGCCTAGGAAGGGAAAGCCTGGTTTAAGGAAAGGGCTAATGGGGCTACCTCCCCAGGGCCCCGAAGAATACGGGGTCACCAAATAAAAAACAACCAGAATTTTAGTGATGCAATGCATCACAAATGACAGCCCCGCCTTCCGCTGAATCCCACTTTTTGCGCAGCCCATGCAATTAATCTTGATGTTGGGTGGACCATGAATTGATACGACAAGTAGAATGTATCCATACACCAAGATTGGTTAATGTTGACAAATGATTCATAAAACCAGATAAGAATTTTCTATCATGATCAATGAACCGTGAAATGTATGTCTAGTTTACCTACTATTGATATATGGTAAACCGGTAGACTACAATGCATCCATACACCAATTTTGGCTACATTATGTATACAAAAGACCCTTGAAACTAAATGTCTGACAAGTATAAGCTATGATGCTCAGTGAACCTGGAAAAGTAGATCACACTGACCTACTTTTGATATATTACACAGCTGATACCAATGATACATCCATATATCAGGTTTGGTTACTGTATACAAATAACTCTTGAAACTAGTCTGGACAAAAATTATCTATGACGGTCAGTGAACCATGAAAAGTGGATCACACTGACTTACTTTTGATACTTGACACACCCGTGATGAATCCATATATTAAATCTGGCGAGAATACATGAAAACGCCTTGAAGGTATGGTGCGGACGAAAAATCTGGGGCGGACACATGGATAGATGAATGGATGCACATACATACATACAGCTAATGCTAATTCATGTGTATGCGGCTGTAATGATGTTGTGTTCGATGATGGGGTGGGCTGGTTGAAGACTTTGATCTACAAGGGCTAAAACACAGAATTATTTGAATGATTGCTTTCAAGGTTTTACCTGTGACAAACAAAACCGTCCAGTGTATCCGTGCAGACTTTATTCAGCGCACATGGAGAATGGGCACAAGTCATCACCTCCGTAACTGGAACTGCAATGTGCAAAATCTAAGATGAGCAAAATCAAGAATCGGGGACTACCGTCAACTATTCAGGGATAACCAGGGCATAGTGCACCAAACTGTCGGTAAAGGCGTGGTGACTACTACAATCATTCGCTCGCGTGTTCACTATTGCTGTATGACGGTCGTAGCCACTGCCGCTTTATCGAACGTACAATGCACTAGGCCGTGGTGCTAAGGGTTTATATCTATAGTGCAGTGCAATGCCTAAGCGAATATTAGAGATGGTGCTGTTTGTGACGCGTCATGTTACCACTTAATAGTACATAACAGCACTCGATCAAGCAGAAAAAGATTGACTCATGGCATCTGTAATCAATACTCAGTCCCTGTTAACATATATGATGATGATGGCGATGGAGGCGGCGGCGGCGAGGACGACAATGGCTGCAGTAGTTTGATAACGTGAATACAGCTGCAATCTTTGACCACCATTTCTTATCCCACCCATCACCACCCCACCGGAGTCATTTGCTGCCACATGATCTTCTTGGTTCTCAATGTACCCAGTCATGTCCATAGCACGTTTAGCAGATGTGTGCAGTGGCGTCCTCTCCTGGCTTTATAGGTGTTGGTTCCGAGTTCAGCAAATCCTAATGCCTTCTGTGATGGCATGTCTAATGCCATTCTCGGCACAAGGCTAAACATAGACCATCTTTGCCGGGTCACCATTACTGACAGTCGGACCGTAATGCACATGGTGTATGCTACATCACTGGGCATTATGCTGTTCGGCCAGCGATGTTGCATGCGAATATGGAGGTATTTGTGGTGGTAGGTGCCAAGCTTATCTCGGACTGCATTTTTAGCCTCTCAGCTGTTATGGTTGTGCGTCATCAGGGATAATATACAGGTTGCATCGGGCAAGGTTATGCTTTCGCCATAGTGGTCCTTGCCCCACAGTTTCCAAGAATACAGAGTCTATATAGTTTATATTTGCTGTGATACAATGTGCAACAATGTCAAAGAAGCTGCACATCATTGCGGCTAGAATGTTCGTCCCGCTGGCCATTGCGACTACCTTGTCACTGACTTTACCTGCCGCTGCTAGGTGCACATGGGTAAACACTGTGGTCTCTTTCTTCATATGGAGATTCTCATTCTTGCGCTGTTCTGCAGCTAGATGGAGAACATCATTTAGAGCGTATTCTTCACGTCTATGAAGCATGCATTATATCCATACCCCAGTTTTAGCGGGAGGTCCAGTGCAAAACGTGTGCTTTGGTGTTGACGAGCGCTGCATCGAGGTGGTATGCAAACAGCGCCCTGCGGAGAACCATGCAATGGATGACTCGGACGCTGCAGACTCCACATTTTTACTAGCATTTTCAACTTTGTATTTATGAATAGCGGTCTGACTACTCTCAACATATCATCATTACACCCAGCTTGAAATAGTACGTCCATTTAGTGTCAAAGGCCCATGACATGTTAGTGACCATCTTGTGAAACTCCCAGTGCTTGGACATGACTTCTGATACGAGCATTCTACCTATATACATATGGTTCTACCACCAGAAATGCCATTGTCTCCATTACAAGAAGACCATATATGTAAGCTGTTTAACATTCTAATTCGGCTGGGACTTGTAAGCAGCTCCCAGTCCATTTATCTTCAAATTATTTAACATGATGTTCCTTACATCAAAATGAATTTATCATTTTTGCTTTTTGCAGTTCACCAGGTTAATCACATTGTTATGATGCGAATTTGCCCAGATACCATTTGCTTGACAGAAGACAATCAAAACAAATAATCGCTATTATAGCATTGGCTAAACACCCTGATAACGCAGCTTACTGGGCCGATGATGGGCTGATACTGCGCCGATACTAAAGGTGTCGACACCATCGGCCCAGTAAGCTGCGTTATCTTGGTGTGTTCACATGGAAGCTGATAACAAAAACCTGAAGCACCATGCCTGGTTAGCAACAACCAGAGAAAGGTTCCACAACGGATCCTTCCAGTTTTAGCTATGCCCCAACCCAATCACTAGCTAAGCTCCACCCACACCTCGCTCGCGTTGGGATCGACCGATCCCAGAACTCCGTGACTATCCATTTCAAGGAAACGATACATGTAAGTTGTTAAATACTTTGAAAGTAATTTGACTGGGCGCTGTTGTTGCCTATGGCAGCAAAAACGTCCAGTCAAATTAGTTTTAAAATATTCAACATACACTTCGTACACCGTGTCGGACTATTAAGCGCTAAAGACTGACTGTTTCGAATCATTCATGACCTCAGGATTATGATGTCATCATACGTCATGCAGTTGATTATGACGTCATATGATGGTTGGATTGACTTGGAAAGGTGCAGTAAGTCTTTTCGCTACACCACATAAAATGTTCATCAATACACGTTTAAACTATGACCATTATGATGCTGATATGATTGAAACGAGTAGCTATATACCCCTAACCAGAATCAGGGGATTTGAGCTGTCACAAGTATCTGGTGGCATAATCAAATACGTCACAATCAATATGTCGTATTTCCATAACAAAAATCGAAAAGTCTGTCATGAAAGCGCACGAACTGTATATCTGTTATGGATTTACAATTTAATGACCCGCTATAAATTCTCTCGAACATTTAAAAACTAATTTGACTGCGATATGTTGCTGGCCAGTCACACGCGTGAGTGTGCGCAGCTTAGCTAGCAATGGCCAGGGCATAGATAGAACCGAATCCTTCTATTCAGTGCATCAATGATCTCATCACTAGTAATCATGATTCAACCAGTTAGCTCACCTGCTTGTCCAGTATCTGTGATGATGGCCGGTATTTTCGTCACAGTTACCGCTGCACCACCCACGGTTATCTGCCCCTGATTGTAGGCGTTAGTCAACACGGTATCAACTTGATTAAACTGTTGTTGTCCTTCGTGTATCGAGAGGTAGAGCCAATGAACCGTGTCCACGGAACCAACTCTAGAAACGTTAATCAAAGCTTAAAGTTTTTTCTGCCCATGAACGTTGCAACATCACACCACATCACACCATGTGAAGGGCCACTAAACATTAGCTAGCACGAACACTGATAATACAGGTTAATGCGCCTGTATTGATCCAATACTGCCAAGCAACATGCGTTATCGGGGGGGGGGGGGGGTGGGGGCGGGGGGGGGGGGGAGATGAACAAATAGCATTATATACAATCTTACAATCTAATGCCTGGTTGAAAAGTGGTGAATCTTATTTACATATGAGATATATATTTGATTTTTTTAACCAGCCACAATCTACCAGTCGTATCCAAATATATCGTCATAATCAATTACAGCATGGAAACTCTATTTAGTCCGTCTTGAACACGTTATAGTCAGACATGCTATACGAATTGTTTGTCTTTACTATTTAATAAACATGCTATTAAATATTTTGAGACTAATCTGACAGCTTATCTGCATAGTTTTCTGGAGAATTGATAGTTAGTGAGTTCAAGGATCGATCGATCCGAACACGATCGATGTTTGGGTGGGGCATAGATAGAGATTGGCAGGTCATAGCTAAAAGTGGAATGCTCCGTTGTCAAAAAGATATCCGGAGAGTTAACGAATGGAGGCCGACCAATTTAGCAGAAGCTGGTGCTAAAACATTTATACGATGAGGAATTGGAATATTCGTTTCATCGATCATGTATATAAAGGATATGGTAATGCTGGTACATGTATCGTACCTATAATTAGCTAAAAGCTTTTCCATTGAGTAAATACCTGAATTCTTTAATAGCCACGTCAGAGAATCCAGACACACTGCCACTATACAGGGCAAACAGCTGCAAATAAAGACGAGTTATATGTGTGAAGTACTTTCCTCTATCCATTATCATCTCAACCAACAAACAACCACTAATACTTCATGTTCATGATAGTCATCGATTCTCTGGTGACAAATCCTGCTCCCACCTCTACAGATCAGCTACAACAATTTCCTTATGATGCCAGCTACTGTGTTGGATATTTTGAAACTAATTAGAATTGAAGCTTTTGCTACTTATGCAACACATTCAGTAAACCAAGTCTTCCGATAATTCCTATATCCGTCACCGACCCCCTTCAACTTCGTTGACATAAGATCAATAAGGTTCTTCCTGATCCCAGAGTGGGAACTCCGACTCAAGTTTGTTGCTATCCATCCAGTAGCAACTGAGAAATGCACGAGATATACAGAACGAGACTAAATAGTTTCAAACAATTCATCTACCTTAATAATTGTAGTGAGACAAGCGGATATAGTGGGTGAGATACATGAGGGTGTGAGGTGGGTGGGGTGGGGTGGTAGGTGAGAAGGTAAAGGATGAGATATTGGCTGAAATCCTGGATGAGATACTACGTTACAGCGTAGAACTCATAGCATAGATTCTCAATGATAAAACAAATTGGCACACGAATGCATTGGACACCACGTGATTATGACGTTATCGAGCCATGAGATCAAACAATTAACTATGAGAGTTCAGGAAGGCGAATGTCCGCGTCCCCCCTGGGACAGTGTTCAGTAATGTGTCATTTACATTACTAAACCGAAGTATAGTAGTGAGTATATGACACATTATTGAACACTGTTACGCAACGGAAAATGTTTTTCGCGCTCCTGAGCGCACCCCAGTAATTGTGCACTAAATAGTATCGGCCGAGAGCGGCTCCAAAGCCTTAAGCCACAGGTATATGTAAACGTGCACGCTTACATACGCGCACAAGCACGCACGCAGCACATGATTGGTACCGGTCTTTCTTGTGTATCAGAACTTTTACAATTTGTAAGAATATCAAGATATATGATACAATTTGCCATTGCATTGCTATGGTTACCGTATTGTGCATCTTTGTCTCTAGTAGTTTAAATTCTGCACTAGTAGGATCTGATAGCCCGGATGTGAAGACCTGGTTTGTTGTGATAGATGCCAGAATAATCCGTGCTGGGGCTGTAACACAGATGATATAAGACTTGTTATTTCGTTACTTATTTGGTTGTTTATTACTGACTAGAGTACATAACTCTACCGAGGCATGACCATACGAATACTTTGCTTTCATAGGAGGGTGCATTGCGTGTTGAAACATGTTGCAACACTAATCCAACAGAGACAATGAAAGACAAACACATTATCGGTCGTCATACATATCCACTGAGGCGCCAACACAATCACAATATGAACACGAGGACTAGTGAAACTGAACTCAATACACGCCTGCAATAAAGGTTGTTGTTGAACTTGAACAAAACATTTTCAGAGATATGACTCTGGCACAAAGATTTTAAGAAATATAGACAGATTATCAAGATGTGTCTTGTGGCTGGCAGCCATATTAGATTTATCATCTTCAAATTCGATAAGTTTCTTCTTCAGACACTGTCCAGTAATCCCATAAAATTTGAAAGCGATCCACTAAATAGAATATAATGGAGTCAACGTTCGGAAACACATTTTTCCAAGATGGCCGCCAGTGGCTTGTATTTAGGATTATTGTTGTTTTTGACAGTATTCGGCTCCAGGCCTATTCCAGCCACCCTACAACAGTAAATGACCGGAAACCAATTTTCAGGACAGCCGCCCTTGGATGGCGGCCATCTTGGATTTCGGATTAAGGTCGATTTCTTCTCCAGACCTGGTCCAAACACCCGATGATGTTTGAACGCGATTCGATAACCAGTACGGGAGTTATCATCTAGAAACCAATTTTGAAGATGGCCGCCGGTGGCTGGTGGCCATCTTGGTGTTCATATCATCGTAAATCTAAATACGTTTTTCCGCATACCTAGTCCAATCAACCTATGACGCTTCAAAGTGATCCAATATATGATAACAGAGTTATAATCCAAAAAATAATTTTCAAGATGGTCGCCGGTGGATGGCGGCCATTTTGAAATTCGGATCCTCGTCAATTTCTAGATTTTTTCTCCCCATACGTTATCAAACCACCCTATCAAGTTTCAATGTGATCCGATATATGGTAACAGAGTTACCATTCGGAAACCAATTTTCAAGACGGCCGCTGGTGGCTGGCGGCCATCTTGAATTTCGGATCATCGTCAATTTCGATAGGTTTTTTTCTTAGACCTAGTCCAAGCATGCTATGCAGTTTCAAACCGATCCGATAACGGTAGCGGAGTTATCATGCGGAAACCACTCTGTCGCCCACCCGCTCGTAAACGCCATCACATAATACCATACCAATTTTTTTTAACGGTATACACATATTACAGAGGGCAACCGCTCCTCCCCTGCACTTAAGTGCGGGTAACTCTCACTCGCAGGCTCATTCGCAGTTCGTGTAAGGCATCACGTTTCAATTGCAACGGCTGCGGCATAATTTACGGGCGAGAGATGTAATCAACCCCCACCCCACACACGATGTCTATTTACTTTGTACATTTATATAATTAAATACTATAAAACCCTTTGAGATTTAATACAGATTTTCTCAAAATTTTCTTAAAATTGCGTCATAATTAGACATCCTTGTACTATTAAAGCCAGTGGAACATTTATCCGACAGTAACATCAGCTAGTCTTCAGCTAAACGCATCAGTATTGCATGCGGTTACTCATATTCCCAATCAGCGATTTGTACACTGGCACACATCTATACAATTGTTTAAGACGTTAACATAATGGAATACCATTATCTATTATTGGATGAGTTGAAAAACATTCGTGTACGAATTTATAAACTGTAGCATAAATTATCCTGGTACAGCCACCGTCACCATTTCCACCACTCCACCCAACAAATACCCACGCCACCCCACTATGACTCCACCAACAAAACAGAATACATGACCGATATGTCCCACCTTAATCTAAAGAGGTGGGATAAAACAGAGGCCTTAAAATAGTAAATTCGATATTGTTAAAGGAAATAAAGTTTACCTGCAGTAGAAGTTGGGGTAGAAGATATGCTGAGCAATGTCGTGGCACTGGTCTCGCTAGTACTTGTGGTTGGCCGTGCGGTTGCTGTTGTTGGAACCATGGTTGTAACGCTCGCTGCACTACTTATGGTAGGTTGTGATGTTGTCGTTGTCGAAGCAGGTGTGGTTATACTCTCAGTAGTCCTTCTGGATGGCTGCATAGTTCTGGTTGTTAGAACAGTGGTTGTACTTGTGGTTGGCTGTGTAATTCTCGTTGTTGGAGCAGGGGTGGCACTTGTCATTGGCTGTGCGGTTGTTGTTGTTGTTGTTGTTGTTGTTGTTGTTGTTAGGGCAGTGCTGGTCCTTCTAGTTGGCTGTGTAGTTTTCGTTGTTGGCCCTGTGGTGGTATTTGTGGTTGGCTGTGTAGTTGTCGTTGTTGATGCAGTGTTGGTAGTTATGGTTGGCGATGTCGTTGCCGTTGTTGGAGCTGTAGTGCTACTTATTGTTGGCTGTGTAGTTGTCGTTGTTGGAGCAGTGATTGTAATTGTGGTTGGCTGTGTTGTTGTCGTTGTTGGAGCAGCAGTAGTACTTGTGGTTGGCTGTGTAGTTGCCGTTGTTGGAGCTGTTGTGGTACTTGTGCTTGGCTGTGTAGTTGTCGTTGTGTGAGCCGTGGCTGTACTTGTGGTTGGCTGTGTAGTTGTCGTTGTTGGAACAATGGTGGTGCTTGTTGTTGGTTGTGCAGTTGTCGATGTTGAGGGCGTGGTGGTACTTGCGGTTGGTTGTGCAGTTGTCGCTGTTGGAGCAGTGCTTTTATTCGTGGCTGGCAGTGCAGTTGTCGTTGGAACAGTAGCGGCAGTTGTAGTAGGCTGTGTAGTTGTCGTTGTTGGAGGTCTGGTGGTACTTGTGGTTGGCTGTGTAGTTGTCGTTGTTTGAGCAGTGCTTAGACTTGTGGTTGGCTGTGTAGTTGTCGTTATTGGAGCCGTGTTGGTACTTGTGCTTGCCTGCGTAGTTGTTGTGGTTGGAGCAGTGATTGTACTTGTGGTTGACTGTGTGGGTGCCGTTGCTGGAGGTGTGGTGGTACTTGTGGTTGGCTGTGTAGTTGTTGTTGGAGCAGTGGTGGGGCTTGTGGTTGGCTGTGTAGTTGTCATTGTTGGAGCCGTGGCGGTACTTGTGGTCGGCTGGGCGCTTGTCGTTGTTGGAGCAGTGGTTGTACTTGTGGTTGGCTGTGTAGTTGTCGTTGTTGGGACTGCGTTGCTACTTGTAGTAGGCTGTGTAGTTGTCGTTGTTTGATCAGTTGTGGTAATTGCGGTTGACTGTGTAGTTACCGTTGCTGGAGGAGTGGTGGTACTTGTGGTTGTCTGTGTAGTTGTCGTTGTTGGGACTGCTTGGATACTTGTGGTTGGCTGTGTAGTTGTCGTTGTTGGAGCAGTGGTGGTACTTATGGTTGGCTGTGTAGTTGTCGTTGTTGGAGCCGTGGCGGTACTTGTGGTTGGCTGTGCACTTGTCGTTGTTGGAGCAGTGCTGGTACTTGTGGTTGGTTGTGTAGTTGTTGTTGTTGGAGCCGTGGTGGTACTTGTGGGTGGCTGTGTAGTTGCTGTTATTGGAAGAGTAGCGCTACTTGTAGTAGGCTGTGTGGTTGTCGTTGTTGGAGGTCTGGTGGTACTTGTGGTTGTGTGTGCAGTTGTCGTCGTTGGAGCAGTGATTATACTTATGGTTGGCTGTGTAGTTGTCGTTGTTGGAGCCGTGGCGGTACTTGTGGTTGGCTGTGCACTTGTCGATGTTGGAGCAGTGGTGGTACTTG
Source organism: Chaetoderma sp. LZ-2023a (assembly GCA_034401795.1). Classification (NCBI taxonomy): domain Eukaryota; kingdom Metazoa; phylum Mollusca; class Caudofoveata; order Chaetodermatida; family Chaetodermatidae; genus Chaetoderma; species Chaetoderma sp. LZ-2023a. The sequence continues at coordinate 4,783,303 of CM067364.1, forward strand.
TGGTTGGCTGTGTAGTTGTTTTTGTTGGAACAATGGTGGTACTTGTTGTTAGTTGGACAGTTGTGGTTGTTGGAGCAGTGTTGCTACTTGTGCTTGGCTGTGTAGTTGCTGTTGTTGGAACAGTAGCGCTACTTGTAGTAGGCTGTGTGGTTGTCGTTGTTGGAGGTCTGGTGGTACTTGTGGTTGTGTGTGCAGTTGTCGTTGTTGGAGCAGTGATTATACTTGTGGTTGACTGTGTAGTTGTCGTTGCTGGAGGCGTGGTGGTGCTTGTGGTTGGCTGTGTAGTTATCGTGGTTGGGACTGCGGTGGTACTTGTGGTTGACTGTGTAGTTGTCGTTGGTGGCACAATGGTGGTACTTGTGCTTGGCTGTGTAGTTGCCGTTGCTGGAGGAGTGGTGGTACTTGTGCTTGGCTGTGTAGATGTCGTTGTTGGAGCAGCGGTGGTACTTGTGGTTGGCTGTGTAGTTGTCGTTGTTGGAGCCGTGGTGGTACTTGTAGTAGGCTGTGTAGTTGTCGTTGTTGGAGGTCTGGTGGTACTTGTGGTTGGCTGTGCACTTGTCGTTGTTGGAGCAGTGGTGGTACTTGTGGTTGGCTGTGTAGTTGTCGTTGTTGGAGCAGTGATTATACTTTTGGTTGACTGTGTAGTTGTCGTTGGTGGCACAATAGTGGTACTTGTTGTTGGTTGTGCAGTTGTTGTTGTTGCACCCGTGGTGGTACTACTGCTTGGCTGTGTAGTTGCTGTTGTTGGAACAGTAGCGCTACTTGTAGTAGGCTGTGTAGTTGTCGTTGTTGGAGGTCTGGTGGTACTTGTGGTTGGCTGTGCACTTGTCGTTGTTGGAGCAGTGGTGGTACTTGTGGTTGGCTGTGTAGTTGTCGTTGCGGGAGGCGTGGTGGTGCTTGTGGTTGGCTGTGTAGTTATCGTGGTTGGGACTGCGGTGGTACTTGTGGTTGACTGTGTAGTTGTCGTTGGTGGCACAATGGTGGTACTTGTGCTTGGCTGTGTAGTTGTCGTTGCTGGAGGAGTGGTGGTACTTGTGGTTGGCTGTGTAGTTGTCGTTGTTGGAGCAGTGGTTGTGCTTGTGGTTGGCTGTGTAGTTGTCGTTGTTGGAGCCATGGCTGTACTTGTGGTTGGCTGTGCACTTGTCGTTGTTGGAGCAGTGGTGGTACTTGTGGTTGGCTGTGTAGTTGTCGTTGTTGGAGCAGTGCTGGTACTTGTGGTTGGTTGTGTAGTTGTCGTTGCTGGAGCCGTGGTGGTACTTGTGGTTGGCTGTGTTGTTGTTGTTGTTGTTGTTGTTGTTGTTGGAACAATGGTGGTTCTAGTTGTTGGTTGGGCAGTTGTCGTTGTTGGAGCAGTGGTGGTACTTGTGGTTGGCTGTGCAGTTGTCGTTGTTGGAGCAGTGATTATACTTGCAGTTGACTGTGTAGTTGTCGTTGCTGGAGGGGTGGTGGTGCTTGTGGTTGGCTGTGTAGTTGTCGTGGTTGGGACTGGGGTGGTACTTGTGGTTGACTGTGTAGTTGTCGTTGGTGGCAAAATGGTGGTACTTGTGCTTGGCTGTGTAGTTGTCGTTGTTGGCGCCGTGGCGGTACTGGTGGTTGGCTGTGTAGTTGTCGTTGTTGGAACAATGGTGGTGCTTGTTGTTGGTTGTGCAGTTGTCGTTGTTGGACCCGTGGTGGTACTTGTGCTTGGCTGTGTAGTTGCTGTTGTTGGAACAGTAGCGCTACTTGTAGTAGGCTGTGTAGTAGTCGTTGTTCGAGGTCTGGTGGTACTTGTGGTTGGCTGTGCACTTGTCGTTGTTGGAGCAGTGGTGGTACTTGTGGTTGGCTGTGTAGTTGTCGTTGTTGGAGCAGTGATTATACTTGTGGTTGACTGTGTAGTTGTCGTTAGCGGCACAATGGTGGTACTTGTTGTTGGTTGTACAGTTGTCGTGGTTGCACCTGTGGTGGTACGTGTGCTTGGCTGTGTAGTTGTCATTGTTGGAGCAGTGGTGGTACTTGTGGTTGGATGTGTAGTTGTCGTTGTTGGAGCCGTGGTGGTACTTGTGGTTGGCTGTGTAGTTGTCGTTGTTGGAGGTCTGGTGGTACTTGTGGTTGGCTGTGCACTTGTCGTTGTTGGAGCAGTGGTGGTACTTGTGGTTGGCTGTGTAGTTGTCGTTGTTGGAGCAGTGATTATACTTTTGGTTGACTGTGTAGTTGTCGTTGGTGGCACAATAGTGGTACTTGTTGTTGGTTGTACAGTTGTTGTTGTTGCACCCGTGGTGGTACTTGTGCTTGGCTGTGTGGTTGTCGTTGCTGGAGAAGTGGTTGTACTTGTGGTTGGCTGTGTAGTTGTCGTTGTTGGAGCAGTGGTTGTGCTTGTGGTTGGCTGTGTAGTTGTCGTTGTTGGAGCCATGGCTGTACTTGTGGTTGGCTGTGCACTTGTCGTTGTTGGAGCAGTGGTGGTACTTGTGGTTGGCTGTGTAGTTGTCGTTGTTGGAGAAGTGCTGGTACTTGTGGTTGGTTGTGTAGTTGTCGTTGCTGGAGCCGTGGTGGTACTTGTGGTTGGCTGTGTTGTTGTTGTTGTTGTTGTTGTTGGAACAATGGTGGTTGTTGTTGTTGGTTGGGCAGTTGTCGTTGTTGGAGCAGTGGTGGTACTTGTGGTTGCCTGTGCAGTTGTCGTTGCTGGAGCAGTGATTATACTTGTCGTTGACTGTGTAGTTGTCGTTAGCGGCACAATGGTGGTACTTGTTGTTGGTTGTACAGTTGTCGTGGTTGCACCTGTGGTGGTACGTGTGCTTGGCTGTGTAGTTGTCGTTGTTGGAGCAGTGGTGGTACTTGTGGTTGTATGTGTAGTTGTCGTTGTTGGAGCCGTGGTGGTACTTGTAGTAGGCTGTGTAGTTGTCGTTGTTGGAGGTCTGGTGGTACTTGTGGTTGGCTGTGCACTTGTCGTTGTTGGAGCAGTGGTGGTACTTGTGGTTGGCTGTGTAGTTGTCGTTGTTGGAGCAGTGATTATACTTTTGGTTGACTGTGTAGTTGTCGTTGGTGGCACAATAGTGGTACTTCTTGTTGGTTGTACAGTTGTTGTTGTTGCACCCGTGGTGGTACTTGTGCTTGGCTGTGTAGTTGTCGTTGTTGGAGCAGTGGTTGTGCTTGTGGTTGGCTGTGTAGTTGTCGTTGTTGGAGCCATGGCTGTACTTGTGGTTGGCTGTGCACTTGTCGTTGTTGGAGCAGTGGTGGTACTTGTGGTTGGCTGTGTAGTTGTCGTTGTTGGAACAATGGTGGTGCTTGTGGTTGGCTGTGTAGTTGTCGTTGTTGGAGCCATGGCTGTACTTGTGGTTGGCTGTGCACTTGTCGTTGTTGGAGCAGTGGTGGTACTTGTGGTTGGCCGTGTAGTTGTCGTTGTTGGAGCAGTGGTTGTGCTTGTGGTTGGCTGTGTAGTTGTCGTTGTTGGAGCCATGGCTGTACTTGTGGTTGGCTGTGCACTTGTCGTTGTTGGAGCAGTGGTGGTACTTGTCGTTGGCTGTGTTGTTGTTGTTGTTGGAACAATGGTGGTTGTTGTTGTTGGTTGGGCAGTTGTCGTTGTTGGAGCAGTGGTGGTACTTGTGGTTGGCTGTGCAGTTGTCGTTGTTGGAGCAGTGATTATACTTGTGGTTGACTGTGTAGTTGTCGTTGCTGGTGGGGTGGTGGTGCTTGTCGTTGGCTGTGTAGTTGTCGTGGTTGGGACTGGGGTGGTACTTGTGGTTGACTGTGTAGTTGTCGTTGGTGGCACAATGGTGGTAGTTGTGCTCGGCTGTGTAGTTGTCGTTGTTGGCGCCGTGGCGGTACTTGTGGTTGGCTGTCTAGTTGTCGTTGTTGGAACAATTGTGGTGCTTGTTGTTGGTTGTGCTGTTGTCGTTGTAGGACCCCTGGTCGTACTTGTGCTTGGCTGTGTAGTTGTCGTTGTTGGAGCAATGGTGGTGCTTGTTGTTGTTTGTGCAGTTGTCGTTGTTGGGGCAGTGGTGGTACTTGTGGTTGGCTGTGCAGTTGTCGTTGCTGGAGCAGTGATTATACTTGTCGTTGACTGTGTAGTTGTCGTTGTCGGAAGAGTGGTGGTGCTTGTGGTTGGCTGTGTAGTTGTCGTTGTTGGAACAATGGTGGTGCTTGTTGTTGGTTGTGCAGTTGTCGTTGTTGGACCCGTGGTGGTACTTGTGCGTGGCTGTGTAGTTGCTGTTGTTGGAACAGTAGCGCTACTTGTAGTAGGCTGTGTAGTAGTCGTTGTTCGAGGTCTGGTGGTACTTATGGTTGGCTGTGCACTTGTCGTTGTTGGAGCAGTGGTGGTACTTGTGGTTGGCTGTGTAGTTGTCGTTGTTGGAGCAGTGATTATACTTGTGGTTGACTGTGTAGTTGTCGTTAGCGGCACAATGGTGGTACTTGTTGTTGGTTGTACAGTTGTCGTGGTTGCACCTGTGGTGGTACGTGTGCTTGGCTGTGTAGTTGTCATTGTTGGAGCAGTGGTGGTACTTGTGGTTGGATGTGTAGTTGTCGTTGTTGGAGCCGTGGTGGTAATTGTAGTAGGCTGTGTAGTTGTCGTTGTTGGAGGTCTGGTGGTACTTGTGGTTGGCTGTGCACTTGTCGTTGTTGGAGCAGTGGTGGTACTTGTGGTTGGCTGTGTAGTTGTCGTTGTTGGAGCAGTGATTATACTTTTGGTTGAATGTGTAGTTGTCGTTGGTGGCACAATAGTGGTACTTGTTGTTGGTTGTACAGTTGTTGTTGTTGCACCCGTGGTGGTACTTGTGCTTGGCTGTGTGGTTGTCGTTGCTGGAGAAGTGGTTGTACTTGTGGTTGGCTGTGTAGTTGTCGTTGTTGGAGCAGTGGTTGTGCTTGTGGTTGGCTGTGTAGTTGTCGTTGTTGGAGCCATGGCTGTACTTGTGGTTGGCTGTGCACTTGTCGTTGTTGGAGCAGTGGTGGTACTTGTGGTTGGCTGTGTAGTTGTCGTTGTTGGAGAAGTGCTGGTACTTGTGGTTGGTTGTGTAGTTGTCGTTGCTGGAGCCGTGGTGGTACTTGTGGTTGGCTGTGTTGTTGTTGTTGTTGTTGGAACAATGGTGGTTGTTGTTGTTGGTTGGGCAGTTGTCGTTGTTGGAGCAGTGGTGGTACTTGTGGTTGGCTGTGCAGTTGTCGTTGCTGGAGCAGTGATTATACTTGTGGTTGACTGTGTAGTTGTCGTTATCGGAAGAGTGGTGGTGCTTGTGGTTGGCTGTGTAGTTGTCGTTGTTGGAACAATGGTGGTGCTTGTTGTTGGTTGTGCAGTTGTCGTTGTTGGACCTGTGGTGGTACTTGTGCGTGGCTGTGTAGTTGCTGTTGTTGGAACAGTAGCGCTACTTGTAGTAGGCTGTGTAGTAGTCGTTGTTCGAGGTCTGGTGGTACTTATGGTTGGCTGTGCACTTGTCGTTGTTGGAGCAGTGGTGGTACTTGTGGTTGGCTGTGTAGTTGTCGTTGTTGGAGCAGTGATTATACTTGTGGTTGACTGTGTAGTTGTCGTTAGCGGCACAATGGTGGTACTTGTTGTTGGTTGTACAGTTGTCGTGGTTGCACCTGTGGTGGTACGTGTGCTTGGCTGTGTAGTTGTCGTTGTTGGAGCAGTGGTGGTACTTGTGGTTGTATGTGTAGTTGTCGTTGTTGGAGCCGTGGTGGTACTTGTAGTAGGCTGTGTAGTTGTCGTTGTTGGAGGTCTGGTGGTACTTGTGGTTGGCTGTGCACTTGTCGTTGTTGGAGCAGTGGTGGTACTTGTGGTTGGCTGTGTAGTTGTCGTTGTTGGAGCAGTGATTAAACTTTTGGTTGACTGTGTAGTTGTCGTTGGTGGCACAATAGTGGTACTTGTTGTTGGTTGTACAGTTGTTGTTGTTGCACCCGTGGTGGTACTTGTGCTTGGCTGTGTAGTTGTCGTTGCTGGAGAAGTGGTGGTACTTGTGGTTGGCTGTGTAGTTGTCGTTGTTGGAGCAGTGGTTGTGCTTGTGGTTGGCTGTGTAGTTGTCGTTGTTGGAGCCATGGCTGTACTTGTGGTTGGCTGTGCACTTGTCGTTGTTGGAGCAGTGGTGGTACTTGTGGTTGGCTGTGTAGTTGTCGTTGTTGGAACAATGGTGGTGCTTGTGGTTGGCTGTGTAGTTGTCGTTGTTGGAGCCATGGCTGTACTTGTGGTTGGCTGTGCACTTGTCGTTGTTGGAGCAGTGGTGGTACTTGTGGTTGGCTGTGTAGTTGTCGTTGTTGGAGCAGTGGTTGTGCTTGTGGTTGGCTGTGTAGTTGTCGTTGTTGGAGCCATGGCTGTACTTGTGGTTGGCTGTGCACTTGTCGTTGTTGGAGCAGTGGTGGTACTTGTGGTTGGCTGTGTTGTTGTTGTTGTTGTTGTTGTTGTTGTTGGAACAATGGTGGTTGTTGTTGTTGGTTGGGCAGTTGTCGTTGTTGGAGCAGTGGTGGTACTTGTGGTTGGCTGTGCAGTTGTCGTTGTTGGAGCAGTGATTATACTTGTGGTTGACTGTGTAGTTGTCATTGCTGGTGGGGTGGTGGTGCTTGTCGTTGGCTGTGTAGTTGTCGTGGTTGGGACTGGGGTGGTACTTGTGGTTGACTGTGTAGTTGTCGTTGGTGGCACAATGGTGGTAGTTGTGCTCGGCTGTGTAGTTGTCGTTGTTGGCGCCGTGGCGGTACTTGTGGTTGGCTGTCTAGTTGTCGTTGTTGGAACAATTGTGGTGCTTGTTGTTGGTTGTGCTGTTGTCGTTGTAGGACCCCTGGTCGTACTTGTGCTTGGCTGTGTAGTTGTCGTTGTTGGAGCAATGGTGGTGCTTGTTGTTGTTTGTGCAGTTGTCGTTGTTGGGGCAGTGGTGGTACTTGTGGTTGGCTGTGCAGTTGTCGTTGCTAGAGCAGTGATTATACTTGTCGTTGACTGTGTAGTTGTCGTTGTCGGAAGAGTGGTGGTGCTTGTGGTTGGCTGTGTAGTTGTCGTTGTTGGAACAATGGTGGTGCTTGTTGTTGGTTGTGCAGTTGTCGTTGTTGGACCCGTGGTGGTACTTGTGCGTGGCTGTGTAGTTGCTGTTGTTGGAACAGTAGCGCTACTTGTAGTAGGCTGTGTAGTAGTCGTTGTTCGAGGTCTGGTGGTACTTATGGTTGGCTGTGCACTTATCGTTGTTGGAGCAGTGGTGGTACTTGTGGTTGGCTGTGTAGTTGTCGTTGTTGGAGCAGTGATTATACTTGTGGTTGACTGTGTAGTTGTCGTTAGCGGCACAATGGTGGTACTTGTTGTTGGTTGTACAGTTGTCGTGGTTGCACCTGTGGTGGTACGTGTGCTTGGCTGTGTAGTTGTCGTTGTTGGAGCAGTGGTGGTACTTGTGGTTGGCTGTATAGTTGTCGTTGTTGGAGCCGTGGTGGTACTTGTAGTAGGCTGTGTAGTTGTCGTTGTTGGAGCTCTGGTGGTACTTGTGGTTGGCTGTGCACTTGTCGTTGTTGGAACAGTGGTGGTACTTGTGGTTGGCTGTGTAGTTGTCGTTGCTGGAGCAGTGATTATACTTGTCGTTGACTGTGTAGTTGTCGTTGGTGGCACAATAGTGGTACTTGTTGTTGGTTGTACAGTTGTTGTTGTTGCACCCGTGGTGGTACTACTGCTTGGCTGTGTAGTTGTCGTTGCTGGAGAAGTGGTGGTACTTGTGGTTGGCTGTGTAGTTGTCGTTGTTGGAGCAGTGGTTGTGCTTGTGGTTGGCTGTGTAGTTGTCGTTGTTGGAGCCATGGCTGTACTTGTGGTTGGCTGTGCACGTGTCGTTGTTGGAGCAGTGGTGGTACTTGTGGTTGGCTGTGTAGTTGTCGTTGTTGGAGAAGTGCTGGTACTTGTGGTTGGTTGTGTAGTTGTCGATGTTGGAGCCGTGGTGGTACTTGTGGTTGGCTGTGTTGTTGTTGTTGTTGTTGTTGTTGTTGTTGTTGGAACAATGGTGGTTGTTTTTGTTGGTTGGGCAGTTGTCGTTGTTGGAGCAGTGGTGGTACTTGTGGTTGGCTGTGCAGTTGTCGTTGTTGGAGCAGTGATTATACTTGTGGTTGACTGTGTAGTTGTCATTGCTGGTGGGGTGGTGGTGCTTGTGGTTGGCTGTGTAGTTGTCGTGGTTGGAACAGGGGTGGTACTTGTGGTTGACTGTGTAGTTGTCGTTGATGGCACAATGGTGGTAGTTGTGCTCGGCTGTGTAGTTGTCGTTGTTGGCGCCGTGGCGGTACTTGTGGTGGGCTGTCTAGTTGTCGTTGTTGGAACAATGGTGGTGCTTGTTGTTGGTTGTGAAGTTGTCGTTGTAGGACCCCTGGTCGTACTTGTGCTTGGCTGTGTAGTTGTCGTTGTTGGAGCAATGGTGGTGCTTGTTGTTGGTTGTGCAGTTGTCGTTGTTGGGGCAGTGGTGGTACTTGTGGTTGGCTGTATAGTTGTCGTTGTTGGAGCCGTGGTGGTACTTGTAGTAGGCTGTGTAGTTGTCGTTGTTGGAGCTCTGGTGGTACTTGTGGTTGGCTGTGCACTTGTCGTTGTTGGAGCAGTGGTGGTACTTGTGGTTGGCTGTGTAGTTGTCGTTGCTGGAGCAGTGATTATACTTGTCGTTGACTGTGTAGTTGTCGTTGGTGGCACAATAGTGGTACTTGTTGTTGGTTGTACAGTTGTTGTTGTTGCACCCGTGGTGGTACTACTGCTTGGCTGTGTAGTTGTCGTTGCTGGAGAAGTGGTGGTACTTGTGGTTGGCTGTGTAGTTGTCGTTGTTGGAGCAGTGGTTGTGCTTGTGGTTGGCTGTGTAGTTGTCGTTGTTGGAGCCATGGCTGTACTTGTGGTTGGCTGTGCACGTGTCGTTGTTGGAGCAGTGGTGGTACTTGTGGTTGGCTGTGTAGTTGTCATTGTTGGAGAAGTGCTGGTACTTGTGGTTGGTTGTGTAGTTGTCGATGTTGGAGCCGTGGTGGTACTTGTGGTTGGCTGTGTTGTTGTTGTTGTTGTTGTTGTTGTTGTTGGAACAATGGTGGTTGTTTTTGTTGGTTGGGCAGTTGTCGTTGTTGGAGCAGTGGTGGTACTTGTGGTTGGCTGTGCAGTTGTCGTTGTTGGAGCAGTGATTATACTTGTGGTTGACTGTGTAGTTGTCATTGCTGGTGGGGTGGTGGTGCTTGTGGTTGGCTGTGTAGTTGTCGTGGTTGGAACAGGGGTGGTACTTGTGGTTGACTGTGTAGTTGTCGTTGATGGCACAATGGTGGTAGTTGTGCTCGGCTGTGTAGTTGTCGTTGTTGGCGCCGTGGCGGTACTTGTGGTGGGCTGTCTAGTTGTCGTTGTTGGAACAATGGTGGTGCTTGTTGTTGGTTGTGAAGTTGTCGTTGTAGGACCCCTGGTCGTACTTGTGCTTGGCTGTGTAGTTGTCGTTGTTGGAGCAATGGTGGTGCTTGTTGTTGGTTGTGCAGTTGTCGTTGTTGGGGCAGTGGTGGTACTTGTGGTTGGCTGTGCAGTTGTCGTTGCTGGAGCAGTGATTATACTTGTCGTTGACTGTGTAGTTGTCGTTGTCGGAAGAGTGGTGGTGCTTGTGGTTGGCTGTGTAGTTGTCGTTGTTGGAACAATGGTGGTGCTTGTTGTTGGTTGTGCAGTTGTCGTTGTTTGACCCGTGGTGGTACTTGTGCTTGGCTGTGTAGTTGCTGTTGTTGGAACAGTAGCGCTACTTGTAGTAGGCTGTGTAGTAGTCGTTGTTCGAGGTCTGGTGGTACTTATGGTTGGCTGTGCACTTGTCGTTGTTGGAGCAGTGGTGGTACTTGTGGTTGGCTGTGTAGTTGTCGTTGTTGGAGCAGTGATTATACTTGTGGTTGACTGTGTAGTTGTCGTTAGCGGCACAATGGTGGTACTTGTTGTTGGTTGTACAGTTGTCGTGGTTGCACCTGTCGTGGTACGTGTGCTTGGCTGTGTAGTTGTCGTTGTTGGAGCAGTGGTGGTACTTGTGGTTGGCTGTGTAGTTGTCGTTGGTGGAGCCGTGGTGGTACTTGTGGTTGGCTGTGTAGTTGTCGTTGTTGGAACAATGGTGGTGCTTATTGTTGGTTGTGCAGTTGTCGTTGTTGGAGCCGTCGCGGTACCTGTGCTTGGATGTGTAGTTGCTGTAGTTGGAACAGTTGCGCTACTTGTGGTACGCTGTGTAGTTGTCGTTGTTGGAGGTCTGGCGGTACTTGTGGTTGGCTGTGTAGTTGTCGTTGTTGGAACAATGGTGGTGCTTATTGTTGGTTGTACAGTTGTTGTTGTTGCACCCGTGGTGGTACTTGTGGTTGGCTGTGTAGTTGTCGTTCCTGGAGAAGTGGTGGTACTTGTGGTTGGCTGTGTAGTTGTCGTTGTTGGAGCAGTGGTTGTGCTTGTGGTTGGCTGTGTAGTTGTAGTTGTTGGAGCCATGGCTGTACTTGTGGTTGGCTGTGCACTTGTCGTTGTTGGAGCAGTCGTGGTACTTCTGGTTGGCTGTGTAGTTGTCGTTGTTGGAGAAGTGCTGGTACTTGTGGTTGGTTCTGTAGTTGTCGTTGTTGGAGCCGTGGTGGTACTTGTGGTTGGCTGTGTTGTTGTTGTTGTTGTTGTTGTTGTTGTTGTTGGAACAATGGTGGTTGTTGTTGCTGGTTGGGCAGTTGTCGTTGTTGGAGCAGTGGTGGTACTTGTGGTTGGCTGTGCAGTTGTCGTTGTTGGAGCAGTGATTATACTTGTGGTTGACTGTGTAGTTGTCGTTGCTGGTGGGGTGGTGGTGCTTGTGGTTGGCTGTGTAGTTGTCGTGGTTGGGACTGGGGTGGTACTTGTGGTTGACTGTGTAGTTGTCGTTGGTGGCACAATGGTGGTAGTTGTGCTCGGCTGTGTAGTTGTCGTTGTTGGCGCCGTGGCGGTACTTGTGGTTGGCTGTCTAGTTGTCGTTGTTGGAACAATGGGGGTGCTTGTTGTTGGTTGTGCAGTTGTCGTTGTAGGACCCCTGGTCGTACTTGTGCTTGGCTGTGTAGTTGTCGTTGTTGGAGCAATGGTGGTACTTGTTGTTGGTTGTGCAGTTGTCGTTGTTGGGGCAGTGGTGGTACTTGTGGTTGGCTGTGTAGTTGTCGTTGCTGGAGCAGTGATTATACTTGTCGTTGACTGTGTAGTTGTCGTTGTCGGAAGAGTGGTGGTGCTTGTGGCTGGCTGTGTAGATGTCGTTGTTGGAACAATGGTGGTGCTTGTTGTTGGTTGTGCAGTTGTCGTTATTGGAGCCGTGGTGGTACTTGTGGTTGGCTGTGTAGTTGCTGTTGTTGGAACAGTAGCGCTACTTGTAGTAGGCTGTGTAGTTGTCGTTGTTGGAGGTCTGGTGGTACTTGTGGTTGGCTGTGCACTTGTCGTTGTTGGAGCAGTGGTGGTACTTGTAGTTTGCTGTGTAGTTGTCGTTGTTGGAGCAGTGATTATACTTTTGGTTGACTGTGTAGTTGTCGTTGGTGGCACAATAGTGGTACTTGTTGTTGGTTGTACAGTTGTTGTTGTTGCACCCGTGGTGGTACTTGTGCTTGGCTGTGTAGTTGTCGTTGCTGGAGAAGTGGTGGTACTTGTGGTTGGCTGTGTAGTTGTCGTTGTTGGAGCAGTGGTTGTGCTTGTGGTTGGCTGTGTAGTTGTCGTTGTTGGAGCCATGGCTGTACTTGTGGTTGGCTGTGCACTTGTCGTTGTTGGAGCAGTGGTGGTACTTGTGGTTGGCTGTGTAGTTGTCGTTGTTGGAGAAGTGCTGGTACTTGTGGTTGGTTGTGTAGTTGTCGTTGTTGGAGCCGTGGTGGTACTTGTGGTTGGCTGTGTTGTTGTTGTTGTTGGAACAATGGTGGTTCTTGTTGTTGGTTGGGCAGTTGTCGTTGTTGGAGCAGTGGTGGTACTTGTGGTTGGCTGTGCAGTTGTCGTTGTTGGAGCAGTGATTATACTTGTGGTTGACTGTGTAGTTGTCGTTGCTGGTGGGGTGGTGGTGCTTGTGGTTGGCTGTGTAGTTGTCGTGGTTGGGACTGGGGTGGTACTTGTGGTTGACTGTGTAGTTATCGTTGGTGGCACAATGGTGGTACTTGTGCTCGGCTGTGTAGTTGTCGTTGTTGGCGCCGTGGCGGTACTTGTGGTTGGTTGTCTAGTTGTCGTTGTTGGAACAATGGTGGTGCTTGTTGTTGGTTGTGCAGTTGTCGTTCTAGGACCCATGGTCGTACTTGTGCTTGGCTGTGTAGTTGTCGTTGTTGGAACAATGGTGGTGCTTGTTGTTGGTTGTGCAGTTGTCGTTGTTGCGGCAGTGGTGGTACTTGTGGTTGGCTGTGCAGTTGTCGTTGCTGGAGCAGTGATTATACTTGTCGTTGACTGTGTAGTTGTCGTTGTCGGAGGAGTGGTGGTGCTTGTGGTTGGCTGTGTAGTTGTCATTGCTGGAGGAGTGGTGGTGCTTGTGTTTGGCTGTGTAGGTGTCGTGGTTGGGACTGCGGTGGTACTTGTGGTTGACTGTGTAGTTGTCGTTAGTGGCACAGTGGTGGTCCTTGTTGTTGGTTGTGCAGTTGTCTTTGTTGGACCCGTGGTGGTACTTGTGGTTGTGTGTGTAGTTGTGGTTGTTGGAGCCGTGGCGGTACTTGTGGTTGGCTGTGCCCTTGTCGTTCTTGGAAAAGTGCTGGTACTTGTGGTTGGCTGTGTAGTTGTCTTTGTGGGAGCAGTGCTGGTACTTGTGGGTGGCTGTGTAGTTGTCGTTGCTGGAGGAGTGGTGGTGCTTGTGGTTGGCTGTGTAGTTGTCGTGGTTGGGACTGCGGTGGTACTTGTGGTTGACTGTGTAGTTGTCGTTGGTGGCACAATGGTGGTCCTTGTTGTTGGTTGTGCAGTTGTCGTTGTTGGAACAATGGTGGTGCTTGTTGTTGGTTGTGTATTTTTCGTTGCTGGAGGAGTGGTGGTTTTTGTGGTTGGCTGTGTAGTTATCGTTGTGGGAGCAGTGCTGGTACTTGTGGTTGGCTGTGTAGTAGTCGTTGGAGGCACAATGGTGGTACTCGTTGTTGGTTGTGCAGTTGTCGTTGTTGGACCCGTTGTGGTACTTGTGGTTGGCTGTGTAGTTGTCGTTGTTGGAGCAGTGGTGGTAATTGAGGTTGGCTGTGTAGTTGTCGTTGTTGGAGCCGTCGCGGTACTTGTGGTTGGTTGTGTAGTTGTCCTTGTTGGAACTATGGTGGTGCTTGTTGTTGGTTGTGCAGTTGGCGTTGTTGGAGCCGTGGTGGTACTTGTGGTTGGCTGTGTAGTTGTCGTTGTTGGGGGCATGGTGGTACTTGTGGTTGGCTGTGTAGTTGTCGTTGCTGGCGCTGTTGTGGTACTTGTGGTTGGCTGTGCAGTTGTCCTTGTTGGAGCAGTGGTAGTACTTCTAGTTGGTTGTGCAGTTGTCGTTGTTGGAGCAGTGCTGGTATTTGTGCCTGGCAGTGCAGTTGTCGTTGGAACGGTAGCGGTAGTTGTAGTAGGCTGTGTCGTTGTCGTTGTTGGAGCAGTGGTCGTACTTGTGGTTGGCTGTGTAGTTGTCGTTGTTGTAGCAGTGCTGGTACTTGTGGTTGGCTGTGTAGTTGTCGTTGTTGGAGCCGTGGTGGTACTTGTGGTTGGCTGTGTTGTTGTTGGTGTTGTTGTTGCTGTTGTTGGAACAATGGTGGTACTTGTTGTTGGTTGGGCAGTTGTCGTTGTTGGAGCCGTGTTGGTACTTGTGCTTGGCTGTGTAGTTGATGTTGTTGGAACAGTAGCGCTACTTATAATAGCCTGTGTAGTTGTCGTTGCTGGAGGTCTGGTGGTACTTGTGGTTGGCTGTGTAGTTGTTGTTGATGGGAGCGTGGTGGTACTTCTGGTTGGTTGTGCAGTTGTCGTTGTTGGAGCAGTGCTGGTATTCGTGGCTGGCAGTGCAGTTGTCGTTGGAACGGTAGTGGTAGTTGTAGTAGGCTGTGTAGTTGTCATTGTTTGAGCAGTGGTGGTACTTGTAGTGGGCTGCGTAGTTGTCGTTGTTGGAGCAGTGGTGGTATTTGTCGTTGGCCGTGTAGTTCTCGTTGTTGGAGCAATGGTGGTACTTGCGCTTGGATGTGCATTTGTTGTGGTTTGAGCCGTGGTGGTACTTGTGGTTGGCAGTGTTGTTGTTGAAGTTGGAACAATGGTGGTACTTGTTGTTGGGTGTGTCGTCGCCGTTGTTGGAACTGTAGTGGTACTTGTAGTAGGATGTGTAGTTGTCGTTGCTGGAACTGTGGTAGTACTTGTAGTTGGCTGTGCAGTCGCCGTTTTTGGACCAGTAGTGGTACTTGTAGTAGGATGTGTAGTTGTCGTTATTGGAGCTGTGGTGGAACTTGTGGTTGGCGATGTCGTTGTCCTTGTTGGAGCAGTAGTAGTACTTGTGCTTGGCTGTACACTTGTCGTTGTTGGAGCAGTGGTGGTACTTGTGGTTGGCTGTGTAGTTGTCGTTGTTGGAGCAGTGGTGGTACTTGTGGTTGGCTGTGTAGTTGTCGTTGTTGGAGCCGTGGTGGTGCTTGTGGTTGGCTGTGTTGTTGTTGTTGTTGGTGGAACAATGGTGGTACTTGTTTTTGGTTGTGCAGTTGCCGTTGTTGGAGCCGTGGTGGTACTTGTGGTTGACTGTGTAGTTGTCATTCTTGGAACAGTGCTGGTATTCGTGGTTGGAGCAGTGGTGGTACTTGAGGTTGGTTGTGTCGTTGTCGTTGTTGGAACAGTGCTGGTATTCGTGGTAGGCAGAGCGGTTGTCGTAGGAACATTAGTGGTAGTTGTAGTAGGCTGTGTAGTTGTCGTTGTTTGAGCAGTGGTGGTACTTGTAGTGTGCTGCATAGTTGTCGTTGTTTGAGCAGTGTTGGTACTTGTGGTTGGTTGTGTAATTGTCGTTGTTTGAGCAATGGTGGTACTGGTGGTTGGATGTGCAGTTGTCGTTGTTGGAGCAGTGGTGGCTCTTGTGGTTGGCTGTGTACTTGTCGTTGTTGGAGCAGTGGTGGTACTTGTGGTTGGCTGTGTAGTTCTCGTTGTTAGAGCAATGGTAGTACTTGCAGTTGGCTGTGCACTTGTCGTAGTTGGAGCAGTGGGGGTACTTGTGTTTGTCTGTGTAGTTGTTGTTGGAGCTGTGCTGGTTAATATCCCTACAAATATAACAAATATAAACATGAACAAGAACAAGAATGACATATTCCCTAAGTATATTCCACTAG
Source organism: Chaetoderma sp. LZ-2023a (assembly GCA_034401795.1). NCBI lineage: Eukaryota > Metazoa > Mollusca > Caudofoveata > Chaetodermatida > Chaetodermatidae > Chaetoderma > Chaetoderma sp. LZ-2023a. The sequence continues at coordinate 4,798,438 of CM067364.1, forward strand.
AAGAGCGACGATAGGGGCATCCGTTCCAATTGGCTGGGAGAGCGATGGCGTCCTCACTATTTGAATTAGAGCACGCCCCCTTTTCCCAGCCAAAAATACTCGAATTTGATTGGTCGGCCTTTGTTCTCTCTCGATTAATCAGACTCGTGTATTTTGGGTGGGAAATGGGGCATGGACGAATTCAAATACTCATGACGTTATCTCTCTCTTGACCAATCAGAATGGATAGCCATACCTTGGTGGTTTTTGGAGACATACATGTGTGGCATGTGCCGATGAGTGACAGGTGTAACGAGGTTCGAAGTCGTTAGTGGGCATGGTCTCGGTCACGTGACGGATGTAGGCCAATGAGCATAGTTGCATGTATCATCGCAATGGTAAGGGATGCATATTTCATTGCTCTGTGTTAGGTCACCTTATGGAATGCCAGCTGGCACGCTGTAGACCTAATGACCTATGAAAAGGGGTGTGGCATAATATGCAAATGAGATGACATCCCAGGTAACACTCAAATAATCAGCATTAATGCACATATCTTCGCCTTGCCTTTGGTACAGCATGTTCAAACATGTTCTGTGGGGCGTTGTAGCGCAAATGACCCATGACAATGGGTGTGGTCTAAGGCTCGAGTGTGTGGCTTAATATGTGATTGGAGATGACGTCTCACAGGTCATGTGGTCCGCTCACGACCAATCAGCATGAATTCCCATTTCGCCGGCCTGGCTTTGATACATTGTGTTCAGACATGTTCTATCGAGTAGCTCCCGAACAACCCCCCACCCCATCCGTCTATCCCACCCCTGTGTAATAAGGGTATAACAATTTGGGAAGAGCGTAATTTGACAAAGTTTTGCAGAGATTAAGTAAAGATTTCATAATAGTCATAATGAATTTAGTGTACTTTTTAGGCTGCCTAAAAGGGTAACCATAGATCTTGGCTAAATTTGCAAGTCAGAGTTATGAAATGTAATGATGAACCTGTAGTTGACATACCAGAACTTAGTGTATGCACTATAATACATTTAAAAAATTTACCAAGATGATGTCTATATACCAAGAAACTGCTTGTAAGGCTAGGAATAGCGATAGAGTAGAGAAACTAGGCTAGGTCTACAAGGTAAAACCTCAGCTAAAAATTTCTATCAGCACTAAACACCGTTACATCAAAATAGGTTGGTACCTCACACCTCCAGGCAGCAGTGAGATGAAACCTAGGTTTAGACAGGTTAAACTCTCCGACAATGCTTTGTATATTCTGAAGGCTAATCTCTGACACTATGTATGTTACCCATAACAGTGAAGAAGTAAAGATAATCACTGAGACAGCTAGTAGTAGGAGTAGGAGGGTCTGTGAAGAGGAAAGAGTGTACATTTTGCATAATAGCTATGGAACTGTTATTGGGCCTAACGAGGTTGCCTATGCTTGACGGGTCTAATGCATCGGAAAATCATATCTTAGACGCACTACCCCAACCTTTATCTACGATACAGCCATGCCATGCCTTGGTAAACACAGTACATACCAACCACTATGAGGCTTTCGAGAAAGTGTACAATGACATAACTCATCACGAAAGTGGCCATAACTACGTTGGTCCGATTATTGCTAGGTACAAGTTCATCCAAATCGCTATAACACATTAACAGAGTGCTCGCACTGCAAACCCGGATAACTTTAAATTTTATATCAGCTAGCAGTTCCAACATTCTCTCGCGGGTATGCACATATTCGTACTTAGGATTCAGGTTCAGCACACAATAACCCCATAACGAATTTAGAACCTTATTTACAAGGGTTCTGAGACTCTTATTCTTACATACAGTGCCCTCGTTCAATTGAACACCTGCCTGCTCTAAATACTCGCGAATATACACACGTTTCTGCTATACACAGAGCGCAACTTCGTAATATCCAGAAGCCTCTTGCTTTATCCTCCAAAAGAGGGGTCACAGGAGCCCAGAACATTTGACGTCGTGTGATATTTCGCTAAACTCCATGACCTGATACTCCATCCGTACAGCATCCCCCAACTTGACAGACATTCAGAGCTCTACAGATCATGAGCACACTTATTACATAAGGGAAAAAACAATCGAGCGTTGAAACTGTATGGTGGGATTGGAGAAAATGAATCTGTCGGAGGGAGACATACATATTATGAGTCCAAATTAAGAGTCGAGTTTGTCTACTGATTTGAAATCCTTAATGAGAACTTCTGGAACTCCTAAAGGGTACTCTTGCTTCTTACATACATAAGGATACAGCAGTGATATCCACGTATGCTATGTAGTCATTCTCAGAGATCTTAGGGTGCAAAAAATTAGTTATAGTCCGGGAGCCAATTTTCAAAAGGGGTCTAGAAGAATGGTTTCGTAGCACACCCAGTATTCAGAAGGTTTGTCTCTATATTATGCTAGACCGATGTCTTGGGTATATTCTGAGACGTGTTGTACAAGAAAATTGTGGTATCACTAACTGTGAGAAGCCCATTTACAATAGGTGTTGAATGTAGCTCTCAAACAATTTTCACAATGGTAAATTTTTCACAAACTTAAGCGCATGTTATATCAATACAATCTTAACCAAAATGGAAAGGAGTGATCGTATATCGCAGATTTATACATAATCAACATCGTTTAAGACACCCGTATGTTGCTTTGTACATATTGGGGCACTTAGGTCTTCTTGTGACTAGCAATACCTTAGCTACAACAATGCCCATGTTTTCTACATTTTTCATAATTAAACTTTTAACTGACATGCAGTGCATGTCTACACAAGCTGGCAGGATATATTTATCACGTGAGCAAATGAGAGAATGTTACTCATCCGTGTCAGAGTCATCTTCGACAATTGTATGCTGAACAATATCACATATTTCACCTCCCATACAAATGCATGCTTCAGTGCAGAGTAGATTGTTAGCCTTGCATTGACAGAGATCTGTTCTTTTGCAGGCAGACTTTTGACATCTACATGATGTGAGTTCAATTAATCCAAATGGAGCAGGATCCTTTGACATTAGAACAGGCTTGAGTAGACCATCCACTATACTCCAGCCATGTCCATTTGGAGATGGAAGATTCTGAACAGCTTGCAATGAACGTCTCCAAACAAGAGCTTGAAAATTGGCCCTTTCGGTGTGATGCTTTAGACTATTCGATGTAGGTGGAAGATTTTCATTTCTTTGTCTCTTTTGACAAAAGAGCCAATAACGGGTTTCATCAGCTGTCTTTCCCACATCCCTGGTGGTATACAACTCACAGACAAATTTCTCACATAGAATTGTAGTATTCGGTGATAAGTGAACATGTTCGCCGAGTTGGGCTAAGCTAAGCTGATGACATTCAGATGACTTTAAGAGATTGAATGCTTTTCTCTTAGCGACTCCAAATAATGCACTAGTGCTATCACAACCTGAAAGAGAATGAAACCCAGGCAAAGACAGACAGATAGCTGGGCCCAGTACTTGAGCAACTGTATGTATTGGTATGTATCGCAATTTATCCTTTGTGCCCATACGGAACCATAGTTCAGAACAGTGAAGCGAACGATACGTATATATACTAAGTACTGCCACGTCTGTATCAGGAGACTGTATAACAACACGCATGTGGTCTTTTGAAGCATGTAGCACGTGCAACATCATACGCGTATCTGCTTCCTCGTGATCTGATCGAAGTTCTTCCAAATACGACGAATTGTTCGCTGAAATGACAACAACATCCATTCCATCGTTAAAGCCACCAGCAAGAATGACGCAATTGTCGGCAGATAGCATATTTGGACCAGTATCATGCCACCGCTTGCTGAGAAATGCAACCAGGTTACTTTTGTTGCTTGGATTGCTGATGTACTTGGCCCATTGCTTTGGAACGGGAGTATTTTCTCCAGCAATCTTTACTTCCAATGCTGTTGATGACCCACGTTTTAGCCGCTCTTTCGCTTTGAGAGATTCCAGTCTATCATATCTGTCAAAAACTATATCTACTCTGTTGCAGTCTTCTTGATTCAGTGGAACTGTAAAGATGTGCCAGTATTTATCAGCCAATTCTCCAAATGTAGACGTACCTCCAGTTTTAACCATTTGCACAATTGCCATGCCATCTACTACATAAGCTGTTGCGCCTGTCTTGTCAACAGGTGGAAGCCGTCCATCAACATTTACTTCCTTTTCTAGTTCACTTAACAAAACACTTTTCACATTCTTTCTTAGAGTCCCATCCGTATGTGACATGATAGTGGAACAGCAGACAGTTCATACGTCATCACTAGTTTTAAATCAACATCTCTGGACCTTGCGGCAAAAATTAATCGACCAAATAGTTCGCGGTCAGATCTCACATTGTGAATTTTTTCATCATTTGTTTTGAGTTTTTTCTTCTGTGCTAGGCTGGCAAATGTTTTAAGTTTTAAGTGTGGCAATGTGTCCCAAAAGCTTCTCGTGTTAGTGTCCAGCCGCTCCTGAACAAAATTTTCCATAATCTCCTTACCAATGTCACAGGCGGAAACAAGTCTCTTGGCGATTTCACTAGGCAATACCACGCCAGTTGCAATGTTTACAAGCGGAAGACACTCGCTGTCGTCGTTTTCCGCAATATTAAAGGGATTGGTCATTATATCTGATGAGAACATCGAAAGTATCTTCTGCACATCGGTTTCATCCCTGTTCATTCGATTAGTCCCCATTTCCTTATGTACTCCAAACATGTGACTATCTTGTAACCCACACATTTGCTTTGTGACCGTTGTTATGGCTGCCCTCTCGTGGCTAGTTAAAAACCACCTCTCCAGAGCTCCTGGCTTTTGTGTTATTCCAATAATACCACCTCGCTTTTTGGAATCCAAATTAATCGATTGCTCTAAGGCCATATCTGTCCACACTTGATTGAATGGATGGTCTGAGCGACTTACGGAATGATTTCCATTTAAGAATTGTTCATGTACATGGGGATGTGTACTTGGAAGCATCTTCATGTCCGCAAGATATATTGGCAGCCATCTTGCATAATTTGTTCTGTCCATGCTGTAGAAATATGGCGCCATAGCAGCAGTAGCAGATAGGTGTGCCTGCCAATCTCCAGTTCTCTCAGCTCTTATGAATCAAAGCAGCAGCTCTACCATATGAATAAATGAGTTCCAAAATGCGAACAGGTGTGATTTCGAGCTTGACTCAACTTTAAAGGATTTGAACAGCTGTTACAATTTATTCACGTACATACACACCTCTTTGAAATTTTCTTGCAGTGCGTCTAAGTTCATTTTAATTTGTTTTTCCGCACCGATTACCACCACATCCATCTGTCTCATTCCAACCACCATTACCTGGGTGCTTTGTCAACAGTGGTACAGCTGGATATACAGATTCTATGATGGAGTTAGTATACATACATAAAACATAACCTTCACATTTCACCCTCGCCTTTGGTATATGCATGCAAAATATATGTTGCATATATGTTAGGTCGATATCCGTCTAAATATCATATATGGTGAATCTAATACGATATTACTTTGAGTTATGACACGATCATGCTTATATCGTTGTGCACTGTGGATACAGCCAAAGCCTAGACCCCCTATGCAAAGAAATCAGGATAACTAATTAGTGCTACCACAATTTGTTTGTACAACAGGGCTTAAAATGTGTGGGACATGTCCCCCAAGCCACAGCAAGTGTCAGACCTTCCGAATACTGGGTGTGCTACGTCACGATTCTGACCTAGCTTTAGCTCCTGGACTATTAGTACGCCCTCCGTTAAGTGCATTGTGAAGTAAGGGGCTCATGAGAGGTCATACTATTCAGAAAAACATCAATGCTAGGGTCTAAGTCTTAGACTTACCTTTCGACCACGTTACCAAATGGAGTATGGTTGTTCTCGTGATACACATATCACGAAAAATACCACACGCCATGCATAGAATATCCACATATGTTCTACAGCAAAGTTTCATGGCATCCCTAAAACTGAAAACGCCATCTTTACTGACGAGTACCATTCACCAAATTCCTGAAGAGCTGACACTGACATACTGTCAGCCCCCTAAGCGTCAATACGGGGGCGGGGTACATACCCTCGTAATCAAAGTACTAGTTACTGTCTAGTAGATAATGGAAACATACTTTTTCAATACCAAGATCGAATATGGCAGGTATCTGACGAGGCTGAAATGGTAGAAATGCTAGCCTATTCTTAAACTGAATGCCACTGATGTCTCAGATCACAACCTTTCAGAATTATGCTGCCAAGTTTAATCGTGGTGTTTCTAAATACTCATTCCATCACTAGATGCAAGGCTAATCCTCGACTTGTGTGCAATAGCTATGTAATTGAGAAAGTGAAGAAATATTTTGTTTTTTACTCGCAGATACTTTACACGATTTTATCACTAGAAGCCACTTCATAATATCTGCCAGAGACTCGTTACCCTGGAAAATAACCTCTCTACTAATAGTATCGCATGCGTCACAAATGTCGCAATGTTCTGATAGAGTCTTAGCCATGCAGAGCACATGTATGCTAGCTGTTTGATTAGTTTCAAAATCGTACAAAAATTAACAATTGAGGTATCGGAGCACTGCCATAATTCTTGTCGGTGCATAGCTTACATTTTTTTCGGGTAAGCTCGTGTACTTATGGTGTTCCCTATAAGCTACATGAGTGTTTGAAATCGACATCGGACTTACAACTCCGACATTTTCCAGACCCGCAAACCTGCTTATCTGATTATCACTCAAATCAGAGTGCTTAGTCAACCTATAACAATTGGGGCACGCTTTAAGTTCGTCACCAATCTTAGACTTGATGTGATTGTTATAACATAGTGTTTTGATCAAACGAGCATAAATGCCCATATCGTCGCACTAGTAAGGGATGCCCATATCATCACCCTTTGTTAGGTCAGCTTTTAGGACACCAGCTGGCATGTTGTAGTCCTAATGACCCATGAAATACTGTGGCCTAAGGTCTAGGGCATTTCCTAATGGACGCCCATATATCGTACTGGTCGCACTGGGGTAGGTCAGCTTATGGGATGCCAGCTGGCGCATTGTCAGACTAATGACTCGTGAAAAAGGGACATGGCCTAATATGCGAATGAGATGTCGTCGCAGGTCACGCATCAGGTCTTGGCCAATCAGTATGGATGCCAATATCGTCACCCTGGCTTTGGTACGTGTTCAGCCATGTTCTGTGGCCGAGAAACTTGTCAACGGAGGTGTGATATAAAGCATGGGGCGTGGCATAATATGTGAATATCGACGATTTTTGTCCATTCATAAATTACAAAATAGCACGTTTTCTTTATTACTAATAGCAATCAAGTGTGCTGATTTTACATCACGTGAAATCTGTAGGCTTGCTGTTGTTGCAATGTTGATGAAAATCTGTTGTGAGCATTCAGTCAAATATTTTCAAAAATACACATCACAAACCTCTGCTACAAACATTGATTTAACCTGAATGTCTACTCTATTCCCCCATAGTTTTAAACTATCTCATACATGTTCTACCCCGTCCCACTCTCTAATAAGCAGTAATGCTATGCGAGCTGGTCTGAGAGAAACACTTCTCAGGAGAATGACACTAGGTGGAATGGTTACCAAAAATTATAAGCTGAGAATCAACAGTTTCCATATAAATATGCAATTTCGCCACACGATGCCAATAGAGATTGGAAGCCAAGACCAACTGATTATCCCCAAATAGTCTGTCAAAGTTACATGCATATAGTAAAATAAATCGGTTAATTTGAAGGCACCACAATCAAATCAGGATGCAGCATATTTTGTGGACTGAGCCATCTGCACTTCAAGTGAAGAGTGTATAGAAGGAATATAAAAGGAATAGAAAGTTGTGACTGTGGGCCACAAGCACTCATAGATGTTTGCAAGCCATGCAGTAAGAGCGTAACCAGGTACAATGAAAAGAGTGGGATATACCACACGGAAAGTGAGAACTAGACAGATAGGTAACCGATAAAGATTGATTGATACCAGACAGAGCAGCACCTTGATATAGTTTCGTGAAGTACATGTAATATGACAATACAGATTTTGAGACCATGTCTCAAAGTGTACATCAGTACGATTAACTCCACACGCTTAAATCAAATCTATCATAGATGAGGTTATCTTTGTCATGTTTGAAAAATAATTATGGCTTTGCAGTTCACGATGAAATAATTGCCTACCATTGGACAAAGAGTTATTACTAGGCATCCTTTTGATGCACGGGTTAGCTGCAGTATTCTTATTCTAGTATAGCTTGTGTACATGGACCATAAGTACTTATCCCAATGGGTTTGATTTTGTTACTTTGAAATATATTCGTTGACAATTAATAAAACACAATCAGAGCTTAAAATATTGGTCGTTTTTCAATAATAATTTAAACATAATAAGATTCATTCCTGCTTTGAATTTTATTGTCCCATAAGTGATGGTCTGATTTATAATTATTATCTATAACCATCTACTTTGATATGACTGAATATCATCAAAATTTATGCAGAACATCAACAGCTTCAAATATGCTTCAATTTCTCATTGATAATTTTAACAAAATGCATTTTATTTCATTAATTCAAAAATTGGAGCTGCTGTAACATGTACTTGTATTCCTTGCAAATTGTATTGCATTCATTGAAGCTTGGCGAGTAAGTTAACTTATATGATCATTAGATGTTAAGTCATGGTACTCATGTTAATACTTTCTTCATTTTAAAAATAAAGTGCACAAGTTGAGTGTCCTGAACAGTGTAACTAGACATGTCTGCCAATTCACCTTTCCAGAGAATGCACCTATCATATGACGTCATAATCATCTACGCGGTGTGTAGAATGACATCATAATGAATATTTGAAGACGGTCTATGCCTTGTACAAATTGTTTGCTTTTACTATTTAATAAATCTTATGTTGAATATTTTGAAACTAATTTGGCATATGAAGAGTACCATTCACCAAATAGGCAGCAACAGCACCCAGTCAAATTAGTTACAAAATATTCAACAGCTTCCTTGTATAGTTTCCAGTAAATTGATAGCTAGGGCATTCGGGGATCTATCAATCCAAACACGGCGAGGTGTGGGTGGGGCTTAGCTAGTGATGGGCGGGGCATAGCTAAAAACGAAAAGTTCCATTGTTCCATAATTAATGATTTTGATGAATCTGTCAATTAGGAAATTTCTTTCAAGTAATACACATTTTTAAAATGTTTGTAAGGGATTTAAGTGTTTCACAATAAAGTAACTTTTATATAATTGCATGAATAATTATGATTTCATGGATTCCCAGCTGCAAAATCAGCAATAGTATAAGATATATATATATATATATATATATATATATATATATATATATATATATATATATATATATATATATATATATATATATATATATATTTCACAAACACGTTTTCGCTGAGATTTTACGTGAAGAGGCATACACATGATATAAATTAAATGGTATGACATCGCTACATGTTATCCTGCCATTTACTGCTAGTGAGCCTGTACAAAATATTGAACGTATTTAAGCATTTACTGGCATTCAGGACATTTGTCCTGTAAGTAATGTATTTATCAGCACTTTTTAGCATGTTTCAAATAATCATAATTTTCCTCGACTGCAGCTTAGGGTCAGACGATTTGTTTTTTTGAAAGCACAATATGTTATCATCTAGATAACAATCACTTCTGTAACAAATTCTTAATAACTCAATTTAAAAAATCATCTTTGATATCCGATTGAAATTCAAATGAACATGATTAAATTCTATAAAAATTTGTTATTTATACTTCATAAACCATTTCCAATATCTGTAAATAGTGAAATATTATTACTTCTTTTAAAGGATAGCTTAAAATACTCTTGGAATGTAGATGTTTATGTATGATTAGCAGACTGCAGATAGTATACTTAAAGGATAACTAATCCCATCTCATGATAGCTATTCAGGTGATCTAACACGCCAGTCATAAACTATCCAGGTAATTTTAAGCTTTTTATCACGCCGCTAAGGAAAGATATTCAGGATTTAGTAGTTAAATGTTGGTACATTTATACACCCTATGATGGCTGTCATGATTTACTTTTCAACCAATCAGAAACACCCTAGTATGTCGGCCTCGGTATATACGCTCAGTCATAGAGGCGCCAGCTATAGTTTGGCAATGTGGTATAAAAACAATCCTACAGGTAAGCTGTTGAACATTTTGAAACCAATTTGATTGGAAGTTGTTGCTGCCATAGGCAGCAACAACTTCCAGTCAAATTAGTTTCAAAGCATTCAATTGGATGAGCATTATATAAAAAATAATGTAATGTGATTCATTGGAGCTTACATGACATCACGCACAATAGCTTGAGGAGACAAAATGGTGTCGATCACTGTTCAACATTTACTCGATATTACAAAACAGATAATTGCGATACAGATCAGGGAATTTGACAGGATAAGAATGATATGGAATCTATAAACCATATTCTATCGGTGCAATACCACATTTGAGATGAGATTAGCATCGCTTTAACACGGTACTTTAAAGTCGCATATTTAACATGCATATATATATATATATATATATATATATATATATATATATATATATATATATATATGAAAACAGGGTGACCTGTCTTTGTTTCCAAATCTTTATTTAAATAATTGGCTTCCTAAAACCATAGAAATATTTTGAGAAAGCATAATTTAACAGCTTATGTCACACTTTTCCCCAGATTATTGTGAATATAAATGTGGTATAAATGCTTCTAGTTGGTGGATGAAAGTATGTGTAGATGGCACTCTCACAGAGGTGGTACTTGCGCGGACTGATTGTGCGGGATACGTGCCGATCAGCAATCATGCTAGAGATAAATGGGATGCAACATCCTAAAAATAAGTATCTTGTAGGTAGGTGCTGCTACATAAGGCTACTAAAAGATAAAGAAACAAGAGCCATCAGAAGACGGCATATCGCGCCCCAACCCCCACACCAGATCCAAACATTTCAGATAAACAAACATCAAGAGTGGACATACATGTAACGTTAATTGTAAAGGACAATATTTTAGCAAAACTAACCAATGAAAAATGAAATCCTGACTGCAACCTGCCTTAAAGAAAAATAGATTTGTAAGTAGAGGATCAAATTCCGTTTAACTATTATGCACGGACAAGAGTTTTGGTGAATTTTAAGTTTTTCAAGGGAGATAACTCAGGAAAATACGGATGAGTTCCTTCAAAATGGAAAAGTAGCACTGCTTCTTCAGGTAATATATTCAGTGACAAAGGAATTGAGAGCATAGGTTCAAAATTCTTCAAGATCTGACACGAACAAGACAATTTTGATGAATTTTACGTATTTCAGGGGAGATGACGACCACAGACACTCCCACCCCTAGGGTTGGTCTGACGTTTTCTTAACCACATACACACTTATCGTTCAATCACTACTTGCTAAATAAATCTACTTACATTTAGCGCCAGAAAAAGATTTCTAATCTTGCATTTAATGCCTTCTAATGCAAGAACCACAACTCTCTACTCTAGTCCAGGTTTCTGGATGGAGTAGTCTCCCTTAATGTCAATCAAACAGAGACATCTGGAATCGTAGCTACACTGTAATTTTGTTGACATCGTGAAATGATTGCCAGAGATGGACGGATCGACAGACTGACATACATACATTCTATACAGACGCGTGGATGTACAGGCATACGGATACCACATGCACATCTTCAAGTGGTAATGAGAACCCTTACCATCTTTCAAAGCAATCACAGCTAAATTGTAGGAGTTGTGTGGACAAGAAATGATTGGTTCTGCAGTTCATGTATCAGCTTAAAGGTATTTAAAGGGGGATAACTCTGTAATGAATAGTTTTCTGGTCGCGAAAAATGCACATGCACATCTTCAGATGGTAATGACTAGATTTACCATGTTTGAAATTGTAACTAACCTGTAGGAGTTGCGTTGACAAGGATGGACCGACAGACGAATATATATTTGGGACAGACGGATTGAGGCACAAGTATACGGATATCACATGCATATCTTCATGTCGTAATGATAACACTTACCTAGTTTCAAAGGAATCGCAGTTAAACTGAAGGAGGAGTTTCCTTGACAAGAAATGATTGGCAATGCAATTTATGTAGTGGCTTTAAGATATTTACAGGGTGATAACTCTGTAATGAATAATTTTTGGGCCACGAAAAGTTGCATGCACATCTGCACATGATAATGTCGACGAAATTTTAAGTTAATCCATTGAGACCTCGAGGAGTTGCCGTGACAAGAAATTTTTGTCAGAGATGTATGGACTGACAGACGGACACACATATATTTCGGACAGACGGATGGACGTACAGGTATATGGATAGCACATGCACATCTTCATGTGGTAATGATAATACTTAACAAGTTTCAAAAGAATCGCTAAACTGTAGGAGTTGCGTTGACAAGAAATGATTGGCAATGCATTTTATGTATCGGCTTTAAGATATTTAAAGGGGGATATCTCGCTAATGAACAATCTTTTGCCCGCAAAATAGCACATGCACAACTGCACATGGCACTGATAACGTGGACGAAATTTTAAGTTAATCCATTGAGACCTCTATGAGGAGTTGCATTTTCAAGACGAGGACAGATGGACGGACGGACGGACAGACGTACGGACATGCTGATCGCTATATCCGGACCCCCCCCCCCACCCCACACAACCACACCCGTTTTCCAGACCGCGAGGTGGTGGGTGTGGTGATAAAATGTATTTCAAAGCTTATCTAAAAATGTGATCTAAAATAGTAATAAAGTTCAATAAACATTAAATTCTATTCAACAGAAATGGGCCTGGCATTTCATTACGTCATCAGCTTAACATTAGAATATATCATTTAATGTCTATGTGTTTAAACTCACCAGGTGTCATAGCAGTGGCATATATTGTAGATAAACTGAAAAACAAATGCAAGATAAACCATGATTGAATGTCCACAAAATTAACTATATAATAACAAGACCCAAAGGCTTAACTATATAATAACAAGACCCAAAGGCTCAACAAAATAATAATTACCTGTTTTCATTATCAGGGGGTGGGGGGGGGCAATAACTGCAAAGGCATCCTCATGTCATGGTTTATAGCTTTGTATATGCTGGTACACAATTGGTAAGATGCAAATTAGAAATTGCACAAGTAATAAAATGTAAAAAGAGATTTGATCGCAGAATTCGCCAGTATCGCAGAGGGCACGTCTGTATTTGCTTTCACAGGTAACTAGATTCATTGATCGAGTTAAAGGTTGTGTTGTCCTTTGTTTCTAAGTGAATTGTTAAAACTTACCAAATTTACTATTAGGATAATGTTTAATTATCTATACTAGTTCAAAATCAAGCCGAACTAAAACTGTTCACTCCCTGGACCTGGTGTTTACGTCCGAAAAATACATAAAACCCATGGCAAGTGACGTGTACATGGTTACAAAAATCGTAAACGTGTACACGAGAAACATTAATAAAATATACGTATATATGTGAAATATTTAAGATAGCCCTCAAAGAAAATGATTTATTTTGTCGACAAATTAATTCTCCGAATTTACTGCCACGCTCTCTATTCGTCAATGCCATCCGATTCCCGGGAGAGAAAGACGACACCTCCACGCCGGTCTCCCCCGTAAGTACCAACTTTGTTGGGAAACTAAGTCATCAAGGATTGTGGGCTGACATCTGCATACGAAGGCAACTCTGACTATGTCTAACCTTCTAACAAGAAACTGTGCTCGACATCACATCCTCGGACAACGCAATCTTCCCAGGAACTTACCATAGCTACGTGGAATGTACGTGGTCTGACTGCAACATCAAAGAGGCAAACCTTAGGTGCAGACGGTTAACACTATAAAATCGATATCACATACATTCAAGAGACTAAAGTAGCTAAACACGCAGAGCAGCAACTTCAGACAGGCCATAAGCTAGTACTCCTGGTGAAAAAACAGGCCACTTACCGTGGATTAGGCTTCGTAATCGGACCAAGGGTATTGGACGATGTCATTAGTTTTGGATACGTCAGTGATCGTGTTGCATTTATCGACCTGGCTATACCAATGCGAAAGCACACCACCACTAAGTGTCGCATAGTCGACGCATATGGGCCAACTACCGAAAGGGCCAAAGATAATCCAGCTATATTAGATTCCTTCTATGCAGAACTGGTAAACTCGGCATTGCGGACAAAAGTTCAGGATTTGGCTCATGCATGGGATCATATGGAGAGGGCACACGCAACAGCAATGCAGATGCACTGGTGGCATTCCTTAGTTTCAATGGCCTATTTGCTACAAATATGGCTTTCAAACACCCATGCCGCCACTGGACAACATGGACTGGAAACACTGCTGATCGCAAAGCCCCAAAAGGTTCTAACACTACAAAAGCTGTCTTCAACCAAATAGATTTCATACTGTGCAAGACAGCAGCAAAGCCCCTACTTCGGGATGCTGGTTCCTATGGAGGCACATAGCTCAATTCTGACGATAAGCCAGTCATTACGCGCCTCCATATGAACCAGCTCTCCCTAATGTATAAACGTCATACCAGGCAAGAGAGTAGACTCACCTACAACTTACCCAAGCTCATCAGCGACACTGACACTCAAATGTCATACAGCAAGGCCCTCGGGGAGCAAATAGCTAGCATCGACGTCAGCTCCGATCCAAACGAAGCCCTAACCAAAATACTGATATCTACGGAATCATCAGCTACTAGCACCATAGATGTTCTAAAAACAACAGAACTAGGTATACTGACGACCCCTTCGTAGTAAAACTGTCAGCAGAACAGAAAGCATTACGTCTGCGCATCTATCGAAGTGGCCAAAGTGAAGATCGCACCAAACTACGCCAGGAGCGCAATAACATTCTGCACCACATTAGCGAACACTTAAAAAGATCTTGCTATCCAACAAGCCAATGCCCTAGCAGATGAAATCACTGCCACGGATGAATGCCACAAAATGTTTCGGGCAGCCCAAGCCCTGAAAGTTGCTGACTACACACCACCACTAACTGTACACAATTCTGAAGGACACTTTATCGGGACTGACCAGGGCAAAGCCGAGGCAATTCGAGAATGGTTCAAGGAACAGTTCACTGACTACGATGATGAGCCCTTGCACCCATTCTCAGGAGACCCCAGGCCATTACTAACATGGATTCGTAGATCAAAGATGCCCTTGGTAAAAAGACTACGTTTATACAATGCTGATGATGTATAACTGTAACAGCTGGGCAGCTCCAAAGGCAGCTCTAGACAAACTTGACGCCTGCCACCGCAAACACCTACGCACCATCACTGGACACCGATGGCCAGAGAGCATAATTTCCAACGATGCACCATACAAGATGTGTAATACCCCGCCGCTGTCTGTAAAAGTCGCCCAGCAAAGATGGTCCATGTTTGGCCATGTGCTAAGAGCTTTGGAATTCGCCCTACTCGGAGCCAGCAAATACAGAGCCAGGAGAGGACGGCATTGCATAAATCTGCTAAGTGTGCTACGAGGTGATCTCAGGAAAGCAGGATTAGGTTCATTCAAGTTAAGAATAGACCTGAGGAAGCTAAGGATTTTGGCTGAGGACAAGACACAGTGGGCAAAAGCGAAAAAGGGCTGATTGCAGCTGTAGGATGTTTCTACTACTACAGCCGCCGAATACAGTAATCATACATACATACATCCGATTCCCGAATTCACCCTTTAACACACAGGCCAGCCAAAACACAGCTCCTATAGCGGGTTTGAGAAATGTCAATTTGCAGATCAAGAGGAGGCGGGTTATAAATGTTACCACTGCCAGGCATTTCTGTGGCAAAATTCCCAAAAACAATCATCTCTGGGTCTGCACATGGAGATTTTTTATGAGAAAGGCTTATAAAAGGAGTTGTCTCGTGCGCCTGTAATCTTAGCTACTTGGAAGCTTGGATTGATACTACACGTAACATCGACGCTAGCACGCAGGTATTCCTCTGAATAACCACCACTTCTTGGAAGAACACATAGGTGTGAATTACTGTTGAGTGTTCAAGCGTGATCTTATCAACACAGATTATCACTATTAAAGTTCTCATCTAGCTAAATTTAGGACTATTTGTTACTTTATGAACACTTTAGCTAACTTGGACTGTAGCCAACATTTTAGATAGATATTTGCGGCCGCCATTATTTCAGACACTACTGTCCTCGCCGCTGGTCAATTGTTCGTATAAAACTAGTCTCGTAACGCTGATGCTAGTCATCCTTTTGCTGGCTTCAAAGGTGAGCGCATAGTAAGCATAGCATTGTACAATACTAGTTCTATATTTCCTATGGTGCACATAAACACAAATATATCTATACCAAGTTTACTGAACGGTGTTGCTGCCTATAGCAACAACATCATTCCGTCAAATTGATGTCAAAATTATCAGCTAATTATATGGACAACAATTTGAAGGATAGTTGTTGCTGCTATAGGCAGCAATAGTATTCATATATTTGTTGTCACTTGCACCAGACAGGAAGTATACAACTACTATTGACATTGTGTGTCACTCATCACCTGTAAACAGACTCCCAGATGCTTCAGCAAGTGCTCAAACTTGATGGGCATTAGCACGATCAATTTATTTTCCCATCTATCTATCCAGCAAGAAATCTCTCGAAGCAACTAAATATGGAGCCTTCCGCCTTAATACAAAGACAATGACTGTGGGCCAGTTCTCCATGTTTTATTACTTTTTGTACTTTTTCAGGCAGCGGACTGGACACCAGGTGGCGGATCCTGGACAATGCCTCGTGAAACTTGCTAAATTGATTGGCTGGCCATGATATCTTCAAGATTGATTCTTTGCTAGACGTGGTAACATTCGTATTCCTTCACCTGTGATAATGAAACAGTCTTGCTTGGCAGATAGAGGGTGAATTTCACGTCTGACCAATGCTTCTGCAACCAACAAAACTGACTTACAAGGTACATTTTAATATCAATATATCTAATAGGCTTAAAGCTTTCCCAAAAAACCAGCAGAACTAAGTGCAAGTTCCAAGCAGGAATGGCTGCCTTGCTCACAAATTGCTCATTCCTTTATTTCATTTAGCATGCCATTCCGTTGCTCTGCAAAGGTCAGGTTAGGAACGACAGAAACGAATGCAGGTCTATATGCTGCAAGGGTTGAAGGTATAAGATTTTCTGCTTCATACATAAAGCAGATCAAGTCAGCTACATACGGAACAGAAAAGGGATCGGTAGCTCGTCACTTACACCAGTATGTTAATTTGCTGATTCTATAGTTATATGCTTTGGTTGTTGACGCCCTTCTGGTAGAGGCAACACATATTGCTGCTTGTTCAGAAAATCCATCCTCAACGGCACGTGGCTTGATAACATCGATGTCACCAATTGAACCATTTCTTGTCTGCCGTGAAGATGATGACCCCTGTTCCCACATATCAAATTCCTTACTATGTTGATTTATGGCTAGATCGTCCAGGAGATCCTTAAATCATGATCGGTCTGGCCAACGAGGACCAATCAAACATTAGCTTTCCCGTATTCTTCCAGAATGTTGGGAATTAGAATTGTTGGTGGTGGTACGCATATACATACATTCGAGACCAACTTATCGTCAGTGCATCTACTACTAAAGTTTGCATGTTAAAACATGTGTCTTACTATGCAGTTATCCAATCCCAGCCTACCAATACGGACTGATCGTTCACTACTGCTCGCCAGCACGTTGCATATGCCTCCGCGATTATCGAACACTGTAGTTGAGGATGATGCAATGACCCTCTCGCTGGAAATTCTGTTCCCTTAACCACCACTGACGATGAAACGGCAATCATATGGTTCTTTTACTGGTATTCTTTAAGACACAAAGCCTTTCCTCTGGGACGAGACTGACATTCGATACAATTGCCCCGAGAACTTCAAATATCACTGCTTTCTCCATTGACATCACACTTTTGATTCTGCTCTCCACTGGAAATCCCAGTCATGCCACACATTCCGCCAAGCAGATCCTCCCACCCAAGATTGGTCACTGTGACCTTGACCTTTGACACAAAAATCGAAGGGTTCTTTGAACACCATGGACACCCTCCAATCCAAGATTAGTAACAATCCCTTCAATCGAACATGGGTTGCCATCCAGAAACAACACAATATTACATCATTAATTAGGTCACAGTGACCTTGACCATTGACTTTAAAATCGATAGGTTCTTCCCATGCCAGATTGGTAACGATCCATTCAATAGAACTGGAGTTATCCCCCGGAGCCTGAAAGAACTAAACGACGGATGGATGTATGGAGGGAAAGACGGACGGATGGACAAAGCAAACGTTATATTTATATAGGGGTGGGGGCATTAGAAATTCTTGTGAGGGTGTCATCTCTGCCTTCTCTAGATTGTCAATTCATCATTGCTCTCGCAGAAGAGCTAGCACAATCTGTAGATTTATGCACAGATGTACTGGCTTATCTGCCTTCAGCAGCCAGTGTCTATGATCAGTTATGTCTCTCCTAGCCACTTTGATGAACACCCTGGAAACTGTTGACAGACCCAACTATAGGACGTTAAACTCTCACACTTTCTCCTGGAAGATATATTCTGAAAAATAATTGATATTAGAATATGAATATAAGTATTTTTCAAATCGATTGACACCACCCACATCATTTTTCTCAGGCCCGACATTAGTGCTGTTAGAGTATCTCTCTGAAAATTTCGAGAATGAATAACTTTGATCAGGGCTTGAGATTTAGAACTGGCTTCTAAACTAATGTGCATTTAGCAACCATGTGGGCCACCATCTTGGCTATGTGTCTCCATCTTAAATGGAATCGTAAGCATTAACAAGCAGAACTGGGTACCGGGTTACGACAGACCCGCTTTAGGGAAATAACAATTCTAACGATGAAAGCAGATTTGTAATGCGTGTTTATCACACAAGAAACACAATACTGTTCCAAGGAACAATGTAACCTGTCTCTGCGTAGATTTTCTCTTGCCTGGCATCACGAGCATAAATAAATATCAAATGATATCACTCATACAACACCAAAAAAATCACAAAAATTAACGGAGCAAAATGATTTGAGTTGAGTGTACCCTGAACTAGATTTGGTAAGTAGGGTTCTAGGTATTTTCGTGATACAAAGAGCAGGTCCACGAAGTGTGTGAAGTTTTAGTTTGGGTAGATCTTGAGCTAGGATAGATAGTCAGACATTATCATAATAGTACATTTGATAAGTATTATTTGAAGTAGGTGTGCGCGATATAAGAGATATGCTGTTGTCGTTAGCTCATTGATTTGATGTGGTCCCTTTATTGTGTTGTTTGCATCCTTGCTAATAGTCTGTAATATGTTTGCATCCTTGCTAATAGTCTGTAATATGTTTGCATGAGGATTGTTGTAGAAAATGCGCCACCAGTATTTTGTCTGAAATTGACAAACTGCCTAGACATAGCTAAATTCTTTCCAACATGAATGCGACGAAATTCAGGTGAATACGCTAGTTACAGAAGAATAACGCATTAAAAGACGAGTTTTGGTCACACGTCCAACGACCTGGGCGTTTTAGTACAACGCAAATACAAATATTTAATAAATTTTCAAGCAATCAAGGGTGATAACTCTGGTCATCAAATGTAGTTTTGAGCTAAATGCACTCCCAGTCAAGGTTTCATGCATAAGAATGGATTTCCAACATCGGGATTATTGAGCGGACTAAATGTTTTTTGATTTTTTATAGAAATCAAACCGAATTACTCTGGTGTGTCAAGTCTCATTAAGAGGGAAATATTTCTGAAATTTGAACTTAATCCACGCAGATTCCCTGTTATTAATGTCAACTACGTCGGGGTGGGGTGGGGGTGCTGGGGTGGGGTGGGCGGGATGTTGACTAATAACAAATGTGGCTGATAGAACCAGAATTTTTGTATACACATTTGTATGCAGTATCAATGTACCACGGTCATTATATTACCCGGCTACCCACAAAGCGAATATTTCAAAATTACCTTAAATCTATTTGTATGATGGCATGACTTAAAGTTAGCATGCCCCATTAACTAGAGAAACATTTGCACAAAATATGGAAAAAAGGAATGAGGTAGTGTGCAGGCTCCCGATTTTCAAAGAAAACACATGAAAACTTACTGAAGAAGTATTTGTCTAGCAAGGATAAATCTGTCTAGTGCCCTCGTCGTTGATATTTTTGTCATTCGGAGCGTCGTTTAGTTAAACATGTATATTTTGGAAACAATGTTGATGAAAGCTGTTGCTGTTAGCTGTTGAGTTGCGTTTTGGCTTTTGAGCGAAACTTGGCACACCATTTATGGACCCCAGCTAGTTTGTAGAAGATCCATCAAGTGGAACTAGTGATCCTGTCAAATGTCTGATGAATAAGAACAATAGCAATAAGAAGCATTCTATGCTAGTATTAAAGCGATGCTAATCTCATCTCAAATGTTATACTGCACCGATAGATTATGGTTTATGGATTCCAGATCATTCATATCCTGTAACATTCCCGTTTCTGTATCACAATTATCTGCTTTGTAATATCGAATAAATGTTAACCGCCATCATTTTGTCTCCTCAAGCGATGGTGTCCTATGTCGCGTAAGTGCCAATGCATTACATTTCTTATTAAGTAATACTCATCTCGTTGAATATTTTGAAAATAATTTGACTGGAAGCTGTTACTGCCTATGGCAGCAACAACTTCCAGTCAAATTAGTTTCAAAATATTCAACCGCTTACCTGTATGATTGCTTTTATACCACACTGCCAAACTATAACTGGCCTGTTACTAAGCTATATCACTAGGCAGGCACGCTAGGATTTTTCTGATTGGTTGAAAAGTAAATCATGACAGCCATCATAGGCCGTATAAATGTATCAACATTTAGCTACTAAAGTCTGAATATCTTTCTTTAGCGTCATGATGAAAAGCTTAACATTACCCGCATAGTTTCTGACTGGCATATTAGATCACCTGAATTGCTCTCAAGAGTTCAGCTTAGTTATCCTTTAACACCCGTGTCTAACAATGGCCATCAGTCGTTCTTGGTGTGGTGAGAAGCTAACGCTAGTTCATGTGTATGTGGCTGGGATGTCTTGTGTCCATGAGGGCGGTGGTGGTTGGAGTCAGTTAACGATTTTGATCTACAATGACTAAACTACAGAATTATTCCAATGCTTGCATTCAAGGGCTTACCTGCCGCAAACAAAACCGGACGGTGTGTCCGTGCAAGCTTCATTCATTGCACATGGAGAAAGCGTGCAAGTCATCACCGCTGTAACTGGAACTGAAAAGTGAAAGATTTGAATAATCATTTGCAGGAATATGTGGCTACTGTCAAGTCTTCAAAGATACCAAGATAACCTGTTTGTTGCCTGAGGCCCTGGTGCTGATACGGTTTTATATTTATATTGCTTATTATTGTTTATAAATATATCATATATTGTCTTCAACGAGTTACTCACCTTGGTATGATGTTAATTTGAGAAAAAGATAATATCTACCTGGTAATTGTCAATCCAGGCAAATAACCGCCATACACCTTTCCAGTTTATCCCTCCATCATATGATGTCATATGACGTAATAGTCAACTACCTGGCGAGTAGAATGACGTCATGATCATGACGTCGTGAATCATTCGATTTAGTCAGTCTTTAACGCTTAAAAGTCCGACACGTTGTACGAATTGTATGGCTTTGCTATTTAATAAACATTCTGTCGAATATTTATAGGCAGCAACAGCATCCAATCAAAGTAGTTTCAAAATGTTCAACAGATTACCTGTATAGTTTTCTGGAAACTGGAAATTGATAGTCAGGGAGTTCATGGATCGATCAACTCCAACACGGGGGAAGCGTGGGTGGAGCTTAGCTAGAGATGGGCGGGGCATAGCTAAAACTGGAAAGGCCCATTATAGCATTAGGCCACGGAATCTGATAATCTAAATCTAATGCGCTTAGTCTGATCAGCAATATCGGAAAAGGAGACATTCTGGAAGCTTCCACAAGTGTTCCTTTTCCGCTACACGATTCTCATAAAATGTTACCAAATACACCCTTGGACTATGATAGTTAGCTTTATACTCGTAACCAGACTGCAGGCATGTAATCTGTTACACAAGTAACTGATGTCAAAATCAAATAAGCCACAATCAAAATTACCTAGTTTCAAATTACGTGGATTCGTGACGAAAAATCGAAACGTCTGTCACTATAAAGTGCGAGAAATGGCAATGCAATAACGCAGTAACACATTCTGTTGAAAGGGTTGAAACTAATTTGACTGCGAGTCGTTGCTCTAGGCCACTCCACTCTCCAGTCAAATTAGTTTCAAAATATCCCACAGCTTACATGTATGGTTACCTCGGAATATAGGTTTTGGTTATTCAGGTTGCTAAGTTTCAGGATGCCATCCCATCACACGTAATCACGCCTCAACTAGTTTAGCTCACCTGCTTGTCCAGTATCCGTGATGATGTCCGGTATTTTCGTCACGGTTACCGCTGTACCACCCACGGTTATCTGCCCTTGATTGTAGGCGTTAGTCAGGACTGCGCCAACTTGATTAAACTGCTGTTGTCCTTTGTGTATCGAGAGATAGACCCAATGAACTGTATCCACGGAGCCAACTCTAAGATTTTTTAAGCAAAAGTTAAAATACGTTTTTTCTGTCTATAAACGGTACAATAAGCATATTAAGAATGCTCACAAGACATTAGCCAGCATCAACACTGATAATGCAGGTTACTGGGCTGGTTTTGGCCTAGTACCGACAAGTAATGTGCTATCGCGGGGTGGGGGTAGGGTGGGGTGGGGTGGGTGCGGCATCGTACTAACATACGACCACTCACATCGCTTCGCTGTTCGAGGGGCTCGATACGAGGGCGTTAGTTGGATGGCGAGATCGTGCGATAGGACGATGGGGGTGGTGGTGGGGTGGGCCTAAATATCAGGATGTTAGGCAGCAATGTCTTTCAATCCAATACACCTTTACCACATTCACGGTATAACAGCGGGATTTCCTGTAATTTAAACCGTCCCTATGCTAAACTAAAACCACAATATCATAGTCATATATCTTTGGAAAGAACATCCAATTGCCTAATAACTGGATTAAAACTTACAAAATAAAAGAACTAATACAGATATGAATAAAAATAATGTTATGAGCCTAGTTCCCTATATAAACTACTGTAAAGTGCGTTGCATTTTAGTGCAATAGTAACTCAATGCAGACAGCTGCTTGTTCCAGGAAGAAGTTGTACGAGCAATGCATTGTGGGAGGGTATTTTATTTTCCCAAATTACGCCAATGCGGGAAAGGTGTATTATGTTCAGAATTTATGTGATAAGTTATTTCCGAGCTCTACTGTGTGATTCCTACAATAAGCTAAGAGTTATTCAATTGAGTAAGTACCTGAATTCCTTAATGATCACGTCAGAGAATCCAGACACACTGCCGCTATACAGAGAAAACAGCTGCAAATAAGCACAGATAATATGTGAAGTACTTTCCCCTATGTACAACCCACTAATCATTCATGTTCAGGATAGCCCTTCACTGAAGACACACCCTTGTCCTAACATCCCAACTCGACAGATCAGGTATTGCCAAGATCCAATACTACGTTGGCCCAATGTATGTTGTAATATTGGCCCAACGTTGGCTGTCTATGTTTGTCCAACGTCATTTTGCTCATTGATCTAACGTTGGCCCAACATGTTGGGCCATCGCATCCACCAAACTTTGGGCCATCGCATCCACATAACATTGGGTCAACATATGGCAAATAACAATGGGCCAACATTGGCTGTCTAGGTTGGCCCAACATCATTGGTTCTGGAGGTCGTTTTCGCGAAAGCGAGGTCATCCAAGATGGCCATCGAACCATTTGGCCAATCACGTTGCCTTAAAGAAACTTGCGCTAGATCAAATTTCATGACTTGAATCGATCGCTGAAATGGTTTCGTAAAAGATCTTTAAACACATTTCTAAAAATAGGCCAAAATCCAAGATGGCCGCCAGCCAAATTGGCCAATCGACTTCCTTTGAACAAACTTTGACCCCTATGCTTTAAGGATGATTCCTGCCACATATACTTGAAATTGTCCCTGTGGTTCTCGAGAAGGCATTTTAAATTTCCCATTGCTTTGGCGAGAAAATAATCTAAGATGGCCGCCAAACCGTTTATCCGAGTTTCAAAATCAGAAAACACAAAAGCATATATAAAACCAATTTCGGCCTCAAAGTCCATCAAATAAAAAATTCAATATGGCCGCCAAACACGATACATTTTGAATGGCCCACGGCGGTCATATTTTTTACGGATCAACTTCACTTGAACAAACTTTAATGGCCCTTAGTCCCTAACTATATCTGCCAAATTTCAACCCGATACGTTTATCGGTTCTGGAGAAGAAGTCGTTTTCGCGAAAACTAGGTCATCCAAGATTGACGCCAAACTCTTTGGCTAATCAAGTTCCCTCGAACAAACTTGGTTCAACTCTTGCCCTAGATGATATTTCATGAGTTTTGAATCGATCCTCAAAGCGGTTTCGGAGATTTTGAAAGACATTTCTAAAAATCGGCCAAAATCCAAGATGGTTGCTGGGCAAATTGGCCGATCGGCTTCGTTTGAACCAACTTGAATGGCTATACCCTAAGGATGCTATCTGCTAAATATATTTTAAATCGTCCCAGCGGCTCTTGAGAAGTCATTTAAAGGATGGGTTGACGGACGACCGGCGGATGGACGATGGACGGTCACCATGGCATTAGTTCAATTGGCATTTCACGCCATGTAAGCTAATTATGGACTATCAAGTTGCTGAGCTACCTCCCTTGAGAAAAGAAGATTTTTTAAAATGCTAGCATCCATACTAAGTTAGCAAACAGGCCTACATTGACTTACCGATCTTAGATTTAAAAAAAACCCCAATACGCCAGTAGCCTAAGCATTGCCCTAATGCACATACATATTATTATATACATTGGTTTTAATGTGTTAGGCCAACACTGGACCAACAACTCTAACCCACCTGTTATGTTGCCACTGTTATATCAACATTACCCCCAATGCATGTGCATATCATTGTTAAATACATGTGCTATAAGGTGTTGGACCAACATGGCCCAGCAACGAAAACCTAACTGTAATTTTGCCACTGTTATGCCAATGGTGGCCCAACACATGTATATAACATTTGCAATATACATTGGCTATAAGTGGTTGGGCCGATGTTGGACCAACGACACTAACCCAAATGGAATTTTGCCACTCTTATGCAAACGTTGTCACAACGCATGTATATAACATTTATAATATACATTGACTAGAAGTGGTTGGGACAACGTTGGCCCAAGAACTGTAATCAAACTTGTATTTTGCCACTATTATGCCAATGTTTGATCAACCCCTTGTTGCCAACAGCGACAGTGCCGACCAATTACCAAGGTTGGCCCAATAGCCAATGACTACCATGCCAACCAATTTCCAACGTTGGCTCAACGTAGTAATGTTATCTGGGTGCAATTTTCTTTTAATGCAAGGCACTTTGTAATGGGAATTTAGAAAGTAATTATAATGTAAGTCTTTGCTGCCTAAGGCCGTGTTCTCGCTAGAGAGTTAATCAGGAATAAAGACATACGCCAAGAAACAAATTCAGTCGTATTAACCATTACGATAATTCCTCATTCTGCCACCCCTCTCCACCCACCCTTTATGGCCTTGATCATCACGATCCTAGAGCGGGCACTCACACTGAAGATGGGTGACAATCCGTCATGTAGAAATTCAGTTATCGCAAGAGATATGCAGATCGAGTCTTATTAGCTTCAGACAATGCATCTACCTTACCAACAGAGGAATCCGAGCTGTCATTGGACTAGTTGACGCGAGAATCAATTAAGTCAGATGTAGGTAGAGGTCACAGTAGATAGTGCGATATCTTGATACATCAGGAAAATTGATACGTCCGGCAAGTGTACGAATTACACGTCTTTATTATTTATTAAACATCCATAGGTAGTAACAGCACCCAGTCAAATTACTTTCAAAATATTCAACAGCTTATCCCTATAAGTACATTGAAATTGGGATTCTGGATATAAATCGATCCGAGCATGCAGAAAAAGTGGACTGAGCTTAGCTAGAAATGGGCGTGGCATAGAGCAATGAATGGATCCCACCATTGTGCCGAGAGAAGTCGATATACTGGATGAGGTGTTGTGTGAGATAACGGATGAGTGGGTACTGGATGAGGTGTCAGGCGAGATAACGGATGACTGGGTATTGGATGAGGTGTCAGGCGAGATAACGGATGAGTGTGTACTGGATGAGATGTTGAGTGAGATAACGGATGGGTGTGTACTGGATAAGGTGTCAGGTGAGATAACGGATGAGTGGGTACTGGATGAGATGTTGGGTGAGATAACGGATGAGTGTGTACTGGATGAGATGTTGGGTGAGATAACGGATGAGTGTGTACTGGATGAGATGTTGTGTGAGATAACGGTTGAGTGGGTACTGGATGAGATGTTGGGTGAGATAACGGATGAGTGTGTACTGGATGAGATGTCGGGTGAGATAATGGATGAGTGGGTACTGGATGAGATGTCGGGTGAGATAACGGATGAGTGTGTACTGGATGAGATGTTGGGTGAGATAACGGATGAGTGTGTATTGGATAAGGTGTTGGGTGAGATAACGGATGAGTGGGTACTGGATGAGGTGACGGATGAGATAATGGATGAGTGGGTACTGGATGAGATGTTAGGTGAGATAACGGATGAGTGTGTATTGGATAAGATGTTGGGTGAGATAACGGATGTGTGGGTACTAGATGAGGTGATGGATGAGATAATGGATGCGTGGGTACTAGATGAGGTGATGGATGAGATAACGGATGAGTGTGTACTGGATGAGGTGTCGGGTGAGAACGGATGAGTGGGTACTGGATGAGATGGGTGAGGTAAGGGATGAGTGTGTATTGGATACGGTGTTGGGTTAGATAACGGATGAGTGTGTACTGGATGAGGTGACGGATGGGATAACGGATGAGTGTGTACTGGATGAGATGTCGGGTGAGATAATGGATGAGTGCATACTGGATTAGATTGGGGAAGATGAGATACTGGCTACTTTAACGAGCCCTCGGGGCATACATTCTCGCCAGAATATTGTGCAATAAAGTCGGCAAACGAATGTATGGGACATCCAGTAATTATGACGTCATGTAATCAACTGATTAATAAGTACTGCTGCACTAAATAACATCTGTTGAGAATGGCATCGAACGTACGCATAAGCACGAATGTACATGATGGGTAGCGGGCCTATTTGTATGCCAGAACTTTTAAAATGTGCAATAATATTAATACATGATACACTTTACCAATCCATTGCTATGGTTACCGTATTGTGCATCCTTGACTTTAGTAGTTTAAATTCGGTACTGGTAGGATCTGATAGCCCGGATGTGAAGATCTGGTTTGTTGTGATAGAAGCTCGAATGATCCGGGCTGGGACTGTAATGTAGACAATAATTATACAGAATTAAACGTTTCGCCTGTCCTCCTCATTACCGATAAGTATTAGCCGTCAGTCACCTTGACCTTAGCCCTTAGACCTTGTGACATCGATGTCATCAGGCAGATTCATAACAACATATCGTATCCAAGTCTCGATCAAATATGATTAACCAATTTTAAAATATAAACCGAGTAGCTTTGTTACGCGCAAAATGTTAACATTGAAAAAAAGCTTGTCACATATTGGCCTTGATGTTTGTTGAGTGATAAACGTCTGCTATGATTGGCTGAGAGCTTGATGACGTGTTCTCATTTACATATTAGGCTACGCCCAACACACATTTTCCAGCCAAAATATACTCAAATCCGATTGGTAGAGATGTTGGAGACCTAATATATAAATGAGATGATGTCATCAAGATCGCAGCCAATCGGAGCTGCAGTTTATCGTGTCGCCACTGTTTTGGAAAACTGATCTAGGTTGATTGGCAGCTAGATACACGCAGATCTAGGATGATTGACAGGTGTAATGAGGCATGAAACGCTTTGGGGCGGGGCCAAAATGATGTCACGTGACAGCTTGCAGCCAATCAGAACAGACAATTTTATATCAGAGCGTTACTGAATAAAGCTACGCCATCACGAGGAGGGATGGCCACCCATTCATAAGTTTTACAAATACTATATTTTACTGCGAATGGGTCACGTGACATGGGGTTTACGCGGACCAGAATTTCTACCGCCATAGGGGTTTGATGTCTACTACTACTACTACTACTACTACTACTACTACTACTACTACTACTACTACTACTACTACTTACTACTACTTACTACTACTACTATTTTTTTTGGTAGCACGATCAAAGGAAATCCATAGTATCCCAAAATATACTGACTGAAAAAGAACATTAAACAAAGAACACCTCAATAGAAAACAGCTATCGTATCAGTCACATGTATAAATAAGTCCTAAATATTTGCAGTTCAATTATATAATTTCTTTAAAATTCTATGCATCATCTAGCTAGGCTATGTCTTAACCCTTTCAACGCGAAATGCAATTACACCAAAATACTTAATTTAAAAAAATTCTGCTATGTCTTTTCAAACCAACCCGACTTGGATCTGTTGCTGCGTAGACAGCAACATACACCTGTAAAATTCGTTTCAAATTACACAACAGCTTTCTTATACCGTTGTTTGAAATTGAGATTATGTGAACCGAGTGTTCAAGGGGTTAACAAACATTCCCATAAAACATTTTACAAAATCATATATATTATATCATCAAAGATTCCTGCTATTAAGCGCAACAGCATCACTTTAAAAATCCACACGTTCAGAGTTCAGACACTTATTTGAGCATTAGAGCACTGAAATTTAGACTCCAAATTGCTTTGTATTCATATGACGGCAATGTCTTTGTGCAAAACAAAGTTGCCACAAGCTTGTTGCTGTCCATAAGAGCAACGACTTGCTGCAACAGCGCCTCCAAAACACGCGCCCGCCATTGTTCTACTCACTCTACTGTATTAATAAGTATTGGCAGCAGCGTAATAAAGGTCATAACATAAACACACGGTTCAAGCGTAAGCATACGTATTAAGGACAAAGCAATTAAGTCCCACAGGATGATTTATAAAAAGGCAAATACTAGAATATCTGCAATATGTTTAGCGACACGGTAATATAGCATGGTGCTGTAAATGTGAGTTGAAAATTAACAAATCACTTTACGTGCACGATCATTTTCCAGAATTAACCCGGAACAAACGCGTGTATTGTGTATTCGCTATGTTTACAAACATTGTCAGTATAAAGAGGCTCACATGAATGTTTAAATATTTTATGGGATTTTAAATTTACTTGCAAATGGATTTTCGAAAATTACCCTGCAACAAGGGCTAATAGTAGCCACATTGAGATATATAGACACTTTTCGCATTGTAAAACCAACGAATATTTAAGTTGCGTATATGACCACCTGCCACTTGTAGGACACGTCTTAACCCTTGCAAGCGACCAGGTATGTCAATTCCAAATTAATCATAGACGTAGACTGTTAGGTATCTTGAAATCAATTTAATGTGATACAGCAACAGCTTCTACTTTACCAAATCCAGAAATAACCACAACAATACATCTTACATATAATTAATTGTAGAGAACTTGTCTCGGTTAACATGTATTCATAAGAAAATGCTCATAGACGTAACATTATTAAATTCGTTGGCAGAACTTCAACTATGCTGTTCCCGCACCATATATCCTTGCATTTCTCCAAACTTCTTTCTTTCGCAGCCCTGTGTAATTCGCCTTGAAGGCAATGCATTAAAAGTGTACGAAAAATCGCTGTCAGGGAAATTAAATGGGTTGACCTGTCAGGATTCAGCACCTGTGCACATCGGTATTTCCAAACTGTCCATATACCTATCATGATAAGACAGGTTACGACCCCATGCTTATGGCTGTTTAGATGCCGCTTTATAGATTTAAGATCCCTAAACAAAATCATTTCCGCTTTTAGATTCAAAGAATGAATATCAAATTTTACTGCAATTGTTTCCACAAATTTCCAGAATACAATAATTTCCAGACAATTAATGAACAAGTGGACACATGTCTCTTCTTCGTTTTTACAGAGAGGACATAGATTACTATTTGTAATTCGACATTTCTATAATAAATGGCCAACCCAAAGTCTGCGAAGAATGAGCCGCCATGCTACATCATGTGCCCTATGTGGTATAAATGGCAAGTGTAAATGCTTCCACACATTATTCCAGTCAGAGGGTTTATAATTGGTATTATTCCATGTATTAATTGCTCTGGGCATTTTGGCGTGTCTCCGTATTAAGATACTATACCAATCATGAGAAGGCATCTGGCATTTGAATTCTTCTCCATCGTAATGCAACCCTGGTGGAGAAATTTCCTCTTTTCAACAGCATTTGGTAGTGTGAACCAGTCGATGGGAACAGCTTTCTTTAATTGTCCTTAATGCATATTTTTCTGATATTGTTTGCCCTGAAATCCACGAACGTGTATCGGAGTTGATTAAATTGGACAATCTTTGAACACCTTTACTAACTAATGATGGGAAGTAAAGGCCTTTATTTCGTATCTGAATATTGTCGTTTCCCCATAGTCTCTGGTCTAGCACACTTTCCCATTCTAACGGCGATTGCGTTACCTTAGTAAACATTTCAGCGCTTGGCGTTGCTTATTGAAGACGTCTTGTGTCTTCATGATGTTTGGCGGTGTTGTCTTTGAAAGGAATATAAACTGTAGAATAAGGTCCAATATACGTTTTCAATAATGTTCGTGACACAATGGCCCAAGGTGAATTAGAATATATCAAATCATGCAGAGATTTAAGTTTTAATGACGCACATTTTGTTTGAATGTGTACCAACTCCAAACCGCCTTTCAATTTTGCATTGATACAAACTGTATTAGCTACAAGTTTAGCTTTATCTTCCCACAAAAAGGCAGACATTAGCTGGTTTATCTCATCTTCTACATGTTTTAGCATATGGACAACAGAAGCTGTATACCACAAACCTGACATTATAAGATTATTCAGAACAAATTCTCTACCAAATATAGGCAAACGGCGTCACTTCCAAATTGCTAACACGTGTTTCAGTTTATATAGTCGGTGTGTCCAGTTTATTAACGTGTCCTTTTTGCGACTAAAGTAAATGCCTATTATTTTGACATAGTCATTTGACCACTTATGTCCATAATATTATCACACCTGTTAATCCAAGTACCAAGAAATAGGCCGACAGATTTATTTCTATCGACCTTTAGTCCAGAAGCTTTTTGAAAGACGCTTAATATTTTATCCAAGCTACCAAAATCACTGTCATGGCTAACAAACACTGTAGTATCATCTGAATACTGGGATACCGTTAATGGTCTCGCAATACCATGTATGGATATGCCTTTAAACGTAGGGTCTTCTCTCCCTGTTGATCCCAGTGATTCCATGGCTATGACAAATACCCAGGGTGACAGAGACCAACCTTGTCATACACCGCGTGCTAGTATCACAGCATTAGTCAGACAATTATTTACAGGATATCTGCTGTTAATTCCAGTATACAGAATCCGGACCCATTTAATAAAATGTACTCCTAAACCTATGTGCTCTAGGGATTTAAACAGAAACTGCCATTCTAGGCTGTCAAATGCCTTTTCATTATCTTGTCCAATAACAGCTGATGGGATGCTGTCTTTTTCAACCAAGCTAATTGCATCCCTTATGAGAAAGGCATTAGTTAGAATACTGCTACCCGGAATACCACAAGTTTTGTCAGAATCAATTACTTGGTCCAATACTCTACTTAATCGCATTGATAATGTTCGTGATATGATCTTATAATCGACACAACGTAGAGATATGGGTCTATAGTTTTTCAAATCATCCCTGTCCCCTTTTTTTTTTACAGAATTGCTTGGGACATAGATGGAGGTAGGTATCCGTTTTCAAAGATATCATTCACAACTTGGTGGAATGATGGACATAACATGTGCCAAAATGTACGATAGAATTCCACCGCTAGTCCATCACATCCAGGAGATTTTCCTGATTTCATTCCTTGCAATGACTATTAATTCATTAAGAGAAATATGGCTGTCACAACATTCACAGTCAGAATCTGATAGTGTCTTCCTCATATTTCCTAACATGCTTGAAGTTGCCACATCAGCACTGCATTCTGATGCACATAAGGATTCGTAGAAATGATAAACTGCATCCAGCATTTCCTCATTTGAATTAGCAACCAGACCGTCCTTTGTTTTCAGGTGTCTGGTGATTTTTTCACTACCCCTTGCTTTTTCTAAGTTGCAGAAGAATTTTGTACGCTTTTCACCGTCTGCATGCATTTGAGCCCGTGATCTTACTTTGGCTCCCTCAAGCATATATTGATCTAATTCATTAATATCATGCTTTATCTTAACTAGCAGATCATTGTAGCTTTGATCACCATTGTTTACTTTACAAGAGATCCTAAATAAAAATGTGTCCAATGCCTTCGTACGTTTCCGCCTATCTCTTGCTTTTTTAAGTGCAAACTTCTTGGAAATATGAGCCACGCCAGATTTACCTTCCTCCCACCACAAGGCTAAATTCTCATATGAATCTTTCATTCGAAGCCAATACTGCCAAAAACTTTGGACACGATGATGATAGTTAGTATCATACGACAGTGAATTATTAAATTTCCTGAAGCCACTTCCTTGTTTGATCCAGCTAGCATTATCTAAAGTAATACACACTATATTGTGATCAGAAAATGCTACATGAAATACGCTTGTTTGGCTAAGATTGCCCTTAAGTGAACTGCTGTAAATAAATTCTATCTAATCTTGATGCTATGCGTCCATCAGACGAGAACCAAGTAAATTGCCTGTCGTGAGGATTTGTCAAGCGATAGCTGTTAAATAAATATTCTGTCACAAACATGTTTTAATTCAACATGTGACGTATCATTATATACAGATTGCAAATTTCTGTCAATGTTTGAATCTAAAACACAATTAAAATCACCTCCTAATATCAAATTCTCAGATATATTGTCTTGAATAATGGCGGAGATATCATGGAAAACTATATAACGAACCATGTGAAACAGGCGCATAAACACACATTATATTCAAGCTAAAGTCAAAGATATCAACTGTTACATTTACCCAACGTCCATTTGTATCTGATGACGATGCTAACACATTAACAGATTTAAGACAGTGTGGAAGAATGAGAATAGCAACCCCGTACCGTTATCGCACGCTAATGCGTAAAACAACCGACCTTTAAAAAACTGTTTAAATGAATCAAAGATTTCATGATCTTTAATCTTCGTTTCCTGAAGCAAAGCTATATCGACCTTTTTGTCTTCAAGCACTTCCAACAAACATCTGTTTTAGTTCAATATTTAGGCCGTTGCAATTTATCGTGCAAATGAGCATAAATAGTTGAATAGTATGCAGGACTGCCATTGTTAATTTAACTGGATTTATTTTTCTTACTAGGCTTACTTCGTTTTTTGGCTCATTTACCCAGCTTACTATTAAAATCGTGATTTTTCAAATCAACTACTTCTAAGTGTTTGTATCTAGAAATAGCGGAATCACACCGTATATGTCTATAGTGTACTCCTTTAGCTGTCGCATAAGGCACGAACACTTCATCTTCTGAACGAAATAAAACAATTTCCTTTGCTGTCTGTGAGCATTGCGCATGTACAGAATAGTCTGACCCAGCAGTAGACACGTTATCATCGTCAACATCATTTTCCTCGACATGAGATTCTGAACTAGATAATTCTTCGTTGTGACGCTTAATGCTAGCGCAAACATCAGCAACATGCGTATCAACGTGATCTTTTATAGATGTTTTGCCATCCAGATTAATACTCGCAGGAGTCTTATTATCTAGGTCCTTAATCTGAGTTGATGGGAAAGGACTTAATGGAAAGTCACCATCGTCATCTGTCACCTGCGACCTGAATGTAGTTTGTCGCGGTAACAAAGGGAATTCACTTTCATCCATAGTGTCATCATGATCGCTTTGACTTGACTTCGCATCCGTATCCTGGATTGTTCTCTCTGGAGTTAAGCTAATACCTTCCTCAATAACGTCAATTTCGTCCACATTCTAGACTATGATCGAGTTCATCGTAACTACACTCTCTTCTGAATGAGTTTCACCAACAACTGTAACAGTTTGAGCAGGGAGTGGATTATCTCGCTCAATTTGATGTTCAGGAGGTGATGTCACATAGCTATTATGTGTATCTTGCTTGGGACATCGCCACCTGAAATGTTCTGTTGAACCACAAATTAAGGACCAGTGCCAATCGTGTTCTAAGAATAAGCATCCGCTTATATTCGGATGACATTTTTAGTCTAGCGGTGTGAACATTGTGACATTTACAGTTGATAGTAAGAAGTCTTTGGCTAATTAAAGGGTATAATTGACCAAAGGGAGACGCCGCGGCTACTGCGTGATATTCAGTATTCTAATGCAGCTTTTAAACCCTGCAGAAAGCCCGAGTTGTATAAAGCCACGAAGCACGAAGCGCAATTGAAAGCGCACGTGGAGCCACGCGATCGAAGAGACGGGAGTAATTGCTAGCGTGCCAACGGTAAATGAGACTTTACATAACTAGCCTGTGCAATCAATCACCAGCAACTAAACGTGGACAATGTACAACTACGGTATGAAGACAGGACGCCGAAAAGGCAGTGTTCGCATTCGATTAACTCATCCGAGTCACTCGATCAATCGATCACAAATTTTACTCGTGTAAGCGCTTACGCTTATACAAGTTATGAAAAGCAAGCACATATTTACGTTCGATCAGATTTACTTACTTCTTACTTCGGATTAGCACTCTAGTGTGAACATCGCCTCAGGGCCAAATCAAAAATAAATGGCAGGAAAACTTCGCAATAAAATGCGATCTCCCACAACAAAATTTCAAGAAATCAAAACCGCAAAACCAACGAATATATATTTATAAGGAAGCGAGACAAAAAATAAATCATATTTGCGTAGTAGGAATCGTCTTAAATCGACGTTAATAGCAGTGCCAAATCATCACTACTACTACTACTACTACTACTACTACTACTACTACTACTACTACTAACCACTACTACTACTACTACTACTACTACTACTACTACTACTACTACTACTACTACTACTCCTACTACTACTACTACTACTACTACTACTACTACTACTACTACTACTGTGTTCATGCCCTGGATTTGCATGCACGAAATTTGACTGCTTGTAGGTTTTGTGGAAATATGTTGCGGCCTCAAGAGATTCCCCAAGTCAAATTAGTTTCAAAATAGTATACATTTTATCAAATAGTAAACAGGCAATTTTGTACAAATATTCGAGAGAACGGGGTGTGGGTGGAGAGTTCTATAGAATTATAACACAATCGGCCATCTGCATTTCTGCCTTAGAAGGCAATTGGGGAGTAGATCGCAGGTATGCTCTAAGAGGGTCAACACTCAATGCCTCAACGTATTCTTCAGAATGTAAAACTAGCTTTCATTGACTGGGGAACGCCAATGTGGGAAGGTCAAGGAAACGATGCCATAACATAAACTACAAGATCCTAGTTATTAATAAAACTAGACCTATGACAAACCCAGAGGGTGTCTGGGCAGGTGAGCATACAGGGGTGGGTGTGGACGTGCTTGCAGGAGGGTACCCGCAGCTGTATCTCGAAAACCCTCTTGAAACTATTTTGTCTCAAATTTTAATGCAGATCTATGCCCCCTCAGTTGAATCAGTTGCAAAGTAGTCGACAGAAATCTGTCAAGTGGTTAACCATGAGTTGCGTATTAACAATTTCCGGTAATCTTTTCATAAAATCTAAGATTTTCTCGCCAAAACATGGACCAATCAAAATTCTATATACAAGTTCTGAACTCTACACCCGTATGGTCCTTCCAACCAAATTTTGTTGAAATCTGCTAAGCGGTTAATGAGGCGTTATCGACGATGGGCAGTCGCCATACCATAAGCTCACTTGGACATACTGACCAGAAAACAGCCAGACTCGAAGAGGCCGCTGGCCTAATTGGCCCATCAACTCGCGTAACCATACTGGTTGTGTACGCCCTATTAGGAGGGTACTTCCTACCAAATATAAATGACATCGGCCCAGTGATTCGCCAGATGTTATAAATTTCCTATTGTGTTAATATGCACGTTTTTGGATGGAAAATGTTCTAAGATGGCCGCCAAACCGTTTACCTGACACATTTAATATAAGCATGCACAAAAATCTAGATAAAATCGTTTAATATTTCAAAATCCATAATTTTAACAAGAGCTCCGCAAACGACGCATAATACCCCGCCATGGTGACAAACTAATAAATGACAGCTATCAGAAAATATGTATTTCTTCCTCAGACCAGTAATCCTTATCAAGTGTCAAAGCGATCCGCTAAATGGTCAAGGAGGTATCGTCCGGAAACCAATTTTCAAGATGGCTGCCGCAACTGGTGGCCATATTGGATTTCGGATTAACGTAAATTTCGATAGGTTTCTTCACCAGACATATTCCAATGACCCTAGGAAGTGATCCGATAAATGGTAACAGAGATATCATCCAGAAACCAACTTTCAAGATGGCAGCCCGTGGCTGGCGGCCATCTTGGATTTTGGATCAGCGTCAATTTCGATAGGTTTCTTCCCCAGACCTAGTCCAACCACTCCATGAAGCTTCAAAGCGATCCGACAAACGGTAACTGAGTTATCATCTGGAAACCAATTTTCAAGATGGCCACCGGTGACTGGCGGCCATCTTGGATTTCGCATCATCGTCGATTTCGAAAGGGTTCTTCCCCAGACCTAGTCCAACCACTCCATGAAGTTTCAAAGTGATCCGACAAACAATTACAGAGTTATCATCCGGAAACCAATTTTCAAGATGGCCACCGGTGGCTGGCGGCCATCTTGGATTTCGGATCATTGTCAATGTAGAGAGGTTTCTTCCCCAGATCTAGTCTAACCACTCCATGAGGTTTCTAAGCGATTCGATAAATGGTAACGGAGTTATCATCCGGAAACGAATTTTCAAAGTGGACGCAGGTGGCTGGTGGCCATCTTGGATTTCGGATCATCGTCTATTTCGATAGGTTTCTTCCCCAGACGTAGTCCAACCACCCTATGAAGTTTCAATGAGATCCGACAAACGGTAACGGAGTTATCATTCAGAAACCAATTTTCAAGATGGCCACCGGTGGCTGGCGGCCATCTTGGATTTCGGATCATTGTCAATCTAGATAGGTTTCTTCCCCAGATCTAGTCTAACCACTCCATGAGGTTTCAAAGCGATTCGATGAATGGTAACAGAGTTATCATCCAGAAACCAACTTTTAAAGTGGACGCCGGTGGTTGGCGGCCATCTTGGATTTCGGATCATCGTCGATTTCGATAGGTTTCTTCCCAAGACCTAGTCTAACCACCCTATGAAGTTTCAATGCGATCTGCCAAACGGTAACAGAGTTATCGTCCAGAAACCAATTTTCAAGATGGCCGCCAGTGGCTGGAGGCCATCTTGGATTTAGGATCATCGTCGATTCCGATTGGTTTTTTCCCCAAGACCAAGTCCAGCCACCCTATGAAGTTTCAATGAGATCCGACAAACGGTAACAGAGTTATCATTCAGAAACCAATTTTCAAGATGGCCACCGGTGGCTGGCGGCCATCTTGGATTTCGGATCATTGTCAATTTCGATAGGTTTCTTCCCCACACCTAGTCTAACCACCCCATGAAGTTTCAAAGCAATCCGATAAACGGTAAAGGAATTATCATCCGGAAACCAATTTTAAAGAAGGCCACCAGTGGTTGGCGGCCATCTTGGATTTCGGATCATCGTCGATTTCGATAGGTTTCTTCCCAAGACCTAGTCCAACCACCCTATGAAGTTTCAATGCGATCCGCCAAACGGTAACAGAGTTATCATCCGGAAACAAATTTTCAAGATAGCCGCCAGTGGCTGGAGGCCATCTTGGATTTAGGATCATCGTCGATTCCGATTGGTTTTTCCCCCAAGACCAAGTCCAACCACCATATGAAGTTTCAATACGATCCGACAAACCATAACTGAGTTATCATCTGGAAACCACTCTGCCACCCGCCCGCAGTGTATAATAATCCAATATGAACAACAAACATGCTACATTTGGCGGTCATGATTTTAGGTATCAAAATCCCTTGAACAAATCTTAATTGTCCTTTGTCGGTAATGATATCTCCCAAATTTCGGCCCAATCCATTTCGCAGTTCCGGAGAGTTCCTCAAAGTAAGCCAGCGAAGCACCAGGCCAATCAAGTTCCCTTGAACAAACTTGGTTCAGCTTTTGCCGGAGATGGTGATTTACCGCGTGAATCGATCCCCACTGGAGATTTATAAAGAGGTTTCTAAACATCGGTCAAAAATCAAAGATGAAGGCCAACCAAATTGGCTGATCAGCTTGCTTTGAAAAACTAGGATCTTGATGCTCTAAAGATGCTTCCAGGCAAATAAAACTCAAATCGGCGAACTGGTTCCTGAGAAGTCATTTAA
The DNA here is from genome assembly GCA_034401795.1 of Chaetoderma sp. LZ-2023a. Classification (NCBI taxonomy): domain Eukaryota; kingdom Metazoa; phylum Mollusca; class Caudofoveata; order Chaetodermatida; family Chaetodermatidae; genus Chaetoderma; species Chaetoderma sp. LZ-2023a. Next base: position 4,837,169 of record CM067364.1, read on the forward strand.
AGAAAAGGTTGACGGATGGGTAGATGAAGACGGATGGACGAACAGATGATTGATGGTCACAACGGCATAAGCTCACTTGGCCATTCTGTATAACAACGATGACGGCGACAAGAATGACAATGACAACAACATCAACAACGACATGACGAAACTTTAGATATCCATTGTGGATTTAAAATCTTAACGTTGTTGATGGCGGTGGCGTTTCAAAATATCCACTACCAGATAAGTAATACTACTATGTTTTGCAATCTGCTTCGCAGAGTAAATAATGTTAACCAAAAAGAAAAAAAATCTGCATATTTGTATTATTTACGCTCTCCTTTTAACGTGTCATTTAACTAATGTAATGTTATTTATTTATTTCTGACTCATGTATTCAGTTAATTTGAAATAGTAACATGGAAAACAGAGCCCCAGAGCCCTTGATATATAGTGGTAAATTAATTAAGTTAAAGTAACTTGGGGTTACCTGCTGTAGAGGTTGATGTGGAAGCTGTGGTCTTCATTGCCGTGGTAGATGGGCTCCCAGTGGTACTTGTGGTTGACTGTGTAGTTGTCGTTGGTGGAGCAGTAGTGGTAGTGCCCACAGTAGTACTTGTGGCTGGTTGAGTCGTGGTTGTTGTTGGCGCAGTGGTGGCAGTGCCGAGAGTAGTACTTGTGGTTGGCGCAGTGGTTGTACTTTCAGTATTACGTGTGCTTGGCTGTGCTGTTGTCGTTGTTGGCGCAGTGGTGGTAGTCCCCTCAGTAGTACGGGACGTTGGCTGTGTAGTTGTAGTTGTTGGTGCAGTTGTGGTAGTATGCACAGTAGTACTTGTGGATGGATGCACAGTTGTCATTGTTGGAGCAGCAGTGGTAGTACTCGCCATAGTATTTGTGGCTGGTTGTGTCATGGTTGTTGTTGGCGCAGTGGTGGTAGTTCCCGCAGTAGTACTTGTGGTTGACTGTGCAGTTGTCGTTGTTGGAGCAGTAGTGGTAGTGCCCACAGTAGTACTTGTGGTTTGCTGTGTAGTTGTTGTTGTTGGTGCAGTTATGGTAGTGTGCGGAGTAGGACGTGTGGCTGGATGTACAGTTGTCGTTGTTGGAGCAACAGTGGTAGTACTCTGCGTAGTACTTGTGGCTAGTTGTGTCGTGGTTGTTGTTGGCGCAGAGGTGGTAGTGCTCACAGTAATACTTGTGGTTGGCGCGGTGGTTGTACTTTCAGTAGTACTTGTGCTTGGCTGTGTAGTTGTCGTTGTTGCAGCAGCAGTACTATTACTCGCCATAGTATTTGTGGCTGGTTGTGTCGTGGTTGTTGTTGGCGCAGAGGTGGTAGTGCCCACAGTAGTATTTGTGGTTGGCCCAGTGGTTGTACTTTCAGTAGTACTTGTGGCTGGTTGTGTCATGGTTGTTGTTGGCGCAGTGGTGGAAGTTCCCTCAGAAGTACTGGTGGTTGGCTGTGCAGTTGTCGTTGTTGGAGCAGTAGTGGTATTACTCTCTGTAGTACTTGTGGCTGGTTGTGTCATGGTTGTTGTTGGCTTAGAGGTGGTAGTGCCTACTGTAATACTTATGGTTTGTGCAGTGGTTGTACTTTCAGTAGTACTTGTGCTAAGCTGTGCTGTTGTCGTTGTTGCAGCAGCAGTGTTAGTACTCTCCATAGGACTTGTGGCTGGTTGTGTCATGGTTGTTGTTGGCGCAGAGGTGGTAGTGCCCAATGTAATACTTATGGTTTGTGCAGTGGTTGTACTTTCAGTAGTACTTGTGCTTGGCTGTTTAGTTGTCGTTGTTGGGACACTAGTGGTAGTACTTCTAGCAGTGCTTGTGGCTGGTTGGGTTGTGGTTGTTGTTGGCGCAGTGGTGGTAGTGCCCACAGTAGTACTTGTGGTTGGCACAGTTGTACTTTCAGTGGTGCTTGTGGTTTGCTGTATAGTTGTCGTTGCTGGTGCAGTTGTGGTAGTATGCACAGTAGTACTTGTGGTTGGATGTACAGTTGTCGTTGTTGGAGCAGCAGTGGTAGTACTCTGCGTAGCACTTGTGGCTGGTTGTGTCGTGGTTGTTGTTGGCGCAGTGGTGGTAGTGCCCACCGCAGTACTTGTTGTTGGCGCAGTGGTTGTACTCTTAGTAGTACTTGTGTTTGGCTGTGTAGTTGTCGTTGTTGGCGCAGTGGTGGTAGTTCCCTCAGTAGTACTGGTTGTTGGCTGTGTAGTTGTCGTTGTTGGTGCAGTTGTGGTAGTATGCACAGTAGTACTTGTGGTTGGATGTACGGTTGTCGTTGTTGGAGCAGCAGTGGTAGTACTCTGCGTAGTACTTGTGGCTGGTTGTGTCGTTGTTGTTGTTGGCGCAGTGGTGGTAGTGCCCACAGCAGTACTTGTGGTTGGCGCAGTTGTTGTACTTTCAGTAGTACTTGAGCTTGGCTGTGCTGTTGTCGTTGTTGCACCAGCAGTGCTAGTACTCGCCATGGTACTTATGGCTGGTTGTGTCGTGGTTGTTGTTGGCGCAGAGGTGCTAGTGCCCACAGTAGTACTTGGGGTTGGTGCAGTTGTTGTACTTTCAGTAGGATTTGAGCTTGGTTGTGTAGTTGTCGTTGTTGGAGCAGTAGTGGTAGTACTCTCCGTAGTGCTTGTAGCTGGTTGGGTCTTGGTTGTTGTTGGCGCAGTGGTGGTAGTGCCCACAGTAGTACGTGTGGTTGGCGTAGTGGTTGCACTTTCAGTAGTACTTGTGGTTTGCTGTGTAGTTGTCGTAGTTGGTGCAGTTGGGGTAGTGTGCACAGTAGTACTTGAGGTTGGATGTGCAGTTGTCGTTGTTGGAGCAGCAGTGGTAGTACTCTGCGTAGTACTTGTGGCTGTTTGTGTCGTGGTTGTTGGCGCAGTGGTGGTAGTGCCCACCACAGTACTTGTTGTTGGCGCAGTGGTTGTACTCTCAGTAGTACTTGTGCTTGGCTGTGTAGTTGTCGTTGTTGGCGCAGTGGTGGTAGTTCCCTCAGTAGTACTGGTTGTTGGCTGTGTAGTTGTCGTTGTTGGTGCAGTTGTGGTAGTATGCACAGTAGTACTTGTGGTTGGATGTACGGCTGTCGTTGTTGAAGCAGCAGTACTAGTACTCGCCATAGTATTTGTGGCTGGTTGTGTCGTGGTTGTTGTTGGCGCAGAGGTGGTAGTGCCCACAGTAGTAATTGTGGTTGGCCCATTGGTTGTACTTTCAGTAGTACTTGTGGCTGGTTGTATCATGGTTGTTGTTGGCGCAGTGGTGGTAGTTCCCTCAGTAGTACTGGTGGTTGGCTGTGCAGTTGTCGTTGTTGGAGCAGTAGTGGTAGTACTCTCCATAGTACTTGTGGCTGGTTGTGTCATGGTTGTTGTTGGCTTAGAGGTGGTAGTGCCTACTGTAATACTTATGCTTGGCGCAGTGGTAGTACTTTCAGTAGTACTTGTGCTAAGCTGTGCAGTTGTCGTTGTTGCAGCAGTAGTGGTAGTACTCTCCGTAGTACTTGTGGCTGGTTGTGTCATGGTTGTTGTTGGCGCAGAGGTGGTAGTGCCTACTGTAATACTTATGCTTGGCGCAGTGGTTGTACTTTCAGTAGTACTTGTGCTAAGCTGTGCTGTTGTCGTTGTTGGAGCAGCAGTGGTAGTACTCTGCGTAGTACTTGTGGCTGGTTGTGTCGTGGTTGTTGTTGGCGCAGTGGTGGTAGTGCCCACCGTAGTACTTGTGGTTGGCGCAGTGGTTGTACTTTCTGTAGTACTGGTAGTTGGCTGTGTAGTTGTCGTTGTTGGTGCAGTTGTGGTAGTATGCACAGTAGTACTTGTGGTTGGATGTACGGTTGTCGTTGTTGGAGCAGCAGTGGTAGTACTCTGCGTAGTACTTGTGGCTGGTTGTGTCGTTGTTGTTGTTGGCGCAGTGGTGGTAGTGCCCACAGCAGTACTTGTGGTTGGCGCAGTTGTTGTACTTTCAGTAGTACTTGAGCTTGGCTGTGTCGTGGTTGTTGTTGGCGCAGTGGTTGTACTCTCAGTAGTACTTGTGCTTGGCTGTGTAGTTGTCGTTGTTGGCGCAGTGGTGGTAGTTCCCTCAGTAGTACTGGTTGTTGGCTGTGTAGTTGTCGTTGTTGGTGCAGTTGTGGTAGTATGCACAGTAGTACTTGTGGTTGGATGTACGGCTGTCGTTGTTGAAGCAGCAGTACTAGTACTCGCCATAGTATTTGTGGCTGGTTGTGTCGTGGTTGTTGTTGGCGCAGAGGTGGTAGTGCCCACAGTAGTAATTGTGGTTGGCCCATTGGTTGTACTTTCAGTAGTACTTGTGGCTGGTTGTATCATGGTTGTTGTTGGCGCAGTGGTGGTAGTTCCCTCAGTAGTACTGGTGGTTGGCTGTGCAGTTGTCGTTGTTGGAGCAGTAGTGGTAGTACTCTCCATAGTACTTGTGGCTGGTTGTGTCATGGTTGTTGTTGGCTTAGAGGTGGTAGTGCCTACTGTAATACTTATGCTTGGCGCAGTGGTAGTACTTTCAGTAGTACTTGTGCTAAGCTGTGCAGTTGTCGTTGTTGCAGCAGTAGTGGTAGTACTCTCCGTAGTACTTGTGGCTGGTTGTGTCATGGTTGTTGTTGGCGCAGAGGTGGTAGTGCCTACTGTAATACTTATGCTTGGCGCAGTGGTTGTACTTTCAGTAGTACTTGTGCTAAGCTGTGCTGTTGTCGTTGTTGGAGCAGCAGTGGTAGTACTCTGCGTAGTACTTGTGGCTGGTTGTGTCGTGGTTGTTGTTGGCGCAGTGGTGGTAGTGCCCACCGTAGTACTTGTGGTTGGCGCAGTGGTTGTACTTTCTGTAGTACTGGTAGTTGGCTGTGTAGTTGTCGTTGTTGGTGCAGTTGTGGTAGTATGCACAGTAGTACTTGTGGTTGGATGTACGGTTGTCGTTGTTGGAGCAGCAGTGGTAGTACTCTGCGTAGTACTTGTGGCTGGTTGTGTCATGGTTGTTGTTGGCGCAGTGATGGTAGTGCCCACCATAGTACTTGTCGTTGGCGTAGTGGTTGTACTTTCAGTAGTACTTGTGCTTGGCTGTATAGTTGTCGTTGTTGCAGCAGCAGTGGTAGTACTCTCCTGAGTACTTGTGGCTGGTTGTGTCGTGGCAGGTGTTGGCCCAGTGGTTGTACTTTCAGTAGTACTTGTGGCTGGTTGGGTCATGGTTGTTGTTGGCGCAGTGGTGGTAGTTCCCGCAGTAGTACTTGTGGTTGACTGTGCAGTTGTCGTTGTTGGAGCAGTAGTAGTAGTGCCCACAGTAGTACTTGTGGTTTGCTGTGTAGTTGTCGTTGCTGGTGCAGTTATGGTAGTGTGCGGAGTCGGTCGTGTGGTTGGATGTACGGTTGTCGTTGTTGGAGCAGCAGTGGTAGTACTCTGCGTAGTACTTGTGGCTGGTTGTGTCGTGGTTGTTGTTGGCACAGTGGTGGTAGTGCCCACAGCGCTACTTGTGGTTGGCCCAGTTGTTGTACTTTCAGTAGTACTTGAGCTTGGTTGTGCTGTTGTCGTTGTTGCAGCAGCAGTGCTAGTACTCGCCATAGTACTTATGGCTGGTTGTGTCGTGGTTGTTGTTGGCGCAGAGGTGCTAGTGCCCACAGTAGTACTTGGGGTTGGTGTAGTTGTTGCACTTTCAGTAGTATTTGAGCTTGGCTGTGTAGTTATCGTTGTTGCAGCAGCAGTGGTAGTACTCTCATGAGTACTTGTAGCTGGTTGGGTCTTGGTTGTTGTTGGCGCAGTGGTGGTAGTGCCCACAGTAGTACGTGCGGTTGGCGTAGTGGTTGCACTTTTAGTAGTACTTGTGGTTTGCTGTGTAGTTGTCGTAGTTGGTGCAGTTGTGGTAGTATGCACAGTAGTACTTGTGGATGGATGTACGGTTGTCGTTGTTGGAACTGCAGTGGTAGTACTCTGCGTAGTACTTGTGGCTGGTTGTGTCGTGGTAATTGTTGGCGCAGTGGTGGTACTCCACACCGTAGTACTTGTGGTTGGCTGTGCAATTGTCGTTGTTGGAGCAGTAGTGATAGTGCCCACAGTAGTACTTGTGGTTTTCTGTGTAGTTGTCGTTGTTGATGCAGTTATGGTTGTGCCGACAGTAGTGCTTGTGGATGGCGCAGTGGTCGTACTTTGAGACGTGCTTGTGCTTGGCTGTGTAGTTGTCCTTGTTGGAGCAGCAGTGGTAGTACTCTGCCTAGTACTTGTGGCTGGTTGTGTCGTGGTTGTTGTTGGCGCAGTGGTGGTAGTGCCCACAGCGGTACTTGTGATTGGCGCAGTTGTGGTACTTTCAGTAGTACTTGTGGCTGGTTGTGTCGTGGTAGTTGCTGGCGCAGTGGTGGTAGTGCCCACAGCGGTACTTGTGATTGGCGCAGTTGTTGTACTTTCAGTAGTACTTGAGCTTGGCTGTGCTGTTGTCGTTGTTGCAGCAGCAGTGCTAGTACTCGCCATAGTACTTGTGGCTGGTTGTGTCGTGGTTGTTGTTGGCGCAGAGGTGCTAGTGCCCACAGTAGTACTTGTGGTTGGCGCAGTGGTTGTACTTTCAGTAGTAGTTGTGCTTGGCTGTGTAGTTGTCGTTGTTGGCGCAGTGGTGGTAGTCCCCTCAGTAGTACTGGAGGTTGGCTGTGTAGTTGTAGTTGTTGGTGCCGTTGTGGTAGTATGCACAGTAGTACTTGTGGATGGATGTACGGTTGTCGTTGTTGGAACTGCAGTGGTAGTACTCTGCGTAGTACTTGTGGCTGGTTGTGTCGTGGTTGTTGTTGGCGCAGTGGTGGTAGTGCCCACAGCGGTACTTGTGATTGGCGCAGTTGTTGTACTTTCAGTAGTACTTGAGCTTGGCTGTGCTGTTGTCGTTGTTGCAGCAGCAGTGCTAGTACTCGCCATAGTACTTGTGGCTGGTTGTGTCGTGGTTGTTGTTGGCGCAGAGGTGCTAGTGCCCACAGTAGTACTTGTGGTTGGCGCAGTGGTTGTACTTTCAGTAGTAGTTGTGCTTGGCTGTGTAGTTGTCGTTGTTGCAGCAGCAGTGGTAGTACTCTCATGAGTACTTGTGGCTGGTTGTGTCGTGGTAGTTGTTGGCGCAGTGGTGGTACTTCCCTCACTCGTACTTGTGGTTGGTTGTGCAGTTGTCGTTGTTGATGCAGTTATGGTAGTGCCGACAGTAGTACTTGTGGTTGACGCAGCCGTGGTACTTTCAGTAGTACTTGTGCTTGGCTGTGTAATTGTCATTGTTGGCGCAGTGGTGGTAGTCCCCTCAGTGGTACTGGAGGTTGGTTGTGTAGTTGTAGTTGTTGGTGCTGTTGTGGTAGTATGCACAGTAGTACTTGCGGATGGATGTGCAGTTGTCGTTGATGGAGCAGCAGTGGTAGTACTCTGCGTAGTACTTGTGGCTGGTTGTGTCATGGTTGTTGTTGGCGCAGTGGTGGTAGTGCCGACAGTAGTACGTGTGGCTGGCGCAGTGGTTGTACTTTCAGTAGTACTTGTGCTTGGCTGTGTAGTTGTCGTTGTTGGCGCAGTGGTGGTAGTCCCCTCAGTAGTACTGGAGGTTGGCTGTGTAGTTGTAGTTGTTGGTGCAGTTGTGGTAGTATGCACAGTAGTACTTGTGGATGGATGCACAGTTGTCGTTGTTGGAGCCGCAGTGGTAGTACTCTGCGTAGTACTTGTGGCTGGTTGTGTCGTGGTTGTTGTTGGCGCAGTGGTCGTAGTGCCCACCGTAGTACGTGTGGTTGGCGCAGTGGTTGTACTTCCAGTAGTAGTTGTGCTTGGCTGTGTAGTTGTCGTTGTTGGCGCAGTGGTGGTAGTCCCCTCAGTAGTACTGGAGTTTGGCTGTGTAGTTGTAGTTGTTGGTGCAGTTGTGGTAGTATGCACAGTAGTACTTGTGGATGGATGTACGGTTGTCGTTGTTGGAACTGCAGTGGTAGTACTCTGCGTAGTACTTGTGGCTGGTTGTGTCGTGGTTGTTGTTGGCGCAGTGGTGGTAGTGCCCACAGTGGTACTTGTGGTTGGCGCAGTGGTTGCACCTTCAGTAGTACTTGTGGTTTGCTGTGTAGTTGTCGTTGTTGGAGCAGCAGTGGTAGTACTCTGCGTAGTACTTGTGGCTGGTTGTGTCGTGGTTGTTGTTGGCACAGTGGTGGTACTTGCCACAGTAGTACTTGTGGTTAGCTGAGCAATTGTCGTTGTTGGAGCAGTAGTGATAGTGCCCACAGTAGGACTTGTGGTTTTCTGTGTAGCTGTCGTTGTTGATGCAGTTATGGTTGTGCCGACAGTAGTACTTCTGGATGGTGCAGTGGTTGTACCTTTAGTAGTACTTGTGCTAAGCTGTGCTGTTGTCGTTGTTGCAGCAGCAGTGTTAGTACTCTCCGTAGTACTTGTGGCTGGTTGTGTCATGGTTGTTGTTGGCGCAGAGGTGGTAGTGCCCACTGTAATACTTATGGTTGGCGCAGTGGTTGTACTTTCAGTAGTACTTGTGCTTGGCTCTGCAGTCGTCGTTGTTGGAACACTAGTGGTAGTACTTATAGTAGTGCTTGTGGCTGGTTGGGTCCTGGTTGTTGTTGGCGCAGTGGTGATAGTGCCAACAGTAGTACTTGTGGTTGGCGCAGTTGTACTTTCAGTGGTACTTGTGGGTTGCTGTGTAGTTGTCGTTGTTGGTGCACTTGTGGTAGTATGCACAGTAGTACTTGTGGTTGGATGTAGAGTTGTCGTTGTTGGAGCAGCAGTGGTAGTACTCTGCGTAGTACTTGTGGCTGGTTGTGTCGTGGTTGTTGTTGGCGCAGTGGTGGTAGTGCCCACAGCGGTACTTGTGATTGGCGCAGTTGTTGTACTTTCAGTAGTACTTGAGCTTGGCTGTGCTGTTGTCGTTGTTGCAGCAGCAGTGCAAGTACTCGCCATAGTACTTGTGGCTGGTTGTGTCGTGGTTGTTGTTGGCGCAGAGGTGCTAGTGCCCACAGTAGTACTTGTGGTTGGCGCAGTGGTTGTACTTTCAGTAGTAGTTGTGCTTGGCTGTGTAGTTGTCGTTGTTGGCGCAGTGGTGGTAGTCCCCTCAGTAGTACTGGAGGTTGGCTGTGTAGTTGTAGTTGTTGGTGCCGTTGTGGTAGTATGCACAGTAGTACTTGTGGATGGATGTACGGTTGTCGTTGTTGGAACTGCAGTGGTAGTACTCTGCGTAGTACTTGTGGCTGGTTGTGTCGTGGTTGTTGTTGGCGCAGTGGTGGTAGTGCCCACAGTGGTACTTGTGGTTGGCGCAGTGGTTGCACCTTCAGTAGTACTTGTGCTTGGCTGTGTAGTTGTTGTTGTTGCAGCAGCAGTGGTAGTACTCTCATGAGTACTTGTGGCTGGTTGTGTCGTGGTAGTTGTTGGCGCAGTGGCGGTACTTCCCTCACTCGTACTTGTGGTTGGTTGTGCAGTTGTCGTTGTTGATGCAGTTATGGTAGTGCCGACAGTAGTACTTGTGATTGACGCAGCGCTGGTACTTTCAGTAGTACTTGTGCTTGGCTGTGTAGTTGTCGTTGTTGGCGCAGTGGTGGTAGTCCCCTCAGTAGTACTGGAGGTTGGCTGTGTAGTTGTAGTTGTTGGTGCAGTTGTGGTAGTATGCACAGTAGTACTTGTGGATGGATGTGCAGTTGTCGTTGTTGGAGCAGCAGTGCTAGTACTCTGCATAGTACTTGTGGCTGGTTGTCTCGTGGTTGTTGTTGGCGCGGTGGTGGTAGTGCCCACCGTGGTACGTGTGGTTGGCGCAGTGGTTGTACTTTCAGTAGTAGTTGTGCTTGGCTGTGTAGTTGTCGTTGTTGGCGCAGTGGTGGTAGTCCCCTCAGTAGTACTGGAGGTTGGCTGTGTAGTTGTAGTTGTTGGTGCAGTTGTGGTAGTATGCACAGTAGTACTTGTGGATGGATGTACGGTTGTCGTTGTTGGAACTGCAGTGGTAGTACTCTGCGTAGTACTTGTGGCTGGTTGTGTCGTGGTTGTTGTTGGCGCAGTGGTGGTGGTGCCCACAGTGGTACTTGTGGTTGGCGCAGTGGCTGCACTTTCAGTAGTACTTGTGCTTGGCTGTGTAGTTGTCGTTGTTGCAGCAGCAGTGGTAGTACTCTCATGAGTACTTGTGGCTGGTTGTGTCGTGGTAGTTGTTGGCGCAGTGGTGGTACTTCCCTCACTCGTACTTGTGGTTGGTTGTGCAGTTGTCGTTGTTGATGCAGTTATGGTAGTGCCGACAGTAGTACTTGTGGTTGACGCAGCCGTGGTACTTTCAGTAGTACTTGTGCTTGGCTGTGTAATTGTCATTGTTGGCGCAGTGGTGGTAGTCCCCTCAGTGGTACTGGAGGTTGGTTGTGTAGTTGTAGTTGTTGGTGCTGTTGTGGTAGTATGCACAGTAGTACTTGCGGATGGATGTGCAGTTGTCGTTGATGGAGCAGCAGTGGTAGTACTCTGCGTAGTACTTGTGGCTGGTTGTGTCATGGTTGTTGTTGGCGCAGTGGTGGTAGTGCCGACAGTAGTACTTGTGGTTGACGCAGCCGTGGTACTTTCAGTAGTACTTGTGCTTGGCTGTGTAATTGTCGTTGTTGGCGCAGTGGTGGTAGTCCCCTCAGTAGTATTGGAGGTTGGCTGTGTAGTTGTAGTTGTTGGTGCCGTTGTGGTAGTATGCACAGTAGTACTTGTGGATGGATGTACGGTTGTCGTTGTTGGAGCCGCAGTGGTAGTACTCTGCGTAGTACTTGTGGCTGGTTGTGTCATGGTTGTTGTTGGCGCAGTGGTGGTAGTGCCCACCGTAGTACGTGTGGCTGGCGCAGTGGTTGTACTTTCAGTAGTACTTGTGCTTGGCTGTGTAGTTGTCGTTGTTGGCGCAGTGGTGGTAGTCCCCTCAGTAGTACTGGAGGTTGGCTGTGTAGTTGTAGTTGTTGGTGCAGTTGTGGTAGTATGCACAGTAGTACTTGTGGATGGATGTACGGTTGTCGTTGTTGGAACTGCAGTGGTAGTACTCTGCGTAGTACTTGTGGCTGGTTGTGTCGTGGTTGTTGTTGGCGCAGTGGTGGTAGTGCCCACAGTGGTACTTGTGGTTGGCGCAGTGGTTGCACTTTCAGTAGTACTTGTGGTTTGCTGTGTAGTTGTCGTTGTTGGAGCAGCAGTGGTAGTACTCTGCGTAGTACTTGTGGCTGGTTGTGTCGTGGTTGTTGTTGGCACAGTGGTGGTACTTGCCACAGTAGTACTTGTGGTTAGCTGAGCAATTGTCGTTGTTGGAGCAGTAGTGATAGTGCCCACAGTAGGACTTGTGGTTTTCTGTGTAGTTGTCGTTGTTGATGCAGTTATGGTTGTGCCGACAGTAGTACTTCTGGATGGTGCAGTGGTTGTACCTTTAGTAGTACTTGTGCTAAGCTGTGCTGTTGTCGTTGTTGCAGCAGCAGTGTTAGTACTCTCCGTAGTACTTGTGGCTGGTTGTGTCATGGTTGTTGTTGGCGCAGAGGTGGTAGTGCCCACTGTAATACTTATGGTTGGCGCAGTGGTTGTACTTTCAGTAGTACTTGTGCTTGGCTCTGCAGTCGTCGTTGTTGGAACACTAGTGGTAGTACTTATAGTAGTGCTTGTGGCTGGTTGGGTCCTGGTTGTTGTTGGCGCAGTGGTGATAGTGCCAACAGTAGTACTTGTGGTTGGCGCAGTTGTACTTTCAGTGGTACTTGTGGGTTGCTGTGTAGTTGTCGTTGTTGGTGCACTTGTGGTAGTATGCACAGTAGTACTTGTGGTTGGATGTAGAGTTGTCCTTGTTGGAGCAGCAGTGGTAGTACTCTGCGTAGTACTTGTGGCTGGTTGTGTCGTGGTTGTTGTTGGCGCAGTGGTGGTAGTGCCCACCGTAGTACTTGTGGTTGGCGCAGCCGTGGTACTTTCAGTAGTACTTGTGCTTGGCTGTGTAATTGTCATTGTTGGCGCAGTGGTGGTAGTCCCCTCAGTGGTACTGGAGGTTGGCTGTGTAGTTGTAGTTGTTGGTGCTGTTGTGGTAGTATGCACAGTAGTACTTGCGGATGGATGTGCAGTTGTCGTTGATGGAGCAGCAGTGGTAGTACTCTGCGTAGTACTTGTGGCTGGTTGCGTCATGGTTGTTGTTGGCGCAGTGGTGGTAGTGCCGACAGTAGTACTTGTGGTTGACGCAGCCGTGGTACTTTCAGTAGTACTTGTGCTTGGCTGTGTAATTGTCGTTGTTGGCGCAGTGGTGGTAGTCCCCTCAGTAGTATTGGAGGTTGGCTGTGTAGTTGTAGTTGTTGGTGCCGTTGTGGTAGTATGCACAGTAGTACTTGTGGATGGATGTACGGTTGTCGTTGTTGGAGCCGCAGTGGTAGTACTCTGCGTAGTACTTGTGGCTGGTTGTGTCATGGTTGTTGTTGGCGCAGTGGTGGTAGTGCCCACCGTAGTATGTGTGGCTGGCGCAGTGGTTGTACTTTCAGTAGTACTTGTGCTTGGCTGTGTAGTTGTCGTTGTTGGCGCAGTGGTGGTAGTCCCCTCAGTAGTACTGGAGGTTGGCTGTGTAGTTGTAGTTGTTGGTGCAGTTGTGGTAGTATGCACAGTAGTACTTGTGGATGGATGCACAGTTGTCGTTGTTGGAGCCGCAGTGGTAGTACTCTGCGTAGTACTTATGGCTGGTTGTGTCGTGGTTGTTGTTGGCGCAGTGGTGGTAGTGCCCACCGTAGTACGTGTGGTTGGCGCAGTGGTTGTACTTCCAGTAGTAGTTGTGCTTGGCTGTGTAGTTGTCGTTGTTGGCGCAGTGGTGGTAGTCCCCTCAGTAGTACTGAAGGTTGGCTGTGTAGTTGTAGTTGTTGGTGCAGTTGTGGTAGTATGCACAGTAGTACTTGTGGATGGATGTACGGTTGTCGTTGTTGGAACTGCAGTGGTAGTACTCTGCGTAGTACTTGTGGCTGGTTGTGTCGTGGTTGTTGTTGGCGCAGTGGTGGTAGTGCCCACAGTGGTACTTGTGGTTGGCGCAGTGGTTGCAGTTTCAGTAGTACTTGTGGTTTGCTGTGTAGTTGTCGTTGTTGGAGCAGCAGTGGTAGTACTCTGCGTAGTACTTGTGGCTGGTTGTGTCGTGGTTGTTGTTGGCACAGTGGTGGTACTTGCCACAGTAGTACTTGTGGTTAGCTGAGCAATTGTCGTTGTTGGAGCAGTAGTGATAGTGCCCACAGTAGGACTTGTGGTTTTCTGTGTAGTTGTCGTTGTTGATGCAGTTATGGTTGTGCCGACAGTAGTACTTCTGGATGGTGCAGTGGTTGTACCTTTAGTAGTACTTGTGCTAAGCTGTGCTGTTGTCGTTGTTGCAGCAGCAGTGTTAGTACTCTCCGTAGTACTTGTGGCTGGTTGTGTCATGGTTGTTGTTGGCGCAGAGGTGGTAGTGCCCACTGTAATACTTATGGTTGGGGCAGTGGTTGTACTTTCAGTAGTACTTGTGCTTGGCTCTGCAGTCGTCGTTGTTGGAACACTAGTGGTAGTACTTATAGTAGTGCTTGTGGCTGGTTGGGTCCTGGTTGTTGTTGGCGCAGTGGTGATAGTGCCAACAGTAGTACTTGTGGTTGGCGCAGTTGTACTTTCAGTGGTACTTGTGGGTTGCTGTGTAGTTGTCGTTGTTGGTGCACTTGTGGTAGTATGCACAGTAGTACTTGTGGTTGGATGTAGAGTTGTCGTTGTTGGAGCAGCAGTGGTAGTACTCTGCGTAGTACTTGTGGCTGGTTGTGTCGTGGTTGTTGTTGGCGCAGTGGTGGTAGTGCCCACCGTAGTACTTGTGGTTGGCGCAGTGGTTGTACTTTCAGTAGTACTTGTGCTTGGCTGTGTAGTTGTCGTTGTTGGCGCAGTGGTGGTAGTACTTCTAGTAGTGCTTGTGGCTGGTTGGGTCGTAGTTGTTGTTGGCGCAGTGGTGATAGTGCCAACAGTAGTACTTGTGGTTGGCGCAGTTGTACTTTCAGTGGTACTTGTGGGTTGCTGTGTAGTTGTCATTGTTGGTGCACTTGTGGTAGTATGCACAGTAGTACTTGTAGCAGCAGTGGTAGTACTCTGCGTAGTACTTGTGGCTGGTTGTGTCGTGGTTGTTGTTGGCGCAGGGGTGCTAGTGCCCACAGTAGTCCTTGTGGTTGGCCCAGTGGTTGTACTTTCAGTAGTACTTGTGGCTGGTTGTTTCGTGGCTTTTGTGCCTGGTTGTGTCGTGGTTGTTGATGGCGCAGTGGTGGTAGTGCCCACAGTAGTACTTGTGGCTGGCGCAGTGGTTGTACTTTCAGTAGTAATTGTGCTTGGCTGTGTACTTGTCGTTATTGCCCCGGCAGTGCTAGTACTCTCATGAGTACTTGTGGGTGGGTGTGTCGTGGTAGTTGCTGGCGCAGTGGTGGTACTTCCAACAGTAGTACTTGTGGTTTGCTGCGTAGTTGTCGTTGTTGGTGCAGTTGTGGTAGTATGTATAGTAGTACTTGTGGTTGGATGTACAGTTGTCGTTGTTGGGGCAGTGGTGGTACTTCCATAAGTCGTACTTGTGGTTGGCTGTGCGGTTGTCGTTGTTGGAGCAGTAGTGATAGTGCCAACAGTAGTACTTGTGGTTTGCTGTGTAGTTGTCGTTGTTGATGCAGTTATGGTAGTGCCGTCAGTAGTACTTGTGGTTGGCGCAGCGGTTGTACTTTCAGTAGACCTTGTGCTTGGCTGTGCTGTTGTCGTTGTTGCGTCAGCAGTGGTAGTACTCTGCGTAGTACTTGTGGCTGGTTGTTTCGTGATTGTTGTTGGTGCAGTGGTGGTAGTGCCCACAGTGGTACTTGTGGTTGGCGCAGTTGTTGTACTTCCGGTAGTACGTGAGCTTGGCTGTGCTGTTGTCGTTGTTGCAACAGCAGTGGTAGTACTCGCCATAGTACTTGTGGCTGGTTGTGTCGTGGTTGTTGTTGGGGCGGAGGTGGTAGTGCCCACAGTAGTACTTGTTGTTGTCCCAGTGGTTGTACTGTCAGTAGTACTTGTGGCTGGTTGTGTCGTGGTAGTTGCTGGCGCAGTGGTGGTACTTCCAACAGTAGTACTTGTGGTTTGCTGCGTAGTTGTGGTTGTTGGTGCAGTTGTGGTAGTATGCACAGTAGTACTTGTGGTTGGATGTACAGTTGTCGTTGTTGGAGCAGCAGTGGTACTCTGCGTAGCACTTGTGGCTGGTTGTGTCCTGGTCGCTGTTGGCGCAGGCTTGGTAGTTCCCACCGTAGTACCTGTGGTTGGCGCAGTGGTTGTACTTTCAGTAGTACTTGTGCTCGGCTGTGTAGTTGCCGATGTTGCAGCAGCAGCAGTGGTAGTACTCTCATGAGTACTTGTGGCTGGTTGTGTCGTGGTAGTTGTTGGCGCAGTGGTGGTACTTCCCTCACTCGTACTTGTGGTTGGTTGTGCAGTTGTCGTTGTTGATGCAGTTATGGTAGTGCAGACAGTAGTACTTGTGGTTGACGCAGCGGTGGTACTTTCAGTAGTACTTGCGCTTGGCTGTGCTGTTGTCGTTGTTGCAGCCTCAGTGGTAGTACTCTCCGTAATACTTGTGGCCGGTTGTGTCGTGGTTGTTGTTGGAGCAGTGTTAGTAGTGCCCACAGTAGCACTTGTGCTTGGCTGTGTAGCAGTCGTTGTTGGAGCAGTGGTGGTTGCTGTGCTTTGAGTAGTAGATATCCCTACAAATATAAAAGCTACAAGTAACAATACAAAATACAAACAATCATGGTTAAAGTCTATGCCCTCCCGTTTTAGCCGGTTAAGTTCCACAATCACCCCACACAGCATTTGATCGATTTCCACCAACCTATGACACAAAATTTCACCGATTGACCCTAAATTATGCCGCTTTTTAGGAACCACGCAACCCAATTTCCAGCCAGGTTTCTGAAGAGCCCCTCCAACAGAACTTGATATCTTATATGGAAATGGAACATTTTTTTCTTAACTAGGCCATCATGATTTTGCACGGGGTTATTGGACCTCCAAGTACACGAACCCACACGACTGTGCTGCATAATAACTAATGCAATATGCTGAGTCACGATAAGCTCGCTTCAGTAAAACATGAGATATTATCTCGAAAGAGGTTTCCCTTAAATTGTTCACTATGATTTGCTGATTCCATTATTAATAGGTTAACTTCCCGACAAAGCATAGTGAAGATATTCCTTATCACTCCAAAAACTGATTTTCAAATGTAGGTTGCTTTGAGAAATCATGTCATCGCCCACTTCATGTCGAAATGGTCATTGGCAATGTATGTGTCCAAACTCATATTTCTGCACCAAATCCATAATAAATATGATCCAGCTGTCAATCAAAATTTGTCATATAGGCCCTACTAAACCTGCTTATATTTTCCCTCATAAATAGCGGATTTAAACGTTCATCGTGTATATGTATGTGAAGGACAGTTATCAAGATCCCTGGACCAATTAACCAATTAGATTCCTATATTATCCATCTTATGCCAACAGTGCCTCGACGCGCTCGAAATGCACAAAATGCCACCCATATTAATTAACCATTTAATGGTCAAGATCGCTTCCAAAAAAATTATTATTTCCGCACTTAATTTTTCTACAAACAGACATTCCTCATGGCCACTAGAGGTTGCGTTTGGGCAGGCTATGCGATTCATGGATCAATAGTAAAAGAAAATTGAAAATTCAGTTTAGCCAGTGTCCATATGTGGGCCAAGAGTGTCCTATTTTTGAAAAAATACAACTGGAATGACTGGCTGTAAATTTTCAAAAATAGGACACTTGGCCTACAAATGGACGTTTCTCAACACACAACATAGGATTTTTGGCCAACTTGGCAATTAAAGGGCTAACTTGACACAAGAGAGGTCATATTCTGAAACATCCTACCTATTGGTTCTTCCATGCAGTATAATTTATTCCTAGTTGCTCCAATAGGCCCTAGTCATCCCCTGTGAGATATTTTAATGACGTCACTTCCCGGACTACCAGACCCATCACGCTCATCCAAGTATCGACCACGTGAGTGTCAGTAGACTCGGATTAGAACTAACATACACACAATGCCATAAGCAAACTCATTTAGACTTGTGTCAAATGATTACAGACATTATAAGCTGTGATCAGATTAACCAAACATATTTCAGTTCACGTTCCAGAAGATGACAAACCTGCCCTTTAACTTTAACCGTGGTAAGGAGCTGAAATAATATACAAAGACAAATACCAGCCACTGCTATGAAAATGTCATACAGGAACCAGTCCATCAAAACGACAAGGAACCAGTCAATGTTCGGTAATATGGTATGCTACTTGTTAAACGCCATCTACATTATTGCCGGAGAAAATGAGAAGCATATCTTCAGTAGAAGCGGTGCTATTCTGCATCACGTTACAACTTTCCTTAATGGACCTTTTCAAGTTTAGCCAACCACCATATGACGTCATACTCAGCTACGTGACGTGTAGAATGACATTCATAATGAATGACATCATGATGTACGTCACCAACACATATTTGGAGACTGACTCTGCGCTGTTGTACGAATTGTATGGCTTTACTATTTAATAAATATTATGTTGAACATTTTGAAATTAATTTGACTGGGCGCTGTTGCTGCCATACAACAGCACCCAGTCAAATTAGTTACAAAATAGTCAACAGCTTACGTGTATAGCTTTCAGGAAATTGATAGTTAGGGAATTCGGGGATCGAGCAATCCCAACACAGCGAAGTGTTGTTAGAGTTTAGCCAGAGGTGAGCGGGGCATAGCAAAAACTAGAGAGCTCTATTAGGTCACCATGATCCTGTGGTTGGACATTATGAATCTTCAGATCCATAAGGGCAATGGACCTTTCCAGTTTATCCAGCAATCATATGACGTCACTATTATGGATTTAGTATGAGTTTATGCTGTTCACGAAGTCAGTAAATTCATCGCCTTGATTTGGGCCTGGTGCCACGGCCGACAGTACAGCTGAAATAACTTGACATCAATTCATCGCCTTGATTTGGGCCTGGTGCCACGGCCGACAGTACAGCTGAAATAACTTGACATCAATTCATCGCCTTGATTTGGGCCTGGTGCCACGGCCGACAGTACAGCTGAAATAACTTGACATCCATTCATCGCCTTGATTTGGGCCTGGTGCCACGGCCGACAGTACAGCTGAAATAACTTGACATCAATTCATCGCCTTGATTTGGGCCTGGTGCCACGGCCGACAGTACAGCTGAAATAACTTGACATCAATTCATCGCCTTGATTTGGGCCTGGTGCCACGGCCGACAGTACAGCTGAAATAACTTGACATCAATTCATCGCCTTGATTTGGGCCTGGTGCCACGGCCGACAGTACAGCTGAAATAACTTGACATCAATTCATCGCCTTGATTTGGGCCTGGTGCCACGGCCGACAGTACAGCTGAAATAACTTGACATGTTCACATAACAATAATAAAACGTACAGGTGAGTATGCTTTACATAATTGGATTGGAAGACATTAAATTCTAATGTCTTCCAAGCCAATTATGTTCAACGTATTCCACAGAACATTTCTTCCTAATTAACATATTTCTGGTTTAGTTTTGGGAGCATCATCAGTTATGTTTACGAGCTGCAGTGTATATTAGATAGAGCTAGGGTAAGGACAGCAGGCAGGAACCAACACAGTGAGTTACACTTTGTCAAGTAAGCGAAACGCACGCCAGTATGTGTATCAGTAAATATCTCTATACATCCAGTAATATATACCTAAACTCACCAGCTGCCGTAACGGTTGTTGTGCTTACGCTGAAATATATAAGAGAAAGTTTACTTACCATTTCAACCCAAAAAGCGTAAGTGAAAAACTTTTAAAATTTAATAAATATTAGAATTTGATCTTAAACTAATCAACAGCTTACCTGCATAATTAGGCCTAGCTTGAAATTATGACTGGGAATTCGAGTGCTCAAAGGAATACACGTTCACAGAACTGTGTATATAATAGAATAACGCTAGATTGTATCGATCGATGCAGCTAATTTAAAGCGGATCTATGCAGACGTCTTAAAGGGATGCTAATCTCATCTCAAATATTGTATTGCATTGTATTCTGGTTTATAGATTCCATATCATCCATATCTGTGTCACAATTATCTGCTCTATATCGCGTTAATGTTGAACAGTGATCTCCACCATTTTGTCTCCTCAAGCGAGTGCGCGATGGCATCCGTTGAGTATTTTGAAAGTAATTTGAATGTAAGTTATTGCTGCATATTTAGCAGCTTACCTGTGTGATTGTTTTATAGGACATCGCTAACTATAGCTGGCACCTGTATGACTGAGCGTATATACCGAGGCAGACACGTTAGGTTTTTCTGATTGGTTGAAAGGTAAATCATGACTGCCATCATAGGGTATAGAAATATAGCAACATTTAGCTACTAAAGCCTGAATATCTTTCGTTGTCGGCATGACAAAAAGCTAAAATGTCAGGGATGTATTATGGATGGCAAATTCTATCACATGAATGGCGAGTATAAGATAAGGTAAGTTAAAGGTTATATTCCAGAAACCGGGTTTTACCAGTTTTTCACCCGCTGACAAATCTTAGACATCAAATTGTAGGAAATTGCTTCATGAGCATCAAATTTAATTTTTAAAAAGTTCTGGGGAAAACCACAAGAGCAGACCCTCAAGTAACCACTTTTTTGGAAACCTGGCAACGCTTCCGTATATAATGGATCTTTCCATTTTATTCATCAATCATATGGCGTTATAATAAACTACGTGACGTGTAGGATGACGTCATAATCAATGATGGCATTAATGACGTAGATAAGTTCGTCATGAACCCTTAATCGATGACGGACTAAGCTTTCTTGTACGAATTGTGTATGTCTTTACTATTTAATACAAATGCTGTTGAATATTTTGAAACTAATTTCACTGAGCGACAGCGTGTCATAGGTAGCAACAGTACCCACTCAAAATTAGTTTCAAACTATTCAACAACTTAACTGTATAGTTTTCTGGAAATTGATGGTCGGGCAGTTCAGGGATTGATCGATCCCAACACGGCGAAGTGTGGGTGGAGCTTAGTTAGAGATGAGCGGGGCATAGCTAAAACTGGATACCTCAATTGTGCTGTTGCTGGTTATGTGGGATTGTCGCGAGATTAACCGTAACAGCGAAATTCATAACGATTCTTGATTCATTGTAATTTTAAGGTAATACCTGCTGTTACAGACGAATCCAGAGCTTGTATCTGCGCAGACTTCATTCAATCCACATGGAGAAAGCGCGCAAGTCATCACCGCCGTAACCGCAACTGCAATGTGCAAAATCTACGTGATCAAAATCATGAACACCGGCGAATCTTGTGTTAAGGATATCCGAAAATAAGGAACGCCTACGTTATGCCTGAGTGAATATTGCTGCGTTCGCGGTGGTTATTTATACGCTTTATAATATGGCTTTATGCATAAACAGGGATAGAATAATAACGAATTCTGGTATTTCAAGCAGAAAAGCCATGATTTACTTATAGAGCCCTATTTTGATTCTTTTGTCAGAATGTCAACAGCTCTAGCCAGAAATAGAAATTTAACTTCTATAAGTACGAATTGTGGCCAGGCATGTTAGGAGAAATATTTTAAACGTTTTAACGGTTTGTGACGTGGTAATATAATAGGGTAAAGTGCCCTAGTGTCGGCACGGCCACAATTTCGGCACTATAACACACCTTAAGGGCTAACCCAGCCCCAAGCATCCGGAGTTTCAGCAAACATCTGTGTAGTAAGTATTGCTACACAACATTGCTTTGAGAGTTAAATATATATATATATATATATATATTTTTTTCAAAATCACCGTGAACGTTGAAAACCGAAAAGGTACGGGTTGTGGTATCGAAATTTCTCTGATGAGGACCAGTTCTGAAACTTATTGTCGATGGAGAAATTCACCTTTCCAGAGTACCCACCCATCATATGACGTCATAGTGAACTACGTGATGTGTAGAATGACATCATATTGAATGACGTCATGAATGACGTCGATAATTAGGGCCTACGTCACGAACGCATATTTGAAGACGGTCTATGCGTTGTTGTACAAATTGTTTACTTTTACTATTTAATAAATATAGGCAGCAACAGCGCCCAGTCAAATTAGTTTCAAAATATTCAACAGCTTCCCTGTGGAGCTTAGCTAGTAATGGGCGGGGCATAGCTAAAAATGGAAAGGCCCATTCTGCAGAGAAAAAAGTTTGAAAGTAATATAAAATCCCGAGATAAACTCTTAACTGACGATCAAAAGGCAAAAGTAGCGCAAGTCAGTCTTCTCGGATGGGACTTTAAACTGAGGTCCCGTCATACAGTGCCCATCACTGTGTGAACGTGAGCTAGGGTTAGGTAGGCAAGAAATTTCGGCATAGTCAAAGTAAACCGGATGCTGAATGGATCCCTCCTCGGATGGAACCACGCAACATACGGATTACAAAACCAAAACCAAATTGCTAGAATTAGAATCTTTCGGAATTTTCAGGGGACTATGGAGGGATGTAACCCGGATGACTGATCGAGTTCGTCCTCGGACGGACACAGTCACCATACGGGCTACCTAACCAATCAAAATCAAACAAGTGCGCGCTGGTGCCTGCTCGGATGATGGCCAGAAGACCAAATGGGTCCCAGGACCCGAAAGACCCCACACCCCAACCTCCCCACTCCCCCCAAAGGGGCCGGGAGGTCGCTGACCTAAAGCCCCCCCCCCTTGGGTGCATCAGGTCATAAGACCGTACGCACCTCCCCCGACCCAACACCTACCCCATCCCTTCCCCACCCCCGTTAGGTCCAGGTTAGGCCATCCCCATTACACACGCCCAAGCATGAGGAGCAACAAAAAAAAAGCCATGGAAAAGAACAGCAACATGAGACAAAATCGAGAGACAACGATCAACACACACACACACACACACACACACACACACACACACACACACACACACACACACACACACACACACACACACACACACACACACACACACACACACACACACACACACACACACACACACACACACACACACACACACACACACACACACACACACACACACACACACACACACACACACACACACACACACACACACACACACACACACACACACACACACACACACACACACACACACACACAGAGAGAGACACAAGCTAATGCACAAACCGACGTCACAAGAATTCACAAGAATTCAACAGAAACCATAAAGGCCAGGCGTGAGTCTAGACCCTAGCATTGGGAACTAGCATATAAACGCCTCACATATTACAACACACACACACAAAAGTAGCGCAAAGAGAGGTGGAGGTAGACAAACAAACCTAACTTTGCTGAGACTGTTCTCCGTCAGATCAGTCGTGACGTGAACCTTTCTACTGTTGATAAAGTAATGTATTGAACGAACTTAACCATATGGAGTTGATAACTGTTATATGTGAAAGGAATGCCCACAGTTTACCATTGTTTGGTTTCAAGTTTAATAGGTTTTAAGTAAATTAGTTAAAGTTTGAGTAAGTTCACAAAATGTCGGACACAAATCTTCAGAGGAAATGTTGCCGGATTCTATTTGTATCCTTATGTTGTTGTATTCTAAAGCAACTGTAACATACCACATACTCATTAATGGGCATATATTGAGCCATATAGACATTTTATCCAGGGAGGTCGAATAAGGGCCGTGTGTAAGTAATTTGGGCAACACAACCCTCCACCAAAATATAGCACCACATCGAGTATACTATAGCAGTAAAAGACACAATCCTTATGACACTGATTAGCCAAGGTATGTGATCCATATTCCAGGTATTAACAACGGGCCTAATCATTAGAGCACCTTACTCTATTTGATCGATTACCTACAAAATGACGTAGTAATCTAATCACATAATTGATTTGTATCCAGGATACAATCTTCATCAAATTACCTGTGGCCGACACACAGCTATTTTGACTTATGTTTGATAGTCACGTGACGGCTATGTGCTCTTTTAATTGGTCAGATTATGATTTTAACTAAGTCTATGGGGATTTTCTCGCCAAATATTCAACATGCGCTTCAGCACCGTGTGAGTTTTTGAATTATGATTAAATAGAATAAATAAATACATAACACACCAAAGGCATTTATCTTAAACAAACCAAATCTTAAAAAATCACATAGTGCCCGGTAGGCCGAACATCCCTCCAGATGTATCCAATATTCTCCGGATTTTTAGACAGTGTCTGGATTTCCGGATTTTAAAATCTCATTGCATGCACCATATAATGGGACTCATAGGCTGGTGAAGCTAGCCATGCATGATACTAATCCGAATGTAAATGCATATATTCACACGTAATCAGTGTTCAGTCAGTTTAGCTCACCTGCTTGCCCAGCGTCCGTGATGATATCTGGTATTGCCGTCACATTCACAGCAGTTCCATTCACGATTATCTGCCCCTGTGTGTATGCGCTAGTCAAGACTGTATCAACTTGACCAAACTGTTGCTGGCCTTCATTTTGCGACAGCAATAGCCAATGGATTGTAACCACGGAACCAGCTCTGAATAGTTGAATCAAATTTGGAAAGAAATCACATTTTATTTGTAATAACCACCTCAAGAATCCTCACCCCAACAATAGCCAATTCAACATCACTACAGAAATAGATCTAATTGTACAATACGCCAACATGTTTCCAAAAAATACGTTACTTATTAAGAGCTGCTCTGTTGAATATTTTGAATATAATTGTATTGGAACACAGTATCACCTTGGGCACCGTGATTGTCTACTTATGGTCAAAATATTATATTCATCCGTACATTCCATTCTGCTATGGAACCTATTAAGTTTCTGAGCTGCATTGTACCCATTGTATACCACTAAATCCAATGTCGAGCAATAACACGAAGCATACAGATCAATTCCATTTTTACAAGGCATAGACATAGACAGATACTTATATATCCGTCTCTACCATAACTTAGGCTGATATACAAATTTATGTTTATTGTGATCGGGTTTTTCTGCCATCCATATATTTTGTACCTATTTCAAGATGTGGCGGAACACCCATTATAGTATTGCAATGGGCTCTTGCGCCACCGTCCATGTGCCCGTAGCGCCTATGGGCCAGTCCTTAGAGTCAATGCTTGTGGGCTCTGTGCTGTGTTAGTGTTAACCATTTAACCCGCGAATTTGTTCATGAAAATTTCAATTTTCTCTCAGGAAATAGCCTTTTGCAGACCAAGAGAAAACAATTTTTGAAAATCTACAACTAGAGTGATTGCCCCCTTATGGAGCCAGTCATTCAAGTGGTAAATCTTCAAAAATAGTTTTGTTATGGTCTGCAAACTGACATTTCTCAAGATCACTACAGAAGCTATTTTGGCTGATATGAGTGTTAAAGGGTTAACACTCAGTGTTAATGTTTACAAGACTGGAACTAACACCTGGCTTGGCTGTAATGATTAGTGTTAACACTAACATCAACACTAACACCCAGACTTCACCTGACCCATTGACAGTTAACCTAATCATCATCAATATGATCGCCATCATCATCTTGACATAAGTAAACATGTGCCCTGATTTAGTCCTAAAATGGTGTGGCAATCCTGACTAATAACACTAAAGGTAGCGCGGATGCAAAGGTTAACCTGTTATAGTGGCCTTGACCATTGACCTGTCGAAACAAATGCAAGTAATCATGACATTTGTGAATTGAATGTCGTAGCGATATACCCTTTGTTGCTAGGTAAGCATGTACTCATGTTTTGTCGGAAGAGCGACCTTGACCTTTGACCTATGGGTGCCATTGTGATTGTGTTGCATCTGCACATTGTATATAATCGAGTTGAAGTTTAGTTCCCGTACTGTGAACCAATCCTGGGATGTGCTCTGATCACCAGGTTTATTAATTATTTAAAGATTACATTTTGCATGGCAGATAACTCTGGCGGAGATTTACAAAAGTTGTTGAAGTACAAATTGTAAGCAGATTCACATCAATATGTATTATAAGGTTCGTGCTCGAGAAACCATATCATGAGCGATATCTCTGGCCAATATGAACCATATCGCATGTCTCTGTGTGTGATATCTCTGGCCAATATGAACCATATCGCATGTCTCTATGTGCGATATCTCTGGCCAATATGAACGATTTCGAACGTGCTTGGTCCATTGTGCTAGATTTCCTCAGAATCCATGCATTGGTTCGAAAGCGACGTGTCTGGATCTTTAAATATTCGCTTTCACGTAAGATAAGTTACGAAAATCTGTAAGAGCATTATTCTCACACTATACGAACGTTGACGTGAACGTTCTGGGATACAAATCTCTCTCATCATCTGTAATTATAACTGGGAAATTGAAGGAATATTAATACAAGGTCCTGACCCACATCAGAATCTACTGAAAGCTGCTCAGAGGTTGCGGTATACTAAACTTCCCTACAAAAACTCTGAAAACAGTCGCCACTACTGAACAAGAGATAATCGGTCTAGATAGCATGATGCTAAACAAGGAAATGGAGATTAGAAGTGCGTAGACCTACTACAACTTTGACACGATGAGTAATTGATATACATGTTGATTCTGTATTTATGGCATATGCCAGCGTATATTAAATCATTAGCTATCGTGTTATCGGCCACTAGTGTAATAAGGCCATATACTAGTGATGCATGCTGGGAACGCTGTATTGTCACATCTCCCGCATGATTTACGGGCAAACAGCACGAATGGAATGCTGACCTGCTTACTACACAGACTGCCTATGAACGATGACAGCTGTGAACCGCACTACCAGACATGCCATAAATATTTAAATTAAACACACGGAAATTTTAGTTGATTCATTAAAATTATTGTAACGTTACTTCTAAAATCATGAGATGCTGCTGCGCTTGTCACTATATTTTGTGGCGCATTGGTCAGACCTCTCAAGTAGTGCCGCGTTACAGCTATACATATGCAAACTTGTAGGAGAAGGTCAAAAGTTGACATGAAAATTCCAAATAATAGCTTAGGTTATAAATAGAATGTCATACTCGTTGCCATTTCGTATCGCATTTTATCACACTCGTGTAGTTACTTCTCATTGGAAACTCGCTATAGCTCATTCTATATGAGATCTTACTAAGCTCGTGTGGTACTAAATGTGACCGTCACCTCTTATGATATCCTGTATACATGCTAGGCTTGCGCGAATATTGATATTAGTGATCACGATCGATTATTTAATAATAATCGTGATTACTCGATTAATCAGCCTACAAAGGTATATCAATGATTTAAGCTGCAATGGTGTTTAGAAATGTGCATTTGCAGGCCAACAGAAAACTATTTTTGAAAATGTATCGCTGGAATGCCTGGCTCGATTCTCGAGCCAGTCATTCCAGTGATACATTTTCAAAACCAGTTTTTCCTGACCTCCGAATGGACATACATTCGTTGAGAAAACTGTTACTTGATCTATCTCATTAAAAGTAAATTAAAACTGGATTGTGAAACATTTACGCAGTAGATATTTTTAACGAGTACGCGATTATTTAATCTTTAATCACATAAATTCACCGATTTAAAAAATAATCGCGATTTTCGATTTAATCACGTAATCGCGCAAGCCTGATATATGCAGACCAGTCTGTTGGCAGTACATCAGTACACTGAGAACGCTCTTCTTTGATTATTGATAAACCTGCATTACATACCTGAATTCCTTAATGACCACGTCAGAGAAGCCAGAAACACTGCCGCTATACAAAGCAAACAGCTGCGAATAAATACGGATTATACACTATAGCTCAGATAGAACTTATCTTGTTTCCAAAGCAATACAAGAGGCCCGTATCGCTCACCTGGAATTATTGGCCATTGGCACACACGAACACAACAAGATATCCAATCTAATTTCTGTGAAGGAGGTTTACAGGTGGTGCTTATTTAAATGACATGGAGCTCACCAGATAGATCTTAGCAATGCATTTTCTGGACTATGATAAAGGGTGTTTATTACTTTAGATTGCATAGGGTTTGGGTGGGGGGGGGGGGGTTGACATGAAGATTTTTTTTTTGTTATTTCCTTTAAAGGTTGAATGTGGCACCTACAAATCTACTCGCCCCTCAGAATGCTGCTCGACAGTTTGGCTAATACTGCAGAGGAAACGTAACAAATCAAGTCAAAATTATTATTATTATTATTATTATTATTATTATTATTATTATTATTATTATTATTATTATTAAGCTGGTTGCACCTACGTGATTATGCACACCCACACACGCACACCAACCACCGCCTCCCCTACCCCCTACCCCTCCCACACCAAACCCCTCCCCCACCCCCGCCCCACCCACCTCACCCACCCCGCCCCACCCACCCCATCCTAACCCTTCAGAACAGCACACTGTGTACCAGGGACCCTTATTTTCTCACTACGAGTGAACGACAGGATAAAAATTACTAATGCATTGCTATGGTTACCGTATTGTGCATCTTTGTCTCTAGTAGTTTAAATTCTGCACTAGTAGGGTCTGATAGCCCGGATGTGAAGATCTGGTTTGTTGTGATAGAAGCCCGAATGATCCGTGCTGGGGCTGTAACATAGAAGAATATGACCTGTGTGTGGGCAGTTTACTGGACCAATGTGGTACGATCAATTACTGACATATACCCTGATGTGTAGAATAGCGTCATAATGAATGACGTCGTTAAGACGTCATGAATGACGTAGATAAGTACGTCACGAACGTATATATTTGACAACGAACTGTGCGGTGTTATACGAAATGTATGTCTTTACTATTTAATACATATTCTGTTTTTTCAAACTAATTTGACTGGGCGCTGTTGATGTCATAGGCAGCAACAGCGCCGAGTCAAATTAGTTACAAAGTATTCAACAGTTTACCTGTATAGTTTTCAGGAAATTGATAGTTAGTGAATCGAGGATCAATCAATTCCAAAACGGCGAAGTGAGGGTGGAGCTGAGCTAGAGGTGGGCATGGCATATCTAAAACTGGAAACGTCCATTAACAGAGAATCGTAGCGGTTTCAAATCATCGCCGAGCCGTGTAATTATATTCCCTAGTAAAAGGTCGACCTACCTTGAATTTACAAAATGATTTCCAGGCATTGGTATATATCAAAGCCTCGACTAATTTTAATCCAACATGATTGCAACGCCTGGGGAAAGGTTGCGAATCTACTGCCACTGGATTTGGTCAGCATTGCAGTTATCGCGAGCATGAAAGGGTAGAGTAACTGGATCGGTATTAATAAGTGAAGAAAAACTTTATTTCATGGGCGTGTACGCTGGTGAATCGTGACATAGTTCGTTGATATGGACTATAGACCGCAGTCTTATCATAAGGAGTTGTCATACACAATTATGTGTGATTATGTGCAGGCAGTATAAAATCCATCGCACTGACATACACCAATTCACGTAGCTACGCGGCCGTACTTGCATACCTTTGATCTCTCGCTATGTGAAGTAACATTACGCTGGTGGGCTGCCATCCGCCAATCAGGTCATCATTTATTTCTTACCTAGCAATTTCATCTGCTGTGCAGCAACCCCCCCCCCCCTCCCCACTCCCACCCCCGATCACACCCCCACACCATCCTTCACCGCGCTCGTTTATATTTACGACGTTTAGCAACTTAGCGCAGATATCAAAAGGCCGCTAGCACGGTACTCGATACGGGAGCAGAGCGGGAGGGCGAGACCCGTGCAATACGACAATGTATAAATTCGTACTCGGGAGACGAAGTAGCAACACTAGCTACACGTAAATCAATGATGAAACACAATGGTGTCATCTACTAAAGCACACGCGGTACTTCATATATGTAAAGCAGACACATCTCTGACGTCATCTATGTCACCCACTCACAAAGACGGGAAAATTACATCTAGTCCTAACCAGCCACACTTTACTGGAGGGCAACATCTTAACCTTTTGAACCCGAAAGTCCAAAACACCAAAAATCCCTGGCGATTTTATATTCTGTTGAGTATTTTGAAACTAATTTGGCTGGGAGCTGTTGATGCCGATGGTAAGCGACACTTTCCTGTCAAATTCGTATCAGAAATACTCCACAGCTTACCTGTATGCTCGTTTTAAAACCACTATTCTGGGAATTCAAGCGTTAACCCATTGGCTACCGGGGGGGGGGGGGGGGGGGGGGGGGGGGGGGGGGGGGGGGCTTAAAGCGGTAATTTTCAGTACCTGCAGACATACTTATACTGAGAAATTATTTCCACAGTTCAGTTGCTATTTGTCCGTATAAAATTACAAAATACAACAATGCATATTATCATCAGAATTAAACTGACAACAAGAACGCTGGCTGAAGCCTGCAGTGTCTCGTCCGCAAAGTCATGGGCTGTATGGATTGCCAATGTAAACTAGGTATGGTTCAGTGAGGCACCAGCGAACAACCCCTAACACATCAAATATGAAATTATGCAAAACTTCGGATACAGGCTGATCCTGAAAAGATTCCCATGCTATGTATTGCCAAATAGGGAAGACGCAAGGATAGAGCTTAAAGACAGAACCATGAAGCATAACTGCTCACTGTGCACGTAGTGCGCACACTACAAGCTTAAATAGGACTAAGAGATGGAGTCTGATGGACAGATGGCCCACATACACATGCGTACATTGCACAGAGGTGAACCGTTTCATTGTCTTATCTAAAATCGCGAAGACATGGGAATTAACATTCGGCCTTCATAACGCGAAGTAAACAGGTAAATCTAAAAGCGCTGGCGATATTTTGCTGGTGTGTCGTTTACGTCATAATCTCGCGGTTTCTCGCTCTCGTTGCGAGAAAATGGATGCGCCCAGGAGTCACTTTTTCGAGCGTTTTGGGCATATTCATTTTATTATTTCTGGGCAATGGAACAGTGTATTTTATATTTTTTTGCGGCAACTATTTCGAATTATAGTATATTTTTAGTTGACTTATTCCCGATTTTCACTGGAATTTACCTTTAATGAAATGCATGAAACATATTCTAAGTATAGGAAAATGTCCCAAAATTCGGATTGGCGACGAGCCAGATTGCACCCCTGTGTATCTAAAATTCCATTGAAATCCGATTAGCCATTGTTGAATACTACGGCGAGTTAAGACCCTTAACACCATCAGCACACCCCACCACAAGACCCACCCACCCACACTTCCCCTCCCAACAAAATGAAAAAGTTCAAAGTCCAAACCCGCCAGAAATGTAGTAACCATTCCCCCAAAATGATATGAGTAATGCTACAGATCGCATACCTGTACTGTTTAAAACACCTTTGTAATGTTTCATTGGAATAATATCAGCCATTGTGGACAAATAAGTTGATTTAACAATCTTAGCAAAAGTACTTTTACGGATGAAGACGCCGCCAACAACGCCGACGCCACCGGCATTAGTGATCCCTATGTCTCCGTTTCTGCTTCGCAACAACAACGTAAAAACATGGACGATAATCCACGTCAAAACCGTGACAAAAGTAGTCAGAGAAAGTAGTAATGATGCGGATTGTAACCTTCTGCCCTGTAGGTGGGGCTTAGAATACACCTTCCGTATCCTCTGCGTGTCGTAAGAGGCGACTAAAGGAGGTAAGGGTGAGGTAACCCTGACAGAAACCTCGAGTGCTGAAGACGGAGGTTCAGGGCCGCACGGCGCACTCTAATAAACCATGGATCCACGAACTTAACGCTTATGATCATGTCGGCAGTCACTTACAGGACTGGCGGTATGATCAGCGAACGACAAGAAGAAGAAATGCGGATTGTAACCTTGACGGGCAATGCACCTTTCCGATTTAGCTATGCCCCGCCCATCTCTAGCTAAGCTCCACCCACACCTCGCTTGTGTTGGGATCGATCTCTGAACACTCTGACTATCAATTTCCAAAAAAAACTACACAGGTAAGCTGTTGAATATTTTGAAACTAATTTGACTGGGTGCTGTTACTGCCTAAGGCAGCAACAGCGCCCAGTCAAATTAGTTTCAAAATATTCAACAGCATGTTTGTTAAATAGCAAAAAATTACGAAGACGTACAATTTATACGTGTCGGACTCTGAGATTTGATGAAGGTCTATATGGAACCCTTTGTGACGTAATGATTGTGACGTCATCATACACGCGCTGAGCTGATTATGACGTCATACGAGGCCAGATGATGAATGGACACTCTGGCAAGGCGAATAGCTCTGTAACGTTACATTGCAATCGGAATGACTATTGTTTTATTACAATGCAAACTAAAAACCTTAGCCAAAAAATACTAAAAATAATCCAAGTCAAAAACCGTGGAGAAAAGTAGGCTGAATCCCTGAAAATCAAAGTAGTCAAAATGCGGATTAACCGGGAGTGGATCAGCACATGCCATAGAACACGTCTGTAAAGTGTAATTGAAATCGGAATGACCACTGTTGAGTTAAAAGACAAACTAAAGCCCTTATTCATAAGATTCTCTATGGTGACGCCACCATTGCCGACGCCGACACTGCAGATGACGACGGAATAAGTGATGCATATGTCTCGTTTTCTGCCATGCGGGCAGACAAGACGAACATGGTACGAGCTCAATAGGTATTATGAGTAGGAATCTGAGAAGAACATGTGTATGCCGAGTGTTGGCATGAGTTTGGATACATGAATCCTGATCCAGGTAAATTATAAAATTCAGATGTCCTCATGCCTCCTGGCTACATGCCTCCACACATGAAACAGAAACACGTGTATATAATGCAATTATTGCACCGTGATCAGTGTATTTTAAATTAATAGGTCTAATTAGTTACCCTCTCTCCATAGCATACGGGTGCGTGCGCACATACATGAAGGAAAAAGTTATTCGTTTGATTGGCGTCTATCGAGTCCCTGATTCCAGGTCCCATTCGGGTCATATCTAGGCTGGTTTATATTTCAGTCTATTATTTGTAACTTCTCCAGTTTTACACTGGTACCCATTTATACTCCTGGGTGGAGAGAGGCAGTGAGGAATGAAGGAGATTACCTATGTTTCTATCGACTCGGCTGATTACCGGACGACATCGCTAACACCATGGCCAATCGTCACGTACATATACGTACGTGTCCAGATATGTATGTAAAACATACTGCACTAATTTGGCTCAAATTCTAACATAACGAAGGAACTTAGCGTACAAAATGATTTCCGTGATTTGGCTATAAGTATCAGGATCCGGATTGGATCAAATTATGGCCGTGGATATCGTGCTAACTACTAGTCCGGATTGGCTTACGCAGGAAATGCACTGTGATTTCACAGCTGTGGGAGTGATCCGAAAAAATCATGAACAATCCGAAAACTACAATGTGATAAGAGCGGAGGGCCGAGGGTCTGCAACTTATTTATTTATTTAATTATTTGTTTATTTATTTATCAGTGCATATTTAGTTATTTAGTTATTTGTCCGTGTTTATTTATTTATTTATTTATTTTTATTTTACTTTATCTTACTTTATTACTTAATTATTTCATTTTGTTTTAAAATTGTGTATTATTTAGTTCAGATATTTCGCTACGTATTTCAATAGTTATTATATTTATAGGTAGTTATTATGTAATACACAAACTAGAGACTTTACAAAAGGCTAGTTGACATACCGGGGTATATTAGTTGCTCGTTAAACATCGACGTACTCACCATAGGGGATACATAGGCAGCTTTGTCAGATATGTACAGAACGCAGTGGATACACCGACAGACAGATTGACTAAAACATAGGATTCCATTAACGCATATTTGTAAAATCAACAAACCTTTCCGTTTTACGCTATGCCCCGCCAATCTCTATCTACGCTCCACCCACACCCCGCTTGTCGTCTTTGGCTCGATCGATCTCTGAACTTCCTGACTATGAATTTATTGCAGTAACAGCGCACAGTCAAATTAATTCCAAAATCAACAGCATGTTTCTTAAATAGCAAAAACATACAATTCGTACAACGTGTCGGACTATTAAGCGTTAAAGACGGGCGTAATCGATTCATTCAGCGTACACGTCGCGTAGTTGATTATGACGTCATATGATTGTGTGAGGAAATGGATTCATAAATTGTTAAAGTTGAAATTACTGGAGCATTAGTTGTTGTGCTCTGCGTGATATTTGTGGTTGGCTGTGTTGTTGTCGTTACTGGAGCATTAGTTGTTGTGCTCTGAGTGGTACATGTGGTTTGCTGTGTTCTTGTCGTTACTGGAGCCTTAGTTGTTGTGCTCCCAGTAGTACTTGTGGTTGGCTGTGCAGTTGTCGTTATTGGAGCCTTAGTTGTTGTGCTCCCAGTAGTACCTGTGGCTGGCTGTGTTGTTGTCGTTACTGGCGCATTAGTTGTTGTGCTCCCAGTAGTACTTGTGGTTGGCTGTGAAGATGCTTTTGTTGAAGTAGTGGTGGTGTTGCTCTCTGTAGTACTTGTGGTTGGATGTGTAGTTGTTGCTGTGCTCCCACTAGTACTTGTGGTTTGGTGTCGAGTTGTCGTTGCTGGCGTTGGGGTGCTAGTGCGCCCAGTAGTAATTGTGGTTGGCTGTGTAGTTGTCGTTATTGGAGCATTAGTTATTGTGCTCCCAGTAGTACACATGGTTGGCGGTGCAGTTGTTGTTATTGGATTATTAGTTGTTGTACTCCAAGTAGTATTTGTGGTTGGTTGTGTAGTTGTTGTTGCTGGAGCCTTAGTTGTTATGCTCCCAGTAGTACGCATGGTTGGTTGTGCAGTTGTCGTTAATGGAGTATTAGTTGTTGTACTCCAAGTAGTATTTGTGGTTGGCTGTGTAGTTGTTGTTGCTGGAGCATTAGTTGTTGTGCTCCCAGTAGTACTTGTGGTTGGATGTGTAGTTGTTGTTGTGCTCCTACTAGTACTTGTGGGTAGGTGTCTAGTTGTCGTTGCTGGGGCTGAAGTGCTAGTGCTCCCAGTAGTACTTGTGGTTGGCTGTGTAGCTGTCGCTGTTGAAGCCTTAGTTGTTATGCTCCCAGTAATACTTGTGGTTGGTTGTGTAGTTGTTGTTATTTGATTATTAGTTGTCGTGCTCCAAGCAGGATTAATTTGTGGTTGGCTGTGTAGTTGTTGTTATTGGAGCATTAGTGGTTGTGATCCAAGTAGTACTTGTGGTTGTTGTTGTTGTTGTTGTTGTTGAAGCAGTGGTTGTTGTGTTCAGACTAGTACTCGTGGTTGGGTGTCTCGTTGTCGTTGCTGGGGTTGTGATGCTCTTGCTCCCAGTAGTACTTGTGATTGGCTGAGCAGTTGTCGCTGTTGGAGCATTAGTTGTTGTGCTCCCAGTAGTACTTGTGATTGGCTGTGTAGTTGTCGCTATTGGAGCATTAGTTGTTGTGCTCCAAGTAGTACTTATGGCTGGCTGTGCAGTTGTCGCTGTTGGGGCAGTGGTTGTTGTTCTCCCACAAGTACTTGTGGTTGGCTGTCTAGTTGTCGTTTCTGGGATTGTGATGCTACTGCTCCCAGTAGTACTTGTTGTTGTCTGTTTAGTTATCGTTCCTGGAGCCATGGTGGTTGTGCTCCCAGTAGAACTTGTGGTTGGCTGGGTAGCAGCCTTTGTTGGAGCAGCTTCCTAACAGTATATGTAACAATGTAGTTAAGTTTAGTTCCAATAGGATTAATCAATCCTGAAAGATAAGCCAAGAAGGTTTGCTAATCGCAAAAACTTAACATTGGAAAACAGTTTTGTATCAAGGTCACAGTGTCATTGACCTTTGACCTTGTGACCTCATTATCATTATGCTGCTGCTAACAGTATAGGCAACCACATAGCAGCCACGGTTAGTTGCAGATGGATTAGCTGATCCTGAAATATTAGCCGAGGTTTGACAAAAACTTGACATTGTTGACGCCGTCGCGGTATTTTGTTATATGTCTCGCTTTCTGCTTCGCACTATAATCTAGAATTTGAAAGCCGAATGTACAAAATACGTTAACTTTATCATTGTATCTTTTGAAACGCTCTATAGCCTATGCATCGTAGTATTCCATAAATCCCCAATTCTACAGTTGTTTAATTATAGCGTACAGGAATTGGAAGAATCTGTAGAGTGGTTCGGGCAGCATCTTTATTTTAATGTTTTACCCACTACCGTGGCAGGTCTCAGAGAAATGGGTCCTTGCTCTGAATGAGGGTACACCGAGAATAAGCTCATTTTGGCGGCTGATAAGGCATTGGAAAGCAATGCAAATCCACGGGATTCCTGCTTTTGAGGAAATGACATCAGGGATCGTATATGTGATTACATTACAGTGTTTGTTGTAAGGGAATGACACCAAATTAACGAAGTTTGTATTTTTCAAGGGTGATAACTCTGGCAATTATTGACGGAAACTAAGAAAAACTTACCTTTGTCTTAATACTATTAAAGCTATCGTAATCCGATAAAACCAACAGATTAGGCTAAGAGCAATGTTCAGAGTCCTCTGCTGGTAAGTGCCGCTCTGCAATCATGTAAGTACTATATTATATAATGCTAGTGAACCATTTCATAATCATTTGAGTTAAAGTTGTTGATGCCTATGCCAGCGCCAACGTTCACTGCAGCCTAATTGTTTATTACTTCAAATAATCAGAAGAGAGTTTTACAAAATAATTTGAGAACACTTTGATTGAAATTTCTTGCTACTTATGGCAGAATCATATTTCAGTCAAATTGTTCTAGCAATCAATGCACATTCATCAATCACTTTCACATTCCGATCAACAATTACTTTCCGTAATAGGTTATACAAGTAGTCGCAGTATTTTGTTATTGACGGGTGATCGAACCGGCGAGGCTCCTAGCATGATAAACCACACACGCTTCCACCACACCAACATCGCAAGACAAAGTCTTACTTTGCCAGTGAGGCTTTCACGATGTGGTGTGGCTCGGGATTCAGATAGGCCTATTTCATATTAGTGTAGGCCTATGTGTAATTTCGTGCGATTTTTTTTGTTAAAAGTAAACTTTCACTTGATTTTGTGTCTCAGGATTGTGAATTATGGAAAAAAATGATGGCATTTTTTGCTCCCCTCGATGACCTTTTACCATGGCAATCCGTCCGTCGTTCATCCATCTAAATGTCTCGCGGTAAACAATATTGGCTAGTTCCTACATTTGTAAATGGATTGCAAGCAAATTATGCAGATATGTTCCAGTTAGCAATATTTGTAACACTTGCAAAAATGATAATGATACTCCTTCACAAACCAGAGTTATCGCTCTTGATACATTTTAAATGTATTAAACTCTATGGGCAAATACACGTTTGCCAACATATTTTGCTATTAGACACGGATTAAAATAAAAAAGCTAGGAAAATGCCAGCATTCACATGATATGCCAAAATGGTTAGGTTCGATTAGATATATTAAAGCATCTAAGAGTTACAGGCCATTGAGTTGATATGTCAATCAGCATCCTCAAGGTCTGTCACTACAGATGAGTGTAATTGTTCACACGTATTAGATGTGTTGCTGCAGTTATAGCTCAAACAGCCACATACTTCTGTGCATGAAATATTGTTATTCCAAGGGATACATTTTCCTGTGCCTCCTCGTTTGCATCCACCCGTTACCAAATGCATTATTGCCTCTGGGGATGGTGGATGCAAACATCGAACTGGAGCAAAATGACACGTTACTGTATCGAAGGTCCAACTGTAGTCAGCTGGAGATGGGAGGCATGAGTGATTTTCACCCGTTTCTCTCAAAGTCATTACTATGTAATGTGCCCGACGATTATGTAAGTTTAAAGACCCAGTAGTTGGCGGTAAATTATCTCCTTCAGCTGCACGGTTTGAGTACAAAATCAGCGAAGTTCGTTTACTTTGGTGTGGCTCTTAGACATGTAGAGTAAGCATGGTGAAGGATCGTAGCCTTTTTATAAGCTAACAACCGTGTTCTATCTGATGCAAATATGGATCGTGGAACCAAAACATATTCATAAGCTCCGATACAGTCCTTTAGATCCAGCTCCGGGCGGCTTCTTAAAATAACTATATAAATCTGCAACAATCCTCGTTCTTCTCTGATTTTAAGGAGCTTGTCTCCTGCTCTTACTTCTATCGTTTCAGTTGCATTTTTAAATGTACCGAGCTTTCTTTTCTTCATTGGGTCCCACACAGAAAGGTTTCCTTCTATCACACGTTCTTGAACAAATTGCTCAAATTTCTTATACTGGCTAGCTTTCCTCCTGTTATTTCATGGTGCTGTGTTCTTTTACCATTACTATCAATGCTATATTCGTTTTCAAACTCACGTACTAACCTTGACAGCTCAGGTGCAATCAGAAAGAATTTATCTAAGGCTTTTTCATTTTGTGTTAGTCCCACAATTCCTCCGATAACCTTGTGTGCAATTTTCTTGTTCAGTCCCGTGATCAGGAGCTGTTGATGTGAATCCAACAAACCCTCTCGTCACACATACATTCTCGTAATGAATTCAGACCAGATCTCCGGATGCTGGTTTTGCGCATCCTGCATTGTTGGCATGTACAATGGAACTAGGCGAGCATAGTTAAGGTGATCATGGGCAATGA
The DNA here is from genome assembly GCA_034401795.1 of Chaetoderma sp. LZ-2023a. Classification (NCBI taxonomy): domain Eukaryota; kingdom Metazoa; phylum Mollusca; class Caudofoveata; order Chaetodermatida; family Chaetodermatidae; genus Chaetoderma; species Chaetoderma sp. LZ-2023a. The sequence continues at coordinate 4,874,663 of CM067364.1, forward strand.
AATATTTGATAAGAGACTGCTCTCCAGATGGAGTGGAAAATCTGTTTGCCTGTTGCTTTTTACAAATTGAAGGATTGTCTTAAACTGTTTCATTTAGTTGAGAATGAAGCGCTGGATCTTATTTGCATTGCCTGCAAATTGATCAAGTTTATTGACAATATCTCTGGATTTGAGCAAAGTGATAGTTGTTGCAACAACATTGCCGAGATAACCAAATTCGCTTGTAGTATTGCTGGCATCTCTCTGCTATGCCTCTGCCAGGTGAATAAATGATTCGTTCAGGGATGTCCGTTCTTCAGATTCTCTTGCCATGAAATGCTGAAAGTAAAGACTGTATAGAGCAATTAAAGTAGCAGTGTGTGCTTATAGTGCTGTGTTTCCCATTGAGATTTTGCGTTACAGTTGTAGGTGAATAGAGTCCATGCTCTAAGCGAGCTTGATCAATTTCGCTCTCCCCTCCACATATTCTCCCAATGCAGCTAGTGCCCAAAACACAACATGAAGTTCACCTGGGCGAAACAGAAACTGTTTCATGATATCGTCTCTGTTAACCCACAGCTTCATTACCATATCGTGGAACTGAAGATCAAGAGTCATTACAGTGACTGAATCGCCTGTCATTACACGAACCATAATACCACGTGCTTGCATGGGGCCTGTGTAAGGTATGCTATAGTCTATACAAAGGCGCTAGTAGGTCAACATTGGTCAGACTGTTATTAGAGGAAAGCAAACAATTAAATGCGGCACATGTTCCCACAATGTTGGATTATCTTCTATTGCTATGCCATCTTCGATGTTTAAGCAGCCAATTATCGATGCCAGATCTGTCTTCTTGTTCAAGTCTGTTACGGAGTGAAGTGTACTCAGTTTACACAGTCTTCCTCTTTTAACATCACTGACATTATATAACACTTGAAGTTTTTATAAACGGTCAATTTTCAATGGTAACACTACAGTTGCCCTGTCAAGAGATACAGACTGATATATAGCCATTGCCGTGCCATGGAGAGTATTCATACCACAGGGGGTTGCTTCTAGAAAATCTATGTTGTCTAATGCAAACCAAACAAACATATCTTGAGCCAACTATGGGGGTAGGTATATTCCACCCAAGGAACAACATTTGCAATGCCAGTTTCTATTTCTGTAACCTTTTTTTAAATTTTATAAGTTAGTGATTTGGATCTTGTATTTTTGTACACATCGAGAGCTAAGCCGACGCTAATCGGAGTTTCAACGTACTGTCAAATAGCACTATAATCATTCTTGCCGATCGGATTTGTATGCCGCCACAAAGTGTTGTGTCATGAAGGATGTACTTTGATTTACAGATTTATCCCTCCGTGTAGTTATAACTCGACCAGTGCCTTGGATTACATGCTTACGAAAGGTCTTGAGCAATGCTGGTGACTCGTACTCTGTAAATTGTACATGAAACTTCCATGTGGAAGAGGTAGTGATAGCTCTCCTAAGGAATTTATCTACTTTCAACATAACCCTTAAATCATCTTTCAAATCTTCGGCCATCAGGGCACTTGCTGTCAGAGTGACTTTACACTTTTTCGAAAGAACCTGCTTTTCTTTGCCAATGTCTCGCTTAGCCTGAAATAAACGTGCTCAATGATATGCTATGCCCTGCGCTACTGCTTTTAATGGATCAGACGAACACAAAACGCTTCTTAGCCTTACTTTGAGGCGTTCATTATTTGTTTCCCTACCAATTTCTAAGAGCCGGCTATACATGTTTGAAGTTGACACCGCATGAAACTTATCTTTTGTATTTTTCTGTTAAATAACGTCCATGTATTTTCCAAAATGCTGTTCCCTGGTAGCCTGTTCGCACTGGTTACACCATAGGACGATGGCCGTCCTCGCTTCTTCTGCACTATATGCCAGTGACATTGCCTGTTGATGTTCCTTTTTCTAACATTGCCTTTGCAGCCTCAACTGCACGCTTATGGGTAAGTTCTTGGTAACAACGCCTATGATATGAAAGCCCTTCCTCTAGCAGCCCACCTGTAGACTGACCTTGTAGACGATTGCTAAGTGATGTAAACTTTGTTTTTCCTTGTGTAACTCGTATTCCCGTAACCGTAATTAGTTTTTCAGCCGGAGAAATAGACGGTTTCAATAATAGTTTGTTTAGTCAGTTGCTCCACTGTTTTTCTGGCAAATAAAACAAAGTCGAAAATCTGCAGATTTCGACTTCTTGATGGACGATAGATCTTCCATCTTACAGTTAATATATAATATGTAAAGTATATATTGTTGAGTAATAGCAGTAAATCTCGGAATTAATACGTAGAAAATATATTCAGTTTATATACAGTGTCTGTGCTGGCATGGATAGCAATAATACGGCGGCATTAATGTTGTAAATAGGAGTTTATGAGGGGCTAATTACAATTAGTATATTCCAATGGGCAATTAAATGCTCAGAACAACAGGTTGCTTGATTTTTTGCATTGTCCGTTCCTAGTGTAATTATTTTAAAATGTTATCCTATATGGCTACGGCCAACGAGTTGTACCTGATCATAGAATGCGTGAAAATCTGTGTTGACACCATATATGCTCATCGGGTAATGATTAAATTGCATGTGTACCTGCCATTTTTATAGCCGGCGCTAGCTAGATAAGCCAGCGCATGCGGAATTCCTGGCTACGTAAGATATTTAGTAAATGCACACGAAGGACAAAATCTCTAAAAAAATTCCTAGGAACGACTGTGTTTATAAGGAAATTTTTTCAAGAGTTTCCATGCTGAATTTCATAACTTTAGCGACTTCGGAAAAATTGCCATCATAATTTTTTAAGAGCGCTATAAGTCCCTAACACCGAATCAAGTGAAATTTTGCTTTTAACAAACATTTTGCACGAAAGCTATTTTTATGACACAAGGGCCTACACTATATACATTATGGAGGTCCAACGCGAAATATATTTTCAATGATTGGTAGATCCGCCCGGCACATGCACGAGCTGACATGCAGTGATTAGAAATGACATGATTACCAACTGATTGACACTGAAATGGACATGACTATACCAGTTGCTAATACATTATATCACACTGGATTTCGATAACGTATATTATATGACAAATGCCTAAATGATCGCACATACATTAGCTAATGATACTGAAAGCCGAAAAATGATTATTCTGAGAACAATTTGATAAACTTGTTGCTGCCTTTGTCGGCAACGATTACCAATCAATTATCCCAAAATATCATCAGCAAATATTACCAAAATGCTGATTATGGAGACACCTGTATTGTCTGCTAGATTATTTTGAGAAAAATTTGCCAGAGTGTTGTTGCAGCAATGATTGTCAGGCAACCTGTTCTGTGAATAATTAACATAGCACGCGCAAACTATTGACTCTAAGAACACTGCTCGACTAAAATGTATTACCTGGCTAGTCCGGTATATAAATGGAATTTTGATGTCACAACTCGATACGATACCTCTGGGTAAAGTTGACGCAAATTGACGGAATTCGAACTTGGCTTCTGTATTACTAAGCGGAATGCAGAAGATGGTTCAAATAGGTGCAGGAAAGAACAAGTTATTGTTGGGAAACCTTCAATACGTACGTACGCCTAATATGTCTCGCCCCTATGGATGACCTTTAGTATTAGTGCATTTATGAGTAATTAAACGTTAGACACCAAATCATTTGACACCCTCTGGAATGACATGAGAAATTCCCAAAAAATCTACTTTGCAATGCGAAGGATTGCATTCGTGCAGGAGATAGAACCAGATAGAATCTAAATCGATTGATCCATTGTTGCCTAGTAAGCTTAATGTTGCCTAGTAAGCTTAATGAAAAACGTGAACACAAATGAATGCATCATGCAAAAATATTCTATGTCCAAGACCAAGAAAAACATGAAAAATTAACGAAAGTTTGCTTGATAATGATGCAGATTGCATCCCTGCATAAGATATAATGAGCCGGTAAAGTTTCATAAGAAGCTGACGAGCCAGTGTTGACTAAAATAGGTAATGAAGACAAAGAGTAACACCAAGACCATCCATAATATGCTTAAGTTCAAAACCATGAAAAATCATTAACTTCCCAGGAAATCTGCTTAGTAATGATAAAGGTTGCATTCTTGCTGGTATACAACTAGTCTGTAAATTCGTTTGTCAAAATCAGTTGAACCATTGTTGCCTAATGTTGATAATAAAAAGCTAAGGCAAATACAAGTATCCTCCAAAATATTCTAAGTAAAATACCATGAAAAACATGAGAAATTACCCCCAAAAACCTGGGTAATAACGATGAAGATTGCATTCCTGCATTCAATAGAACCAATCGGCAAAGTTTCATCAAAATCTGACGAGCCATCGTTGACTAAGTAATAAGGGTAATGAACAACTTCAAAGCAAATATCATCCAAAATATTCAAGTGATCAGGCAGCTTAGGACAGGATATTGATGAAACGGGGAAAACTTGACCAATCAAAATTCTGTAACCGAAGGTATTAGGGTTCTTCCAGCCAAATTATGTTGAAATCCGTGAAGCGGTTAGTGAGTAGTCCTTTGAAAATTTCCGGTAAATTTGTCATAAAATGTAAGATTTTGACCCAAGAAATTGACCAATCAAAATTCTGTTGAGAACTTGTTAAGCCTACCCCCATAGGATCCATCCAAGCAAATTAGAATGAAATCCGCCAAGCGGTTAATGAGGAGTAGCGTTTTCAAACGAAGGTTGATGGATGGATGATAGATGACAGACGGTCGCCATGCATATAAGTGACCTGGATCTGTGATCTTTTGACCAACACATCAGTGTGTGGTGATGTGTCATTATAAGGAGGCATGTGTCCAAGTTTGGGTTCAGTATGATTAACCAAAATATGAGATATAAACAGAAAAGCCGAGCTAAACGGAAAATGTTAATGTTGAAAAAAAAGTTTTTACCAAGGTCACAGTGACCGTGACTTATAACTTCTTGACCTAAACGTAATTGTGTGATCTCAGGTTCAGTATAAGCAGGCATGTGTTCAAGTTAGGCTCCAGTATCATTGTGCGGTGATGTGTCATTATAAGGAGGCACGTGTCCAAGTTTGGCTCCAGTATGACTAACCAAACCCGCGAAAAACAGAAAAATGTAGCTAAACGGAAAATGTTGATATTGAAAAAACAAGGTTCTTACCAAGGTCATAATGATTTTGACCTTTGCCCTTTTGACCACAAGGTCATCGTCAGATTCCGTATCACTATAAGGAAACATGTTCCCATGGTTGGGTCCAGTATGATTAACCAAACCCGAGATATAAACAAAAAAGTTGAGCCAAACGCAAATTGAACCCAGTTAAAGAATCCGGAAATTTAAGCCATGCCGATTTGGAAAACTGCCCATGTGATGCCCATGTCTCCATTTCTTGTAGGTCTGAACAAATGACTAAAAAACATGGGTCTTAGAGATTAAAGCCTACCTGGAGTAGAAGCGGCGGAATACGACTTAGTGGTCCATCCCATGGGCATGCTCTCAGCAGTACTTGTAGTTGGCTGCATAGTTGTTGTTGTTGGAGCAGTGGCGGTTGTGCTCGCAGTAGTGCTTGTAGTTGGCCGTGTAGTTGTTGGAGCAGTGGTGGTAGCGCTCACAGTAGTACTTGTAGTCGGCTGCGTAGTTGTCGTTGTTGGAGCAGTGGTGGAAGAACCTGCAGTAGTACTTGTAGTTGGCTGCGTAGTTGTTGTTGGAGCATGTGTAGTAGTGCTCACAGTTACTAGTCTACTAGTGGATGGCTGATTAGTTGTTGTTGTTGGAGCAGTGGTGGTATAACTCGCAGTAGGACTTGTAGTTGGCTGTGTAGTTGATGGAACTCTGGTGGTAGTGCTCACAGTAGTACTTGTAGTTGGCTGCGTAGGTGTTGTTGTCGTTGTTGGAGAGGTGATGGTAGAACCCGCAGTAATACTTGTAGTTGGCTGTGTAGTTGTTGGAGTAATGGTAGTAGTGATCACAGTAGTACTTGCTGGTTGCGTAGTTGTCGCTGTTGGAGTAGTGGTAGTAGAACGTGCAGTAGTTCTTGTAGTTGGCTGCGTAGTTGGTGTTGGATCATTGATGGTAGTGCTCACAATAGTACCTGTAGATGGCTCCATAGTTGTTGTTGTCGTTGTTGGAGCAGCGGTGGTAGAAGTTGCAGTAGTACTTGCTGTTGGCTGTCTATTTGTCGCTGTTGAACCAGTGGTTGTAGAAATCACAATAGTGGTTGTGGCTGGCTGTGTAGTTGTTGTTGGCCCAGTGGGGGTATAATTCGTAGTAGTACTTGTTGTTGGCTGTGTAGTTGTTGGAGTAGTGGTGTTAGTGCTCACAATAGCACTTGTAGTTGGCTGCGTAGGTGTTGTTGTTGTTTTTGTTGTTGTTGTTGGAGAAGTGATGGTATAACTCGTAGTAGTACTTGTAGTTGGCTGCGTAGATGTTGCTGGATCAGCGGTGGTAGTGCTCACAATAGTACTTGTTGTTGGCTGCGTAGTTGCCGTTGTTGGAGTAGTGGTAGTAGAACCCGCAGTAGTACTTGCAGTTGGCTGCATAGTTGTTGCTGGAACAGTGGTGGTAGTGCTCACAGTAGTACCTGTAGTTGGCTGCGTAATTGTTGTTGTCGTTGTTGGAGCAGTGGTGGAAGAACTTGTGGTACTTATGGTTGGCTGTGTAGTTGTCGTGGTTGAATCAGTGGTTGTAGAACTTGCAGTAGTAGTTGTGGTTGGCTGTGTAGTTGTTGTTGGTCCAGTGGTGGTATAACTCGCACTAGTAGTTATAGTTGGCTGCCCAGTTGTTGTTGTTGTTGTTGTTGTTGTTGTTGTTGTTGTTGGAGTAGTGGTGGTGGTGCTCATAGTAGTACTTGCAGTTGGCTGCATCGTTGTTGTCATTGGTGGAGCAGTGGTGGTAGAACCCCCAGTAGTACTTGTAGTTGGCTGTGTAGTTTTTGAAGCAGTGGGGTTAGTGCTCACAGTAGTACTTGTGGTTGGCTGCGTAGTTGTTGTTGTCATTGTTGGAGCAGTGATGGTAGAACTCGCAGTTGTACGTGTAGTTGAATGCGTAGTTGTCGTTGTTGGAGCAGTGGTGGTAGAACTTGTAATACGTGTGGTTGGCTGTGTAGTTGTCGTGGTTGAAGCAGTAGTTGAAGAACTCGCATTATTAGTTGGGGTTGGCTCTGTAGTTGTCGCTTTTGGAGCAGTGGTGGTAGTGCTCACAGTAGTACTTATAGTTGGCTGCATAGTTGCTGTTGTCGTTCTTGGAGCAGTGGTAGTAGAACTTGCAGTGATACTTGCGGATGGCTGTGTAGCTGTCGCTGTTGGAACAGTGGTGGTAGTGCTCACAGTAGTACTTGTAGTTGGCTTAGTGGTTTTTGTTGGATGAGTGGTGGTAGAGACCGCAGTAGTACTTGTAGTTGACTGCATGGTTGTCATTGGAGCAGTGGTCGTTGACCCCGCCGTAGTACTTGCTGGTTGCGTAGTTGTCGCTGTTGGAGCAGTGGTAGTAGAACCCGCAGTTGTCCTTGTAGTTGATTGCGTAGGTGTCATTGGAGCAGTGGTCGTAGAACCCGCCGTAATACTTGCTGCTTGCGTAGTTGTCGTTGTTGGAGCAGTGGTAGTAGAACCAGCAGTAGTACTTGTAGTTGGCTGGGTAGTTGTTGTTGGCGCAGTGGTAGGAGTGCTGACAGTAATAGTTGTTGTCTGTTGCGTAGTTGTCGTTGTTGGATCAGTGCTGATAGAACCCGCAGTAGTACTTCTGGTTGGCTGTGTAGTTGGTGGAGCGGTGGTGGTAGACCCCGCAGTAGTATTTGTAGTTGGCTGCGTAGTTGTTGTTGTTGTTGTTGTTGTTGGCCCCGTGGTGGTATAACTCGCAGTAGTACTTGCAGTTGCCTGCGTAGTTGTTGTTGTTGGAGCAGTGGTGGAAGTGCTCACAGTAGTACCTGTAGTAAGCAGCGTAGTTGTTGTTGTCGTTGTTGGAGTAGTGGTGGTAGAACTTGTAATACTTGTGGTTGGCTGTGTAGTTGTCGTGGTTGAAGCAGTAGTTGAAGAACTCGCAGTAGTAGTTGGGGTTGGCTCTGTAGTTATCGCTTTTGGAGCAGTGGTTGTAGTGCTCACAGTAGTACTTGTAGTTGCCTGCGTAGTTGTAGTTGGAGGAGTGGTTGTAGAACCAGCAGTAGTACTTGTAGTTGACTGCAGAGTTGTCGTTGGAGCAGAGGTAGTAGAACCCACAGTAGTACTTGTAGTTGTCTGTATAGTTGTAGGAGCACTGGTGGTAGTGCTCATAGTAGTACTTGTAGGCGGCTGCGTAGTTGTGGTTCTCGTTGTTGGGACAGTGATGGTAGAATTCGCAGGGGTACTTGTAGTTGGCTGGTTCGTTGCTGTTGTTGAAGCAGTGGTAGTAGTGCTCACCGATGTTGTCGGCTGCGTACTTGTCGTTGTTCGAGCAGTGCTGATAGAACCCGCAGTAGTACTTGTAGATGGCTGCGTAATTGTTGTTGTCATTGGTGGGATAGTGGTGGTATAACTCGCAGTAGTACTTGTAGTTGGCTGTGTAGTTGTTGGAGCACTGGTGGTAGTGCTAACAGTAGGACTCCTACTTCGCGGCGTAGTTGTTGTCATTGTTGGAGTAGTTGTTGTAGTCCCAGTGGTGGTATACCTCGCAGTAGTACTTGCAGTTGCCTGCGTAGTTGTTGTTGCTGGAGCAGTGGTGGTAGTGCTCAAAGTAGTACTCGTGGTTGGCAGCATAGTTGTTGTTGGAGCAGTGGTGGTGGTGCTCATAGAAGTACGTGTAGTTGGCTGCATAGTTGTCGTTGGAGCAGTGGTGGTAGTGCTCACAGTAGTACTTATAGCTGGCTGCATAGTTGCTGTTGTCGTTCTTGGAGCAGTGGTAGTAGAACTTGCAGTGATACTTGCGGATGGCTGTGTAGTTGTCGCTGTTGGAGCAGTGGTGGTAGTGCTCACAGCAGTACTTGTAGTTGGCTTAGTAGTTGTTGTTGGATGAGAGGTGGTAGAACCCGCAGTAGTACTTGTAGTTGACTGCGTGGTTGTCATTGGAGTAGTGGTCGTTGACCCCGCCATAGTACTTGCTGGTTGCGTAGCTATCGTTGTTGGAGCAGTGGTAGTAGAACCAGCAGTAGTACTTGTAGTTGTCTGTGTAGTTGTAGGAGCACTGGTGGTAGTGCTCACAGTAGTACTTGCAGAGGGCTGCGTAGTTGTGGTTGTCTTGGTTGGAGCAGTGATGGTAGAACTCTCAGTAGTACTTGTAGTTGGCTGGGTAGTTGTTGTTGTTGGCGCAGTGGTAGTAGTGCTGACAGTAGTAGTTGTTGTCGGTTGCGTGGTTGTCGTTGTTGGAGCAATACTGATAGAACCCGCAGTGCTATTTCTGGTTGGCTGTATAGTTGTTGTAGCAGTGGTGGTAGTGCTCACAGTAGTACTTGTAAGTGGCTGCGTAGTTGTTGCTGTCATTGTTGGAGCAGTGGTGGTAGAACCCGCCATAGTACTTGTAGTTGGCGGCGTATTTGCTGTTGTTGGAGCATTGGTTGTAGAACTCGCAGTAATTGGGGTTGGCTTTGTCGTTGTTGGAGCAGTGGTGGTAGTGCTCACAGTAGTACTCCTAGTTGGCGGCGTAGTTGTTGTCATTGTTGGAGCGGTGGTGGTAGAACCCGCATTAGTACTTGTAGTTGGCTGCGTGGTTGTTGTTGTTGGAGCATTGGTTGTATAACTCACAGTATCAGTTGTGGTTGGCTGTGTAGTTGTTGTTGTTGTCCCAGTGGTGGTATAACTCGCAGTAGTACTCGCAGTAGTACTTGCAGTTGCCTGCGTAGTTGTTGTTGTTGGAGCAGTGGTTGTAGTGCTCATAGGAGTACTTGCAGTTGGCTGAATAGTTGTTGTTGGAGAAGTGGTGGTAGTGCTCACACTAGTACTTGTAGTTGGCTGCGTAGTTGTTGTTGTCATTGTTGGGGTAGTGGTGGTAGAACCTGCAGTATTACTTGTAGTTGGCTGTGTAGTTGTTGTTGGGCCAGTGTGGGTATAACTCGCAGTAGTAGTTGTAATTGGCTTTGTCGTTGTTGGAGCAGTGGTGCTAGTGCTCACATTAGTACTCGTAGTTATCGGCGTAGTTGTTGTCATTGTTGGAGTAGTGGTGGCAGAACCCGCAGTAGTACATGTTGTTGGTTGTGTAGTTGTCATTGTTGGAGTAGTGGTATTAGAACCCGCAATAGTACTTATAGTTGGCTGCGTAGTTGTCATTGGAGCAGTGGTGGTATAACTCGCAGTAATAATTGCAGTTGCCTGCGTAGTTGTTGTTGTTGTTGGAGCAGTGGTGGTAGTGCTCACAGTAGTACTTGTAGTTGGCTGCGTAGTTGTTGTCATTGTTGGGGTAATGGGGGTAGAACCCGCACTAGTCCTTGTAGTTGGCTGTGTAGTCGTTGGCGCACTGGTGGTAGTGCTCACAGTAGTACTCCTAGTTGGCGGCGTAGTTGTTGTCATTGTTGGGGTAGTTGTGGTAGAACCCGCAGTAGTACTTATTGTTGGCTGTGTAGTTGGTGGACCGGTGGTGGTAGACCCCGCAGTAGTATTTGTAGTTGGCTGCGTAGTTGTTGTTGTTGTTGGAGCATTGGTTGTAGAACTCACAGTAGCAGTTGTGGTTGACTGTGTAGTTGTTGTTGTTGTCCCTGTGGTGGTATAACTCGCAGTAGTACTTGCAGTTGCATGCGTAGTTGTTGTTGTTGTTGGAGCAGTGGTGGTAGTGCTCATAGTAGTATTTGTAGTTGGCTGCATAGTTGTTGTTGGAGGAGTGGCGGTAGTGTTCACAGTAGTACTTTTAGTTGTCTGCATAGTTGTTGTTGGTGCCGTGGTAGTAGTGCTAACAGTAGTACTTATAGTTGGCTGTGTAGTTGTTGTTGTCGCTGTTGGAGTAGTTGTGGTAGAACTTGCAGTAGTACTTGTAGTTGGCTGCATAGTTGGTGTTGGAGCAGTGGCAGTAGTGCTCACATTTCTTGTAGTTGGCTGCGTAGTTGTTGTTGTCATTGTTGGTGCAGTGGTGGTAGAATCAGCAGTAGTACTTGTAGTTGGCTGTGTAGTTGTTATTGTTGGAGCAGTGGTGGTAGTGTTCATAGTTGTACTCATAGTTAGCTGCATAGTTGTTCTTGGAGCAGTGGTGGTAGTGTTCATAGTATTACTCATAGTTAGCTGCATAGTTGTTGTTGGAGCAGTGGTGGTAGTGCTCACAGTAGTACTTGTAGTTGACTGCGGAGTTGTCGTTGGAGCAGAGGTAGTAGAACCCGCCGTAGTATTTGCTGGTTGCGTAGTCGTCGTTGTTGGAGCAGTGGTAGTAGAACCCACAGTAGTACTTGTAGTTGTCTGTGTAGTTGTAGGAGCACTGGTGGTAGTGCTCACAGTAGTACTTTTAGGTGGCTGCGTAGTTGTGCTTGTCATTGTTGGAGCAGTGGTGGTAGAACTCGCAGGGGTACGTGTAGTTGGCTGGTTCGTTGTTGTGGTTGGAGCAGTGGTAGTAGTGCTCACCGTAGTAGATGTTGTCGGCTGCGTAGGTGTCGTTGTTGGAGCAGTGCTGATAGAACCTGCCGTGGTACTTGTAGTCGGCTGCGTAGTTGTCATTGGAGGGGTAGTAGTAGAACCCGCAGTAGTACTGGCTGGTTGCGTAGTTGTCGTTGTTGGAGCAGTTGTAGTATAGCCCACAGTAGTACTTGCAGTTGGCTGCGTAGTTGTCATTGGAGCAGTGGTGGTATAACTCGTGGTAATACTTGCATTTGCCTGCGTAGATGTTGTTTGAGCAGTGGTGGTAGTGCTCATAGTAGTACTTGTAGTTGGCTGCGTAGTTGTTGGTGTAATTGTTGGGGTAGTGGGGGTAGAACCCGCAGTAGTCTTTGTAGTTGGCTGTGTAGTTGTTGTTGGCCCAGTGGTGGTATAACTCGCAGTAGTACTTGTTGGCTGTGTAGTTGCTGGAGCACTGGTGGTAGTACTCACAGTAGTACTCGTAGTTGGCGGCGTAGTTGTTATTGTTGGTGTGGTGGTGGTAGATCCCGCAGTAGTACCTGTTCTTCGCTGTGTAGTTGGTGGAGCGGTGGTGGTGGTAGAACCCGCGGTAGTACTTGTAGTTGGCTGCGTAATTGTTGTGGTTGGAGCAGTGGTGGTAGTGCTCATAGTAGTACTTGAAGTTGGCTGCATAGTTGTTGTTGGAGCAGTGGAGGTAGTGCTCACAGTAGTACTTTTAGTTGACTGCATAGTTGCTGTTGTTGTTGTTGGAGCAGTGGTAGTAGAACTTGCAGTGGTACTTGTTGATGGCTGTGTAGTTGTCGCTGTTGGAGCAGTGGTGGTAGTGCTCACAGTAGTACTTGTAGTTGGCTGCGTATTTGCTGTTGTTGGAGCATTGGTTGTATAACTCACAGTAGTTGGGGTTGGCTCTGTAGTTGTTGGCCCAGTCATGGTATAACTCGCAGTAGTACTTGTTGTTCGCTTTGTCGTTGTTGGAGCAGTGGTGGTAGTGCTCACAGTAGTACTCGTAGTTGGCGGCGTAGTTGTTGTCATTGTTGGAGCGGTGGTGCTAGAACCCGCATTAGTACTTGTAGTTGGCTGCGTGGTTGTTGTTGTTGTTGGAGCATTGGTTGTATAACTCACAGTATCAGTTGTGGGTGGCTGTGTAGTTGTTGTTGTTGTCCCAGTGGTGGTATAACTCGCAGTAGTACTTGCAGTTGCCTGCGTAGTTGTTGTTGTTGGAGCAGTGGTTGTAGTGCTCATAGGAGTACTTGCAGTTGGCTGCATAGTTGTTGTTGGAGAAGTGGTGGTAGTGCTCACACTAGTACTTGTAGTTGGCTGCGTAGTTGTTGTTGTCATTGTTGGGGTAGTGGTGGTAGAACCTGCAGTATTACTTGTAGTTGGCTGTGTAGTTGTTGTTGGGCCAGTGTGGGTATAACTCGAAGTAGTAGTTGTAATTGGCTTTGTCGTTGTTGGAGCAGTGGTGCTAGTGCTCACATTAGTACTCGTAGTTATCGGCGTAGTTGTTGTCATTGTTGGAGTAGTGGTGGTAGAACCCGCAGTGGTACGTGTTGTTGGTTGTGTGGTCGGTGTAGCGGTGGTGATAGAACCCGCAGTAATACTTGTAGTTGGCTGTGTAGTTGTTGGCCCAGTGGTGGTATAGGTCGCAGGAGTACTTGTGGATGGCTGCGTAGTTGCCGTTGTTGGAACAGTGGTGGTAGTGCTCACAGTATTACTTGCTGGTTGTGTAGTTGTCATTGGTGGAGTAGTGGTAGTAGAACCCGCAATAGTACTTATAGTTGGCTGCGTAGTTGTTGTTGTTGTTGGAGCAGTGGTGGTAGTGCTCACAGTAGTACTTGTAGTTGGCTGCGTAGTTGTTGTCATTGTTGGGGTAATGGGGGTAGAACCCGCACTAGTCCTTGTAGTTGGCTGTGTAGTTGGTAGATCGGTGGTGGTAGAACCCACAGTAGTATTTGTAGTTGGCTGCGTAGTTGTTGTTGTTGTTGTTGGAGCATTGGTTGTAGAACTCACAGTAGCAGTTGTGGATGACTGTGTAGTTGTTGTTGTTGTCCCTGTGGTGGTATAACTCGCAGTATTACTTGCAGTTGCCTGCTTACTTGTTGTTGTTGGAGCAGTGGTGGTAGTGCTCATAGTAGTATCCGTAGTTGGCTGCATAGTTGTTGTTGGAGGAGTGGCGGTAGTGTTCACAGTAGTACTTTTAGTTGTCTGCATAGTTGTTGTTGGTGCCGTGGTAGTAGTGCTAACAGTAGTACTTATAGTTGGCTGTGTAGTTGTTGTTGTCGCTGTTGGAGTAGTTGTGGTAGAACTTGCAGTAGTACTTGTAGTTGGCTGCATAGTTGGTGTTTGAGCAGTGGCAGTAGTGCTCACATTTCTTGTAGTTGGCTGCGTAGTTGTTGTCGTCATTGTTGGTGCAGTGGTGGTAGAACCAGCAGTAGTACTTGTAGTTGGCTGTGTAGTTGTTGCTGTTGGAGCAGTGGTGGTAGTGTTCATAGTTGTACTCATAGTTAGCTGCATAGTTGTTCTTGGAGCAGTGGTGGTAGTGTTCATAGTATTACTCATAGTTAGCTGCATAGTTGTTGTTGGAGCAGTGGTGGTAGTGCTCACAGTAGTACTTGTAGTTGACTGCGGAGTTGTCGTTGGAGCAGAGGTAGTAGAACCCGCCGTAGTATTTGCTGGTTGCGTAGTTGTCGTTGTTGGAGCAGTGGTAGTAGAACCCACAGTAGTACTTGTAGTTGTCTGTGTAGTTGTAGGAGCACTGGTGGTAGTGCTCACAGTAGTACTTGTAGCTGGCTGCGTAGTTGTGCTTGTCATTGTTGGAGCAGTGGTGGTAGAACTCGCAGGGGTACGTGTAGTTGGCTGGTGCGTTGTTGTTGTTGGAGCAGTGGTAGTAGCGCTCACCGTAGTAGATGTTGTCGGCTGCGTAGGTGTCGTTGTTGGAGCAGTGCTGATAGAACCCGCAGTGGTACTTGTAGTTGGCTGCGTAGTTGTCATTGGAGGGGTAGTAGTAGAACCCGCAGTAGTACTTGCTGGTTGCGTAGTTGTCGTTGTTGGAGCAGTTGTAGTATAGCCCACAGTAGTACTTGCAGTTGGCTGCGTAGTTGTCATTGGAGCAGTGGTGGTATAACTCGCGGTAATACTTGCATTTGCCTGCGTAGATGTTGTTGTTGGAGCAGTGGTGGTAGTGCTCATAGTAGTACTTGTAGTTGGCTGCATAGTTGTTGTTGGAGTAGTAGTGGTAGTGCTCACAGTAGTACTTGTAGTTGGCTGCGTAGTTGTTGTAATTGTTGGGGTAGTGGGGGTAGAACCCGCAGTAGTCTTTGTTGTTGGCTGTGTAGATGTTGTTGGCCCAGTGGTGGTATAACTCGCAGTAGTACTTGTTGGCTGTGTAGTTGCTGGAGCACTGGTGGTAGTACTCACAGTAGTACTCGTAGTTGGCGGCCTAGTTGTTATTGTTGGTGTGGTGGTGGTAGATCCTGCTGTAGTACCTGTTGTTCGCTGTGTAGTTGGTGGAGCGGTGGTGGTGGTAGAACCCGCGGTGGTACTTGTAGTTGGCTGCGTAGTTGTTGTTCTTTGAGCATTGGTTGTAGAACTCGCAGTAGCAGTTGTGGTTGGCTGTGTAGTTGTTGTCCCAGTGGTTGTATACCTCGCAGTAGTACTTGCAGTTGTCTGCGTAATTGTTGTTGTTGGAGCAGTGGTGGTAGTGCTCATAGTAGTACTTGAAGTTGGCTGCATAGTTGTTGTTGGAGCAGTGGAGGTAGTACTCACAGTAGTACTTTTAGTTGACTGCATAGTTGCTGTTGTTGTTGTTGGAGTAGTGGTAGTAGAACTTGCAGTCGTACTTGTTGATGGCTGTGTAGGTGTCCCTGTTGGAGCAGTGGTGGTAGTGCTCACAGTAGTACTTGTTGTTGGCTGTGTAGTTGTTGGAGCAGTGGTAGTAGTACTTGTAGTTGGCTGCCTAGTTGTTGTCCTTGTTGGAGCGGTGGTAGTAGAACCTCCAGTGGTACTTGAAGTTGGCTGCATATTTGTTGGAGCAGTGGTGATAGTGCTCACAGAAGTACTTGTTGTTGGCTGTGTAGTTGTTGAAGCAGTGGTGGTAGCGCTCACTGTAGTACTTGTAGTTGGCTGCCTAGTTGTTGTCATTGTTGGAGCGGTGGTGGTATAACCTGCAGTAGTACTTGTAGTTGGCTGCGTAGTTGTTGTTGTCGGAGCTGTGCTTGTAGGACTCGCAGTAGTAGTAGTAGTAGTGGTTGGCTGAGTAGTTGTTGTTGGGCCAGTGCTCGTATAGCTCGCAGTAGTACCTGTATTTGGCTGCGTAGCTGTTGTTGGAGCAGTGGTGTTAGTGTTCATAGTAATTGTGGTTGGCTGCGTAGTTGTTGTTGGAGCAATGATGATACTGCTCACCGTAGTAGATGTCGGCTGCGTAGGTGTCGTTGTTGGAGCAGTGCTGATAGAACCGGCAGTGGTACTTGTAGTTGGCTGCGTAGTTGTCATTGGAGCAGTAGTGGTAGAACCCGCAGTAGTACTTGCTGGTTGCGTAGTTGTCGTTGTTGGAGCAGTGGTAGTATATCCCGCAGTAACACTTGTAGTTGGCTGCGTAGTTATCATTGGAGCAGTGGTGGTAGAACTTGCAGTAATACTTGCAGTTTCATGCGTAGTTGTTGTTGTTGGAGCAGTGGTGGTAGTGCTCATAGTAGTACTTGTAGTTGGCTGCATAGTTGTTGTTGGAGCAGTGTTGGTAGTGCTCACAGTAGTACTTGTAGTTGGCTGCATAGTTGTTGTTGGAGCAGTGGTGGTAGAACCCGCAGTAGTCCTTGTAGTTGGCTGTGTAGTTGTTGTTAGCCCACTGGTGGTATACCTCACAGTAGTACTTGTAGTTGGCTGTGTAGTTGTTGGCGCACGGGTGGTAGTGCTCACAATAGTACTCCTTGTTGGGAGCTTAGTTGTTGCGATTGTTGTAGTAGTTGTGGTAGAACCCGCAGTAGTACTTGTTGTTGGCTGTGTAGTTGGTGGACCAGTGGTGGTAGAACCCGCAGTAGTACCTGTAGTTGGCTGTGTAGTTATTATTGCTGGAGCAGTGGTGTTAGTGCTCATAGTAGTAATTGTGGTTGGCTGCGTAGTTGTTGTTGGAGCAGTGGTGGTAGTGCTCACAGTAGTGATTGTAGTTGGCTGAGTAGCGCTTGTTGTCGCTGTTGGTGCAGTGGTAGTAGACCTTGCAGTGTTACTTGTCGATGGCAGTGTAGCTGTCTCTGTTGGAGCAGTGGCGGTAGTGCTCACAGTAATACTTGTAGTTTGCTGCGCTATTGTTGTTGTTATTGTTGTTGGAGAAGTTACGCTAGAACTCGCAGTAGTACTTGTAGTTGGCTGCGTAGTTGTTGGACCAGTGTTAGCAGTGCTAACAGTAGTACTTGCTGGTTGCATAGTTGTTGTTGGAGCAATGGCAGTTGTACTTGTAGTTGGCTGCGTAGTTGTTGTTGTCGTTGTTGGAGCAGTGTTGGTAGAACTTGCAGCAGTACTTGTAGTTGGTTGCGTAGTTCTTGTTGTTGTTGGAGCAATGGTGGTAGAACCCGCTGTAGTACTTGTAGTTGGCTGCGTCGTTGTCGTTGTTGGAGCCATGGTTGTTGAACTCGTGGTAGTAGTTGTGGTTGGCTGTGTGGTTGTTGTTGTCCCAGTGGTGGTATAACTCACAGTAGTACTTGTAGATGGCTGCGTAGGTGTGGTTGTCGTTGTTGGAGCAGTGATGGTAGAACTCGCAGGGGTACTTGTAGTTGGCTTGTTCGTTGTTCTTGTTGTTGGAGCAGTGGTTGTAGTGCTCACCGTAGTAGATGTTGTCGGCTGCATAGGTGTCGTTGTTGGAGCAGCGCTGATAGAACCTGCAGTGGTACTTGTAGTTGGCTGCGTAGTTGTCATTGGAGCAGTAGTAGTAGAACCCGCAGTAGTACTTGCTGGTTGCGTAGTTGTCGTTGTTGGAGCAGTGGTAGTATAGCCCGCAGTAACACTTGTAGTTGGCTGCGAAGTTATCATTGGAGCAGTGGTGATAGAACTCGCAGTAATACTTGCAGTTGCCTGCGTAGTTGTTGTTCTTGGAGCAGTGGTGGTAGTGCTCATAGTAGTACTTGTAGTTGGCTGCATAGTTGTTGTTGGAGCAGTGGTGGTAGTGCTCACTGTAGTACTTGTAGTTGTCAATGTTGGGGTAGTGGGAGTAGAACCCGCAGTAGTCCTTGTAGTTGGCTGTGTAGTTGTTGGTGGCCCAGTGGTGGTATAACTCGCAGTAGTACTTGTAGTTGCCTGCGTAGCTGTTCTTGTTGGAGCAGTGATGGTAGTGTTCATAGGAGTACTCATAGTTAGCTGCATAGTTGTTGTTGGAGCAGTGGTGGTAGTGCCCACAGTAGTACTTGTAGTTGACTGCGGAGTTGTCGTTGGAGCAGAGGTAGTAGAACCCGCCGTAGTATTTGCTGGTTGCGTAGTTGTCGTTGTTGGAGCAGTGGTAGTAGAACCAGCAGTAGTACTTGTAGTTGTCTGTGCAGTTGTAGGAGCACTGGTGGTAGTGCTCACAGTAGTACTTGTAGGTGGCTGCGTAGTTGTGGTTGTCATTGTTGGAGCAGTGGTGGTAGAACTTGCATGGGTACTTGTAGTTGGCTTGTTCGTTGTTGTTGTTGTTGGAGCAGTGGTTGTAGTGCTCACCGTAGTAGATGTTGTCGGCTGCATAGGTGTCGTTGTTGGAGCAGCGCTGATAGAACCTGCAGTGGTACTTGTAGTTGGCTGCGTAGTTGTCATTGGAGCAGTAGTAGTAGAACCCGCAGTAGTACTTGCTGGTTGCGTAGTTGTCGTTGTTGGAGCAGTGGTAGTATAGCCCGCAGTAACACGTGTAGTTGGCTGCGTAGTTATCATTGGAGCAGTGGTGATAGAACTCGCAGTAATACTTGCAGTTGCCTGCGTAGTTGTTGTTCTTGGAGCAGTGGTGGTAGTGCTCATAGTAGTACTTGTAGTTGGCTGCATAGTTGTTGTTGGAGCAGTGGTGGTAGTGCTCACTGTAGTACTTGTAGTTGTCAATGTTGGGGTAGTGGGGGTAGAACCCGCAGTAGTCCTTGTAGTTGGCTGTGTAGTTGTTGGTGGCCCAGTGGTGGTATAACTCGCAGTAGTACTTGTAGTTGCCTGCGTAGCTGTTCTTGTTGGAGCAGTGATGGTAGTGTTCATAGGAGTACTCATAGTTAGCTGCATAGTTGTTGTTGGAGCAGTGGTGGTAGTGCCCACAGTAGTACTTGTAGTTGACTGCGGAGTTGTCATTGGAGCAGAGGTAGTAGAACCCGCCGTAGTATTTGCTGGTTGCGTAGTTGTCGTTGTTGGAGCAGTGGTAGTAGAACCAGCAGTAGTACTTGTAGTTGTCTGTGCAGTTGTAGGAGCACTGGTGGTAGTGCTCACAGTAGTACTTGTAGGTGGCTGCGTAGTTGTGGTTGTCATTGTTGGAGCAGTGGTGGTAGAACTCGCAGGGGTACTTGTAGTTAGCTGGTTCGTTGTTGTTGTTGGAGCAGTGGTAGTACTGCTCACCGTAGTAGATGTTATCGGCTGCGTAGGTGTCATTGTTGGAGCAGTGCTGATAGAACCCGCAGTGGTACTTGTAGTTGGCTGCGTAGTTGTCATTGGAGCAGTGGTAGTAGAACCCGCAGTAGTACTTGCTGGTTGCGTAGTTGTCGTTGTTGGAGCAGTGGTAGTATAGCCCGCAGTAGTACTTGTAGTTGGCTGCGTGGTTGTCATTGAAGCAGTGGTGGTATAACTCGCAGTAATACTTGCAGTTTCCTGCGTAGTTGTTGTTGTTGGAGCAGTGGTGGTAGTGCTAATAGTAGTACTTGTAGTTGGCTGCATAGTTGTTGTTGGAGCAGTGGCGGTAGTGCTCACAGTAGTACTTGTAGTTGGCTGCATAGTTGTTGTCATTGTTGGGGTAGTGGTGGTAGAACCCGCAGTATTACTTGTGGCTGGCTGTGTAGTTGTTGTTGGTCCAGTGGGGGTATAACTCGCAGTAGTACTTGTAGTTGGCTGTGTAGTTGCTGGAGCACTGGTGGTAGTACTCACAGTAGTACTCGTAGTTGGCGGCGTAGTTGTTATTGTTGGTGTGGTGGTGGTAGATCCCGCTGTAGTACCTGTTGTTCGCTGTGTAGTTGGTGGAGCGGTGGTGGTGGTAGAACCCGCGGTGGTACTTGTAGTTGGCTGCGTAGTTGTTGTTCTTTGAGCATTGGTTGTAGAACTCGCAGTAGCAGTTGTGGTTGGCTGTGTAGTTGTTGTCCCAGTGGTTGTATACCTCGCAGTAGTACTTGCAGTTGTCTGCGTAATTGTTGTTGTTGGAGCAGTGGTGGTAGTGCTCATAGTAGTACTTGAAGTTGGCTGCATAGTTGTTGTTGGAGCAGTGGAGGTAGTACTCACAGTAGTACTTTTAGTTGACTGCATAGTTGCTGTTGTTGATGTTGGAGTAGTGGTAGTAGAACTTGCAGTCGTACTTGTTGATGGCTGTGTAGGTGTCCCTGTTGGAGCAGTGGTGGTAGTGCTCACATTAGTACTTGTTGTTGGCTGTGTAGTTGTTGGAGCAGTGGTAGTAGTACTTGTAGTTGGCTGCCTAGTTGTTGTCCTTGTTGGAGCGGTGGTAGTAGAACCTCCAGTGGTACTTGAAGTTGGCTGCATATTTGTTGGAGCAGTGGTGATAGTGCTCACAGAATTACTTGTTGTTGGCTGTGTAGTTGTTGAAGCAGTGGTGGTAGCGCTCACTGTAGTACTTGTAGTTTGCTGCCTAGTTGTTGTCATTGTTGGAGCGGTGGTGGTATAACCTGCAGTAGTACTTGTAGTTGGCTGCGTAGTTGTTGTTGTTGGAGCTGTGCTTGTAGGACTCGCAGTAGTAGTAGTAGTGGTTGGCTGAGTAGTTGTTGTTGGGCCAGTGCTCGTATAGCTCGCAGTAGTACCTGTATTTGGCTGCGTAGCTGTTGTTGGAGCAGTGGTGTTAGTGTTCATAGTAATTGTGGTTGGCTGCGTAGTTGTTGTTGGAGCAATGATGATAGTGCTCACCGTAGTAGATGTCGGCTGCGTAGGTGTCGTTGTTGGAGCAGTGCTGATAGAACCGGCAGTGGTACTTGTAGTTGGCTGCGTAGTTGTCATTGGAGCAGTAGTGGTAGAACCCGCAGTAGTACTTGCTGGTTGCGTAGTTGTCGTTGTTGGAGCAGTGGTAGTATAGCCCGCAGTAACACTTGTAGTTGGCTGCGTAGTTGTCATTGGAGCAGTGGTGGTAGAACTCGCAGTAATACTTGCAGTTTCATGCGTAGTTGTTGTTGTTGGAGCAGTGGTGGTAGTGCTCATAGTAGTACTTGTAGTTGGCTGCATAGTTGTTGTTGGAGCAGTGTTGGTAGTGCTCACAGTAGTACTTGTAGTTGGCTGCATAGTTGTTGTTGGAGCAGTGGTGGTAGAACCCGCAGTAGTCCTTGTAGTTGGCTGTGTAGTTGTTGTTAGCCCAGTGGTGGTATACCTCACAGTAGTACTTGTAGTTGGCTGTGTAGTTGTTGGCGCACGGGTGGTAGTGCTCACAATAGTACTCCTTGTTGGGAGCGTAGTTGTTGCGATTGTTGTAGTAGTTGTGGTAGAACCCGCAGTAGTACTTGTTGTTGGCTGTGTAGTTGGTGGACCAGTGGTGGTAGAACCGGCAGTAGTACCTGTAGTTGGCTGCGTAGTTATTATTGCTGGAGCAGTGGTGTTAGTGCTCATAGTAGTAATTGTGGTTGGCTGCGTAGTTGTTGTTGGAGCAGTGGTGGTAGTGCTCACAGTAGTGATTGTAGTTGGCTGAGTAGCGCTTGTTGTCGCTGTTGGTGCAGTGGTAGTAGACCTTGCAGTGTTACTTGTCGATGGCAGTGTAGCTGTCTCTGTTGGAGCAGTGGCGGTAGTGCTCACAGTAATACTTGTAGTTTGCTGCGCTATTGTTGTTGTTATTGTTGTTGGAGAAGTTACGCTAGAACTCGCAGTAGTACTTGTAGTTGGCTGCGTAGTTGTTGGACCAGTGTTAGCAGTGCTAACAGTAGTACTTGCTGGTTGCATAGTTGTTGTTGGAGCAATGGCAGTTGTACTTGTAGTTGGCTGCGTAGTTGTTGTTGTCGTTGTTGGAGCAGTGGTGGTAGAACTTGCAGCAGTACTTGTAGTTGGTTGCGTAGTTCTTGTTGTTGTTGGAGCAATGGTGGTAGAACCCGCTGTAGTACTTGTAGTTGGCTGCGTCGTTGTCGTTGTTGGAGCCGTGGTTGTTGAACTCGTGGTAGTAGTTGTGGTTGGCTGTGTGGTTGTTGTTGTCCCAGTGGTGGTATAACTCACAGTAGTACTTGTAGATGGCTGCGTAGGTGTGGTTGTCGTTGTTGGAGCAGTGATGGTAGAACTCGCAGGGGTACTTGTAGTTGGCTTGTTCGTTGTTGTTGTTGTTGGAGCAGTGGTAGTACTGCTCACCATAGTAGATGTTATCGGCTGCGTAGGTGTCATTGTTGGAGCAGTGCTGATAGAACCCGCAGTGGTACTTGTAGTTGGCTGCGTAGTTGTCATTGGAGCAGTAGTAGTAGAACCCGCAGTAGTACTTGCTGGTTGCGTAGTTGTCGTTATTGGAGCAGTGGTAGTATAGCCCGCAGTACTACTTGTAGTTGGCTGCGTGGTTGTCATTGAAGCAGTGGTGGTATAACTCGCAGTAATACTTGTAGTTGCCTGCGTAGTTGTTGTTGTTGGAGCAGTGGTGGTAGTGCTCATAGTAGTACTTGTAGTTGGCTCCATAGTTGTTGTTGGAGCAGTGGCGGTAGTGCTCACAGTAGTACTTGTAGTTGGCTGCATAGTTGTTGTCATTGTTGGGGTAGTGGTGGTAGAACCCGCAGTATTACTTGTGGCTGGCTGTGTAGTTGTTGTTGGTCCAGTGGGGGTATAACTCGCAGTAGTACTTGTAGTTGGCTGTGTAGTTGCTGGAGCACTGGTGGTAGTCCTCAAAGTAGTACTCGTAGTTGGCGGCGTGGTTGTTATTGTTGGTGTTGTGATGGTAGATCCCGCAGTAGTACTTGTTGTTGGCTGTGTGGTTGGTGGAGTGGTGGTGGTAGAACCCGCAGTAGTACTTGTAGTTGGCTGCATAGTTGTTGTTGTTGGAGCATTGGTTGTAGAACTCGCAGTAGCAGTTGTGGTTGGCTGCGTAGCTGCTGTTGTCGCTGTTGGAGCAGTGGTAGTAGAACTTGCAGTGTTACTTGTGGATGGTAGTGTGGTTGTCTCTGTTGGAGCAGTGGTGGTAGTGCTCACAGTAGTACTTGTAGTTGGCTGCGTTATTGTTGTTGTCGTTGTTGGAGAAGTGACGCTAGAACTCGCAGTAGTACTTGTAGTTGGCTTCGTAGTTGTTGGACCAGTGGTAGCAGTGCTCACAGTAGTACTGGCTGGTTGCGTAGTTGTTGTTGTTGGAGCAATGGCAGTGGTACGTGTAGTTGGCTGCGTCGTTGTTGTTGCCGTTGTAGGAGCAGTGGTGGTAGAACTTGCAGCAGTACTTGTAGTTGGTTGCCTAGTTGTTGTTGTTGGAGCAGTGGTGTTGGTGCTCACAGTACTTCTTGTAGTTGGCTGCGTACGTGTTGTCATTGTTGGAACAGTGGTGGTAGAACCCGCTGTAGTACTTGTAGTTGGCTGCGCCGTTGTCGTTGTTGGAGCCGTGGTTGTTGAACTCGTAGTAGTAGTTGTGGTTTGCTGTGTGGTTGTTGTTGTCCCAGTGGTGGTATAACTCGCAGTAGTACTTGTAGTTGGCTGCGTAGCTGTTGGAGGACTGGTGGTAGTGCTCACAGTAGTACTTCTAGTTGGCTGAGTAGCTGTTGTTGTCCCTGTTTGATCAGTGGTGGTAGAACTCGTAGTAGTACTTGTAGTTGGCTGCGTAGTGATTGCTGTTGTAGCAGTGATGGTAGTGAGTACAGTAGTACTTGTGGTTGGCTGTGTAGCTGTCGTCGTTGGAGCAGTGGTTGTTGGAGCAGTGGTTGTAGAACTCGCAGTAGTAGTTGTGGTTGTCTGTTTAGATGTTGTTGAAACTGGGGTAGTAGATGCAGTCGTCATCTCGCTACTAGTCACAGGTCCTTAAATTAACACATAAACAAATATGCATGTTTATCAACTCTACCGATAGAACTTATTGCAGCCTAACTCAACATCTTTAACCATCTTAACATTGATGACACACAACCAATGAATCTCTCAAAATGGAATGTCAAAAGAATTGGACTAAAATGTATATGAATTCAACTTTTCATTTCTAACAGCATAGATAATAGTTAATTCATTTTGACTACAACGCTATCTATATTACTTGTGACGTTAGCATACGTGTAACGTAATTAATTATGCCATCTCAGATCAATCCACATTGCTAATATCGATACTTTCTAATGCTTTAGGAGTAACAGGTCTGCAACACACGGCTGCCAATAGAGGGTTTGATTTCTGGCTATGTCACCCAAACACCCCCACCCCACCGACCTCTACCACCCCACCCATTTCTAGCCACGAGCGACCATTTCTAGCTATGGCCCGACCATTTCTAGCCATGGCCCACACATTTCTAGCCATGGCCCGTACATTTGTATCCATGCCCACACATCTATCCATGGCCCGCAGATTTATAGCAAAGCTCGGCCCAGTTTGTACTCAATTGAATCGATTTTAACAGTGGAGGCTCCCGCCCGTCTTCCTCCCACCCGTCTCTAGCTAAGCTACACCCTCCTCGCTTTGCCCTTGTTGGAAACAACCGATCCCTGCACTCCCCGAATCTCGATTTCCAGAAAACTATACCGGTAAGCTGTTTAACATTTGGAAACTAATTTGACTGGGTGCTGCTGCTGCCTATGGTAACCGCGCACATTCAAATTAGTTTCAAAATATTCAACAATGTTTATTAAATAGTAAAATCGTACAATTCGTACGAATTGGCTAACTATTAGGCGTTTATGACAGGCTAAATGGCGTCATTCATAACATAATTGACGTGACATTGTTGAACATAGCGTCATAAGATTGATCGATAAACTGGATTCCTCTATTAGACCCATGATGTCACCGAATCTCAAATGCGAGGTAACAGTATAAGTATGTTGCTTACTTCAGATGACATTTCTCTCAAGATCGATACAGGTTCCAAAGTGTTTTGTGTGATCATTCAACAGAAATCATTATCTATCTATATATGCCAGTACAGTTTTAGTAAATATGCATATGGGCATGTCGTGATGTTATAAAATACCTGCAGTAGTAGCAGTCGTTGCGCTAGCCGCTGTAGTAGTTGTAGAGGGTGTGGTCGCGTTTCCCCCACCACCACTGTTGAGATCCGGTGTAAGGCTACTAGCCGCCGCTACTGTTGTTGATACCGCGGTCGTGGTGCTTCCGTCCGTGCCTAAAATTACAGCAAAGCTTATATACCTCGGTTCCAACCATAGTGCATCGATCTTAACCTCAACCATGCGATCCTAACCCTTTGAAACTGTAAAAACAAATGCTTAAAGTAATTTACATTGGCAGTAACATGTGCCAGCCAAATTAGTTTCAAAATATTCAGCAGCTTACCTTTATGCTCGTCAGGAAACTGAGATTGTGTGAAGCAGAGGTTCAAAGGAGTAAATTATAGACGGTCCATGTTTCCTATTTCACTTCCGTCCACGTATTCACCAGTCAGAGTTGGGGTCAATTCCGATTGGAATTGGAATTGATGCACCAATTCCAAAAAATTAAATTCCGGACTTGCAATTGGAATTGAAATTGATAAATCTTAAGACTCCGGAATTGGAATTGGAATTGGAATTGATAAATTTTAAGACACCTGAATTGGAATTGGAATTGGAATTGATAGTTTGAATTGAATGGAATTGATCAATTCCACTTCAATTCCAGTCTTATTTGTCATAGACTTATTGGTGTCTATGCTAATGTACATGTAATATCTCACTTTATCTGTATAATACACTGATCTTTATATGCCTTCAATCCAGAGATACAGATAACTCATTGATGAGAGATTAACCCTTAACAGCCAAAAACTACGTCTGCCGTGGTCTTGAAAAATGTCTGTTTACAGACCAAGAGAAAACTGTTTGTTTTTAATTTAGCACAGGAATGATTAGCTCGATATCCGAGCCAGTCATCCCAGTGGTAAATTTTCAAAAATAGTCTTCTGTTGGTCTGCAAATGAACATTTTTTATGAGAATATTTTAAGTTTCTTGAACAGATTTGAGTGTTAATGGATAAATGGCCTGCAGAGGTGTTGAGAAATGTCCATTTGCAGCCTAAGAGAAGACTATTTTTGAAAATTTACCACTGGAATGGCTGGCTAGATAACTGGTCTCTTGGTCTCTGAATGTACAAAGCAAAGTTCTGATAAACTTCATGTTTAATATGCTGTTGAATAAATCAATTTTCACTGACAATTTACTTTTTTTATCACACTGCTACATGTGATCTTTGCAACGCTTGTATTCCCGAAGTCAATAAACTTCAACCTATTTCATTCTGTATTCCCTTGAAACAGGGGTTGCTTTTCTATGAAACCATGACATCTTTGAAACCATTTTAGTTTAAATGATTTCAAATATATTTCTAACCAAAATAGCCAAATTGTGTTCAAAGTATTCATCAGGATGTTAGCAATAGTAAAGTAATAACTATCATCTGAGTAGAATGAAATGGGTCAAGATAGAAGTGCATTACAAGTTAATTGCTCTGTAATTATACCCACAGACCTACCAAACGGAGGGTTGAGCAACACTCTATGAAAACTATTTCAGCTTTTAAAATGCAGATGCCTGAACCAGAGATGTTTTTCAAACATGCATGGCGAACTACAGAATTCAATCTATACTGTGCTATACATTTTCTCCTACGAATAACTCTTCATTTCTAGACACGTTGGTTGAAATCAGATTGCTTTAGATTCAGATGAGATTTAAATAAAATCTATATTAAAAAAATTAGTAACTGAAAGTTATTGTTGTCTAAGGCACCAACCGCTTTCAGTCAGATTGTTACACAAATTATCTACTTGTATTTAAAATTCAGAATGAATAGTTTTATTCTAACTCTTAAAAATAATTTGACTCAAAGATACAGCTGCCTAAGGCAACAACAATTTTTATTCTAATTGTGTTATTCCTTCAATGGAGAGGACGACCAAAACCGTCCTCTGCAGTCGTCTTGATAAATGCCCATTTGCGGGCTAAGAAGACTAATTTTGGAAAATTTACCACTGAAATGACTGGCTTGATGAGTGAGCCAGTCATTGCAGTGGTACATTTTCAAAAAAATTCTCTTAGCCTGCAAATGGGCATATAATGACAGATTTCACATTATCTTGTCCATGTTGTTTCTAGCCCTTTATGGAGTACAACTATAATTTCAGAGAGCCAACATTATTGATCTCTGTAAATATTTGTATGGAATTGGAATTGGAATTGAAAATGATGAAATGGAATTGGACTTGGAATTGAACTTGTCTGGGTGGAATTGGAATTGGAATTGGAATTGATAAGATGAATTGATGATGAAACGGAATTGGAATTGGAATTGATCAAATGAATTGAGGCGGAATTGGAATTGGAATTGATAAAATGGAATTGACCCCATCCCTGTCACCAGTATACGGAATCGATCGCAAACAATGGCCAATAACATAAAATATATATTATTTATATTATTAATTATTTATTGAAAATAGAGATAATTTTCCAAAGCGAAAATACTACAGTGATAGGGATACGTGAAGCTATAAGATTCCGAAAAGACGCGCAGTTCAAACATCATGCATAACAACATGGCATAGCTCATCATGCTGATAATCTGTGATAAGAAGCATCTTATGGTACTGCAATTAATGAATAAAATACCCGTTCTGGTCTCACGCAGATTACTCCCTCAGCCCGGTGACGCCTCCACCCCATAAATTGCGAACCACGTTGGTCAGTCATGGAGTGAATCGTGTAGTGTGTGCATAATTTGAACAACATGGATACACTAAGAATTGTTTCATGACAAGGATCGTGTCAGTTTTAAAGAAAACTCATTGACTTCACCATACAAGCTGTCCCTTCACGAGTGTATGGGGAATGAAGCATTCAAGATGCACATTTTTAACAATGGCAAACAGATCTGCACCCAATAAATTTGTCCGGAATTTGCTCGAGATCCGAAAAATCTATCTGTCTCGGGTTAAGGACCAACGATTAGAGAAACATACGGTATGACCAGCCAACCTTGACCAGCCAGCTCTGGCCAGCCAGTCAACACTGGCCAGCCAGCTAGCCCTGGCCAGCCAGCTAGCCAGCGAGCCCTGGCCAGCTGGCCAGCCAGCCAGCCCTGGCCAGCCAGCCAACCAGCCAGACAGACAGTCAGAGAGACAGACAGACAGACAGACGCACACGTAAGTTCCATCGTCGCCCATCATCACACATCGCTATTTATACATGTACATTTGCTCGCCAATCACAGTAAATATAGCTAGCCCTTTATTAGGAGAATTTTTTGGCTTAACGATGATGTACGTACACACTGATGTAGGTAGATGATTGCGTGCATGTGACGTCAGTGTGTTACTTATGTTCTTAGACTTACCCGTGAGAAAGAGGCACATTGTCATGATTTGTAGCGCCCATCGTTTACCATAATCCTGTAGGAGAAGACTCTAAACACATTAATGAAGGCTCTGCATGTACAAAAATGAGAATTTATCATGTGGCTAGACGCAAGGGCTAATGCGAGCATGGAGTTGTTGTCGTTATCGTTGCCAGTGTTGTCGTCTTTGTTGTTAAGACATTTTGATAACTCGGGTTCTACTGGAGGGATTTTCTCCAAACTTGGGTGGAAGCTTTCCCTCGGGGCCCCGAAGAGGTGCGCCAATGTGCGTGCGTGCGTGCGTGCGTGCGTGCATGCGTGCGTGCGTGCGTGCGTGCGTGAGGGCGGGCGGGCGGGCGGGTGGGTGTGTGGGTATGAGGGGGGGGGAGGGGGGGGGAGGGGGGGAGGGGGGGGGGAGGGGGTTCAAATACTAAGACAACATCAACAACATTATACTGGGGAAATTTGACAATTATTTCCATCATGATCGAGACTGGATGCAATGATGGTTTAGAACACATCCGAACAGTTTTTTTAGATCGAATAAGCCCTGGATGAATTAAATGCCCATTCGAACGAGTAACCGATTCTAAGGGCGTATTTCCATGTGTGCGTAATCCGTCATCTAACATTCGTCATACGTCAACATCAGAATATACTATACTCCATCGAGGCGTTTCAATGTGCCTGTAATGTGTTAGGGCGTATTTCCACTTGTGCGCAATCCGCAATCCGGCATGCGTTTTCCTTGCGTTATCCGGCACACGTTTTTCTGTTTCCACTAACGTTTTTCAGTTTCCACGAACGCGTTTATTTAAATTGGTGTGGTATGTCCAGTGTTATTTTGTCGCCTGTGGGGGGGGGGGGGGTCAAATGGTAAAAAACCTAATTGTAATGCAACTGCTCCGAAACCATAGGAAGGAATTCAACCAAATTTGGAATGTGAGTTAGCCGTATTAATGTGGAATGGATGACCACATTTACATTTGGTCGCGCCCCATTTGTGGTGGGCTGGGGTGTCAAAAGGACATGAAATTGATTATAATGCAACTCCTCTGACACTGTTGGATGAAAATCAACCAAATTGGGTATGTGAGTTACCAATATGATTTCGGAGTGCAAAAGGACATTTACATTTGACTCCGCCCCCTAGGGTGGGTTGTGGGTGTGGTAAAAAGTTCAAAGTGGTGAGCGTGGGGATTTGTGATGACGTCTCATCGACCGCGCAATCTAGTTAGAGATAAAATAACATTAGCCCCTTAGTTTTAAATTTCACTGGCTGCTATTCCAAGGGCATCATGTAGTTAAACTGTAACTCTCCAGATATAACCTACCAAATTAAATCGCCTTGTCTGCATTGATGACATCATTCTCTTGCGATAGACAGTGGAAGAGCACTTATCTCTGTTAGAGGACGTATTATTGAGACTGGGGAGAGCGGGCCTCAAGCGTAAGTAAGTGCCAACTATTTCAAGATGAGGTAACATTTCTCGGTCATCAAGTGTCTAAGAATGCAGGAAATGTCAATTTCCCTTTCTCCGAGATCTAACAATACTCACCATTCTGTTACTTCTGATATACAGCTGGCCCTGACAGCGGCTCTAGGATTATAGACTTAGAAAGCTTTACCGACTCCTGGGAACCGGGTACTCGGCTCCCAACTGCCACCAAACAAGAGAAAGCTATGGCTTGCCTCCGTGGGGCTGGGAGGCTGGGTCCGTAACAGAATGGTGAGTATTGTTAGATCTCGGAGAAAGGGAAATTGACATTTCCTGCATTCTCCTTCGATCAATACTCACCATTCTGTTACTTCTGATATACACCAGATTTGATCAGTAACCTGGTGGGAAGGGGCAAGCCATAAATGCTAATTTTGCCCCTTGGAGAAAGATTTTAGACTTCAAACTTGACTAACGGAGACCTAAAAGGACCGTCAAGTTCACGGAACCGAATCACATTCGCGTCACAGACCCCCCCCCCCCCCTTTTCCTCCTAAGAAAAGGGAGAGAACTAACGAACATGTGTCTCGCCTGAAAACACCAATATGCCAAGAGGGTTAACTACTCCCTGCATATTCCATGTATTAGCCTGGGAATGAGCATGAATATATAAGATGAATGAACATGATACATATACATAATACAAAAAACTCTCACTTATTGAATTACCTTATGATAACAGGACTTCAGACGTACCGCCTCCAACCATTCACCGGTTCGGCCATCAGTGACACAATCTGGTTGACATCCTCTTGCCTGACCATGCCTGCTTTAGGCTCTTTGCTTACCAAAGTGAAAAAAGGGGAAAAGCAGTGTGGTCACTAACTATCGTTTCAAAACAGCTAAAGCGAGTGGATTAGCTGAGTCTGACACATCCCTCATATAGTAATCCGTGAATGAGGACTCACAGTGCCATTGTGCAACGGCCATGATGTCCTCTAACGGAACACCATTGTAAAGGGCGGTCGAGGCGGCTATTCCTCTGACATCGTGTGCCCTTACGCCCTGCACCTGGTGCCCAGTCGCCATCTCGTGAGTAGTCTGAATGCATTCGACCACCCAACGAGAGATAGTATCCATGGATGCGGCGCCATAAGGCTTTTTATGGCAGATCCACAGATGTCTATCATTGGATCGTAACGAGTCAGTCCGTTTCTTGTACTTAGTCAAAGCACGGACCGGGCACCAGACACTGGCATCACGATCAAACCTAGTTAACTTCGGTATAATGATCGGTTTGCCGGGATATCTCAAAGATTGGTTCTTTGACATAAACTCTGCTCTTGGCAGAAGACGCAGACCTTCTCCAGAAACAATAAATCGGTTCCTCTCTGCCGAAAGCGCATGGATCTCACTGCGCCTTCTAGCTGAGGAAGCTGCCAATAGAAAGACCGCCTTTAGAGTCAAATGCTTTAGACTAGCCGAACGCAACGGTTCGAAAGGGTGCTTGGCCAGTACATTAAGCACTAAAGATAGACTCCAGGCTGGAATGACTACCGGTTGTCTCGGGCGGAGATTGCTCATTCCCTTCAACATCACATGTAACTGGGCCACCTCTGGACTATCCCTGTTGGCTAGACAAGGGATAACTGATGCCAAAGCTGACTTGTATCCAGCAACTGTGACGGGAGCTATTCTGAAAAGAACAGCTCACAGAAAAAGTCTGCTATTTGCTGAATAGTGGATTGAACGGTATCAATACCCTATTCTTCACACCAGTCTGCAAATCTGTTAACCTTGTTGTTATATGACTTGAAGGTTGACCTCCTTCTCGCAGCCGCGATGAAATCAGCAGCCTGTCGAGAAAAGCGTTCCGGCGTGGAACGTTGGTTGACAACATCCACGCAGTCAATTTGAACATTTCGGGACGCTCGTGTAGGAAGCGTCCCTTGGCCTGGGAGATTATGTTCGGAATCTCGGGCAACTGCACAGGATTTTCCACCAGCAGATCTAGAAGATCCGTGAACCACGCCCTGCTCGGCCAATACGGCGCTATTAGCAGGACCAGACACGGTTCCTCCCTGACCTTCAC
The DNA here is from genome assembly GCA_034401795.1 of Chaetoderma sp. LZ-2023a. NCBI lineage: Eukaryota > Metazoa > Mollusca > Caudofoveata > Chaetodermatida > Chaetodermatidae > Chaetoderma > Chaetoderma sp. LZ-2023a. Next base: position 4,906,308 of record CM067364.1, read on the forward strand.
CAATACATTCGGTAGAAGAATGGTGGGTGGGTAAGCGTAAGCGTGCATCCATCTCCAGCTTATCGCCAGAGCGTCTGTATCGACGGCATGTGGATCTGGAATCGGCGAGGCATATGTCATGATTTGAGCATTTTCCTTTGTGGCGAACAAGTCCACGTTGGGTTTGCCCCAATGCTCGAAGATCCGTCGCAGAACCGGAGGGTTGAGGGACCATTCTGTTGGCAAGATTCTCTGTCTGTGGGACAAAGCATCCGCCAGAATGTTCAATCGGCCAGGAATATGAGCTGCTTTCAAAACAACCGAGTAATTCCTGCACCATTGAATCAAGTGCCACACCCTGATGCACAGAGTGGGCGACCTGGTCCCGCCTTGGCGATTTATATATGATACTACTGTCGAATTGTCCGACCGTATCAATATCACCTTGCCCCTGATCATCGGAAGGAACTCTTCCAATGCCAGTTCCACTGCCATCATTTCCAACAGATTGATATGCAGCTGACTCTCCGGGAGAGTCCATGTGCCCGAGACCTGGTGTTCTCCCAGGCAGGCACCCCACCCTTCCAGCGATGCATCCGTGTAGACGGACAGCTGGGGGTGGGGTAGGTGCAGCGAAACCCCTAATAGGAGATTCTGACGCTGTTTCCACCATAGAAGTTGCGATAGTATCGGCTCCAAAACTGGCACCAGTTTTGACAGGGGTTCTGTTCTCTGTTTCCACAGAGACATCAGATACAACTGGATAGGCATTCGCATTAGAGCAGCGTACGGGATAACCTGCTCCATGGAGACCATCATGCCCAGCATCTGAAGGAACCGCCTCGCCTGAATGTGGTTTCCCACTCGAAAACTCTTGAGGATGGCTAACAGAGACACCACTCTGGGCTCTGACGGGTAAACCCTGCCCTCCTCGAGGTCGAATCGCATCCCCAAATAAACGAAATGTTGTGTGGGCGTCAACTCGGATTTCTCCTCGTTGACTATCCAGCCTAGATCTGAAAGTAACTTCAGAGTCAGAGCAGTATCCACGTTCAACCTGGCTGCCGAGTCTGCCTTGAGCAGCCAGTCATCTATGTAGGTGTGTAGCGCCACGTTCTCTTTTCTGAGAAATGCAAGGACCACTCTTGTGAAAACCCTCGGAGCTGTCGACAGGCCGAACGGGAGAACTGTAAACTCCCATACTTGATTCTGAAACGCAAATCTCAGAAACCTGTGCCAACTCCGATTCATAGGAATGTGGAAATATGCATCTTTCAGATCGATCGATACACACCACATTCCTTTCCTCAATCCCGCCATTACCGACCTCGGCGTTTCCATCTGGAACCGAGGCGTATGGATAAACCAATTTAATGGCCTGAGATTGAGTATGGGTCTCCATCCACCTGTGCTCTTGGGGACAAGGAACATGTTTGAATAGAAGCCTGGAGTGTTCCGGTTTGCTGGTTTTATTGCTCCCTTCAGAAACAAACCCGACACTTCCTTTTGAACGTCTTCTAACTGGTCTGGCCCCCTTGGTACGGGTGTCCAGACAGGTGCCAAAGACAGATTTTGTGTTGGAAAGTCCCACCACTCCGGCATGTAACCCTGGGATAACCATCCCAGAATGCAGGAAATGTCAATTTCCCTTTCTCCGAGATCTAACAATACTCACCATTCTGTTACTTCTGATATACAGCTGGCCCTGACAGCGGCTCTAGGATTATAGACTTAGAAAGCTTTACCGACTCCTGGGAACCGGGTACCCGGCTCCCCACTGCCGAGTACCCGTTTACCATAGAGCTCATATTGTTTGCATAGCCACCAAACAAGAGAAAACTATGGCTTGCCTCCGTGGGGCTGGGAGGCTGGGTCCGTAACAGAATGGTGAGTATTGTTAGATCTCGGAGAAAGGGAAATTGACATTTCCTGCATTCTCCTTCGATCAATACTCACCATTCTGTTACTTCTGATATACACCAGATTTGATCAGTAACCTGGTGGGAAGGGGCAAGCCATACATGCTAATTTTGCCCCTTGGAGAAAGATTTTAGACTTCAAACTTGACTAACGGAGACCTAAAAGGACCGTCAAGTTCACGGAACCGAATCACATTCGCGTCACAGCCCCCCCCCCCTTCTTCCTCCTAAGAAAAGGGAGAGAACTAACGAACATGTATCTCGCCTGAAACACCAATATGCCAAGAGGGATAACTACTCCCTGCATATCGCTTGTATTAGCCTGGGAATGAGCATGAATATATAAGATGAATGAACATGATACATATACATAATACAAAAAACTCTCACTTGTTGAATTACCTTATGATAACAGGACTTCAGACGTACCGCCTACAACCATACACCGGTTCGGCCATCAGTGACACAATCTGGTTGACATCCTCTCGCTTGACCATGCCTGCTTTAGGTTCTTTTCTTACCAAAGTGAAAAAAGGGGAAAAGCAGTGTGGTCACTAACTATCGTTTCAAAACAGCTAAAGCGAGTGGATTGGCTGAGTCTGACACATCCCTCATATAGTAATCCGTAAATGAGGACTCACAGTGCCATTGTGCAACGGCCATGATGTCCTCTAACGGAACACCATTGTAAAGGGCGGTCGAGGCGGCTATTTCTCTAACATCGTGTGCCCTTACGCCCTGCACCTGGTGCCAAGTCGCCATCTCATGAGTAGTCTGAATGCATTCGACCACCCAACGAGAGATAGTATCCATGGATGCGGCGCCATAAGGCTTTTTATGGCAGATCCACAGATGTCTATCGTTCGACCGTAACGAGTCAGTCCGTTTCTTGTACTTAGTCAAAGCACGGACCGGGCACCAGACACTGGCATCACGATCAAACCTGGTTAACTTCGGTATAATGATCGGTTTGCCGGGATATCTCAAAGATTGGTTCTTTGACATAAATTCTGCTCTTGGCAGAAGACGCAGACCTTCTCCAGAAACAATAAATCGGTTCCTCTCTGCCGAAAGCACATGGATCTCACTGCGCCTTCTAGCTGAGGAAGCTGCCAATAGAAAGACCGCCTTTAGAGTCAAATGCTTTAGACTAGCCGAACGCAACGGTTCGAATGGGTGCTTGGCCAGTACATTAAGCACTAAAGATAGACTTCAGGCTGGAATGACTACCGGTTGTCTCGGGCGGAGATTGCTCATTCCCTTCAACATCACATGTAACTGGGCCACCTCTGGACTATCCCTGTTGGCTAGACAAGGGATAACTGATGCCAAAGCTGACTTGTATCCAGCAATTGTGACGGGAGCTAGTCCTGTAAAGAACAGCTCACAGAGAAAGTCTGCTATTTGCTGAATAGTGGATTGAAAGGTATCAATACCCTTTTCTTCACACCAGTCTGCAAATCTGTTAACCTTGTTGTTATATGACTTGAAGGTTGACCTCCTTCTCGCAGCCGCGATGAAATCAGCAGCCTGTCGAGAAAAGCCTTCCGACGTGGAACGTTGTTTGACAACATCCACGCAGTCAATTTGAACATTTCGGGACGCTCGTGTAGGAAGCGTCCCTTGGCCTGGGAGATTATGTTCGGAATCTCGGGCAACTGCACAGGATTTTCCACCAGCAGATCTAGAAGATCCGTGAACCACGCCCTGCTCGGCCAATACGGCGCTATTAGCAGGACCAGACACGGTTCCTCCCTGACCTTCACCAATACCTTCGGTAGAAGAATGGTGGGCGGATACGCGTAAGCGTGCATCCCTCTCCAGCTTATCGCCAGAGCGTCTGTATCGACGGCATTTGGATCTGGAATCGGCGAGACATATGTCATGATTTGAGCATTTTCCTTTGTGGCGAACAAGTCCACGTTGGGTTTGCCCCAATGCTCGAAGATCCGTCGTAGAACTGGAGGGTTGAGGGACCATTCTGTTGGCAGGATTCTCTGTCTGCGAGACAAAGCATCCGCCAGAATGTTCAATCGGCCAGGAATATGAGCTGCTTTCAAAACAACCGAGTAATTCCTGCACCATTGAATCAAGTGCCACACCCTGATGCACAGGGTGGGCGACCTGGTCCCTCCTTGGCGATTTATATATGATACTACTGTCGAATTGTCCGACCGTATCAATATCACCTTGCCCCTGATCATCGGAAGGAACTCTTCCAACGCCAGTTCCACTGCCATCATTTCCAACAGATTGATATGCAGCTGACTCTCCGGGAGAGTCCATGTGCCCGAGACCTGGTGTTCTCCCAGGCAGGCACCCCACCCTTCCAGCGATGCATCCGTGTAAACGGACAGCTGGGGGTGGGGTAGGTGCAGCGAAACCCCTATTAGGAGATTCTGACGCTGTTTCCACCATAGAAGATGCGATATTATCGGCTCCAAAACTGGCACCAGTTTTGACAGGGGTTCTGTTCTCTGTTTCCACAGAGACATCAGATACAACTGGATAGGTCTTCGCATTAGAGCAGCGTACGGGATAACCTGCTCCATGGAGACCATCATGCCCAGCATCTGAAGGAACCGCCTCGCCTGAATGTGGTTTCCCACTCGAAAACTCCCGAGGATGGCTAACAGAGACACCACTCTGGGCTCTGACGGGTAAACTCTGCCCTCCTCGAGGTCGAATCGCATCCCCAAATAAACGAAATGTTGAGTGGGTGTCAACTCGGATTTCTCCTCGTTGACTATCCAGCCTAGATCTGAAAGTAACTTCAGAGTCAGAGCAGTATCCACGTTCAACCTGGCTGCCGAGTCTGCCTTGAGCAGCCAGTCGTCTATGTAGGTGTGTAGCGCCACGTTCTCTTTTCTGAGAAACGCTGTCACCGCAAGGACCACTCTTGTGAAAACCCTCGGAGCTGTCGACAGGCCAAACGGGAGAACTGTAAACTCCCATACTTGATTCTGAAACGCAAATCTCAGAAACCTGTGCCAACTCCGATTGATCGGAATGTGGAAATATGCATCTTTCAGATCGATCGATACACACCACATTCCTTTCCTCAATCCCGCCATTACCGACCTCGGTGTTTCCATCTGGAACCGAGGCGTATGGATAAACCAATTTAATGGCCTGAGATTGAGTATGGGTCTCCATCCCCCCGTGCTCTTGGGGACAAGGAACATGTTTGAATAGAAGCCTGGAGTGTTCCGGTTTGCTGGTTTTATTGCTCCCTTCAGAAGCAAACCCGACACTTCCTTTTGAACGGCTTCTAACTTGTCTGGCTCCCTTGGTACGGGTGTCCAGACTGGTGCCAAAGACAGATTTTGTGGCGGAAAGTCCCACCACTCCGGCATGTAACCCTGTGATAACCATCCCAGGACCAGACTGTCTGACGTCACACCTCGCCAAGCCTCGACGAAACGCATGAGCCTTCCACCCACCATAGACGCCTCGACGTCTAACTGGGTTGTCCGGCTCGCAGTCCGCCCCCCCCCCTTTCTTAACGAGAGAGAGTGAGAACCATTTCGTTCTAGGCACGACGGGTATAACTGGCACCGCTGTTCCTGTCGCACAGGTGCGGTCCAGGCGGATATGAAGGGAGCTTGCGTACCCTCAGGTACGCTTCGGCCCCTTCTGTCCGCCCTTTGAGGCCTTACCCTTACCCTTCCCCTTGCCCTTACCACCTCTAGGGCGGTCCGGAGCAACATTGGGGAGGGTAGGCGCCTCTACAGCCTTCCTGGGTTTCTTCGCCGGCGGCGGCTCCGAAAACCCAGCCGAAACAGACGTCGCAGTAGGCATGGCTTTCGCCTTGCCCTTATGCTTTTTCTGTTTCTTTGAAGGCTGTACTGATAGCGGCTTACCCACAGCCCCTAGTGCGTGCGCTTGCCGCACTAGCTCTAGCTGTAGATTTACCGCTAACCGATTCTGCGCAATACTGGCGGTGTCCTCTAAGAGGGCCCGCGCTTGGCCACCAAAGATGCTAGGCCCTGTCAGGGGCGTCCCAAGAAGACGCTCCTTGACTGCCGTAGCCAGACGCATATGGTCAATGACCATTTGCCTCCTGGACTTCGTCACACGCGCTTGCACCCTTGCCAATGCGTCCATTGACAGCACCAAGCCGTCATTAACGCACGATAGCGCCACAGGTGGCACAGGGTGGCCTGCCCCTGCTTCAGCCCACACCGACTGAAGTAGACGATAGGAGTGATTGACAGCGCTCATGGCTGCCCTCACACCCTCATCGCATAGGGCCAGGACTTCTTCCTGGTGTACCTGGGCCTTATCCACTAGTGCCGGACCGGGACCACCCGAACCGGCACTCTGGACGCCCAGTACCCATCGGTCATCCTCCGTGACCGACGGGACTACACCATACCTGTCGTATTCACCCCGCGGAATACGGCACCTTGCCCCCACCTCCCTGGAGGCCGCAGGGAGCTGACCCTTGGTCATTAGTTGTTTACTATAAATAGCATCCAACAAATCAATGAACCGTGGATCCAGTCCCACTGACTGGATCCGGGCCGCGGGCAAAATCCCCGTCCTAATCGACGCAACCGACGGACGGGGCGCATCTTCATCGGCCGTGGCCGAAACCACAGACGGGTCAACTCTGGCTAGCCACGCCAGAGCATCAGACCAGTCTAACTCCGAAGAAGATACTCCCGCAAACACGTCACCCGTTGACATGTTTACGGGTCTGCCAGCCATGGCCTCCCGGCCAGGAGCCACGGCTGACACGCCAGGCACTCCGCTACCACATGGTTCCGCCGCCACCCCATGAAACACTCCGGTCCATGGGGTAGGTCCGCACGGAAAACCGTACGGACCCGTAACCGTCGCGGAACCATAGCCGGCCACGGGCGCCAACGGCACCCCATGTCCGGCTGCCGGACCAGGCGAGATAGGTGAGTACCACGCCTGGCCCGGCACACCGGTTCCCCTGACGGCTGGTGACAAACCAAGCCGCGCGGAACCGGTGCACGGTAACGGATTGGCCTCAGCCGCAGGCGGAGCCGCTGACCTGGCTTGCGCCAAACCAGACAAATGGAGGCCGGTTCCGTCCAGGACGGAATCAACCTCCATATTCTCCACCTGCGGCTTCACGGGGCGCAGCAACCTCTCCTCCTCGGCCTCATCGTCTTCAGACTCCGAAGAGCCGTCACTAGACGAATAAACCGTGGAGCCGTCCTGGCGGACGGCTCCCACACCTGACGGACCGGCCACCGCTACTGGACCACCCAGAGGTGGCCGCAGAGAGACAGAACCCGTCTGGCCGAAGCCAGACGGAACCGCCAGGGGGCCGTACGAGACGGCCCCCTCGGTAACCAGTCCAGAATCCTGTCCGAAGACAGGATCCGTACCAGGCATGGGGAGAAACTGCCCCCCCCAACCTTTGGTAGCAGGGACGACACCAGCGTGGGCAGAACGCTATGCAGAAAACCCTGCATAGCCTGACCAAACCACGCCGGCGGTGCCATCTCCGCCACCTCCAGCTGGGGACGTGGAGCACCCCCACCGGCCGAACCGGGCGCTCCACGATTTCCTCTCGGACCGCCTGACCCCGCGTCAGACCCAGCCAAGTCCTTCTGGGCAAGGAACTTAACCATCGTTTCGACGGACCACACTGCACAAACATTACACCTATGATCTATATTACACAGGGCACACCTAAAACAGACATGGTCCTTGAACATTACACGGACAAACTTATGGCAGTCGTCACATGATGGCGGGGCTGGCTTGGCCTATAAAATAAGCACAAACCTACAATAAACAAGCGGAACGAGACACGGATGGAAGGCAGACAATTAATTTTCAAATATTTTGACTCATAAATTAACCGTAACCTCCCGCACCCCACCCCGCCACGTTACAACAACGATCGCATTGATTATGACGACAAGAACGCGGCGGGCACAACACACCCATAATAGATCCTACAGGATGTGTAACGGCTCCAGGAATCATATCGCATAGCATTCAGGGTATATTTACTAATCAATATAAATTATACTCCTAACGAACGCAGCACGATATGTGAAGAAAACAACAAAATGTATAATAACTGCTGTCTCACACGGTAAAACCGCAGACCACGCATCTACTCAAGAATTTTGAAACCACCGATCATTGCAAACCGATCGTGATTGCACGTAAACTTGATCATTCTAAAGTTTCCGGTACCATTTTTAGTACGCAGCACCCAGAACAAGATGCGCGATTAATGAAAAAATTTTTCTTCACATAAACATCCGAGCGACCGGGTGTGACGTCACCCGCTCGGATTCTACGGAGAACGACGTCAGCCGATATTCGTGTTAGAAATACCGTAGCAAACACCTATTTTCATATCTGCCGATCGCCTGTTGGGGTTTAAAGAAGGCGATCGTCTGGCATATATCGTTGCTAGCACACGTCCCAGATTCTATGGGGTTAGAAATTGGAACATGCGACACAACGAAATTTAGAGACCTAAGTCTTTTAACTATGGATATAAAGAACAATACAACCTGGTTATCTTGGGCGGTATTCTCCATAGTCCTTAGTTATCCTTTCAGAACACACAAACTATCACTGATTAAAGACTTAGATTCTTTTAAAAAACACTAAACTCCTTAATGCGAAAAGCATGTATTGCACTTGTTGCTATGCAAACAAGAATGAGCTCTATGGTAAACGGGTACTCGGCAGTGGGGAGCCGGGTACCCGGTTCCCAGGAGTCGGTAAAGCTTTCTAAGTCTATAATCCTAGAGCCGCTGTCAGGGCCAGCTGTATATCAGAAGTAACAGAATGGTGAGTATTGATCGAAGGAGAACCAGACTGTCTGACGTCACACCTCGCCAGGCCTCGACGAAACGCATGAGCCTTCCACCCACCATAGACGCCTCGACGTCTAACCGGGTTGTCCGGCTCGCAGTCCGCCCCCCCCCCTTTCTTAACGAGAGAGAGTGAGAACCACTTCGTTCTAGGCACGACGGGTATAACTGGCACCGCTGTTCCTGTCGCACAGGCGCGGTCCAGGCGGATATGAAGGGAGCTTTCGTACCCTCAGGTACGCTTCGGCCCCTTCTGTCCGCCATTTGAGGCCTTACCCGTACCCTTCCCCTTGCCCTTCCCGCCCCTAGGGCGGTCAGGAGCAACATTGGGGAGGGTAGGCGCCTCTACAACCTTCCTGGGCTTCTTCGCCGGCGGCGGCTCCGAAAACCCAGCTGAAGCAGAAGTCGCAACAGGCCTGGCTTTCGCCTTGCCCTTATGCTTCTGCTGCTTCTTTGAAGGCTGTCCCATTAGCGGTTTCCCCACAGCCCTTAGTGCGTGCGCTTGCCGCACTAGCTCTAGCTGTAGGTTTACCGCTAACCGATTCTGCGCGATACTGGCGGTATCCTCTAAGATGGCCCGCGCTTGGCCACCGAAGATGCTAGGCCCTGTCAGGGACATCCCAAGAAGACGCTCCCTGACTGCCGTAGCCGGACGCATATGGTCAATGACCATTTGCCTCCTGGACTTCGTCACTCGCGCTTGCACCCTTGCCAATGCGTCCATCGACAGCACCAGGCCGTCATTAACACATGAAAGCTCCACAGGTGGCACAGGGTGGCCTGCCCCTGCTTCAGCCCACACCGACTGAAGGAGACGATAAGAATGATTGACAGCGCTCATCGCTTCCCTCACACCCTCATCGCATAGGGACAGGACTTCTTCCTGGTGAACTTGAGACTTATCCACTAGTGCCGGACCGGGGCCACCCGACCCGGCACTCTGGACTCCCAGAACCCATCGGTCATCCTCCGTGACCGACGGGACTACACCATACCTGTCGTATTCCCCCCGCGGAATACGACATCTTGCCCGCACCTCCCCGGAGGCCACAGGGAGCTGACCCTTGGTCATTACTTGTTTGCTATAAATAGCATCCAACAAATCTATGAACCGTGGATCCAGTCCCACTGACTGGATCCGGGCCGCGGGCAAAATCCCCGTCCTAATCGACGCAACCGATGGACGGGGCGCATCTTCATAGGCCGTGGCCGAAACCACAGATGGGTCAACCCTGGCTAGCCACGCCAGAGCATCTGACCAATCTACCTCCGACGAAGACACCCCCGCAAACACGTCACCCATTGACGTGCTCACGGGTCTGCCAGCCACGGCCTCCCGGCAAGGAGCCACGGCTGACACGCCAGGCACTCCGCTACCACACGGTTCCGCCGCCACCCCATGAAACACTCCGGTCCATGGGGTAGGTTCGCACGGAAAACTGTATGGACCCGTAGCAGTCGCGGAACCATAGCCGGACACGGGCGCCAACGGCACCCCACGTCCGGCTGCCGGACCAGGCGAGATAGGTGAGTACCACGCCTGGCCCAGCACACCCGTTCCCGTGACGGCTGGTGACAAATCAAGCCGCACGGAACCGGTGCATGGTAACAGATAGGCCTCAGCCACAGGCGGAGCCGCTGACCTGGCTTGCGCCAAACCAGATAAATGGACAGCGGTTCCGTCCAGGACGGAATCAACCTCCATATTCTCCACCTGCGGCTTCACGGGCCGCAGCAACCTCTCCTCCTCGGCCTCCTCGTCTTCAGACTCCGAAGAGCCGTCACTAGACGAGTCAACCGTGGAGCCGTCCTGGCGGACGGCTCCCACACCTGACGGACCGGCCACCGCTACTGGACCACCCGGAGGTGGCCGCAGAGAGACAGAACCCGTCTGGCCGAAGCCAGACGGGACTGCCAGGGGGCCGTACGAGACGGCCCCCTCGGTAACCAGTCCAGAATCCTGTCCGAGGACAGGATCCGTACCAGGCATGGGGAGAAACTGCCCCCCGCCATCCTTTGGTAGCAGGGACGACACCAGCGTGGGCAGAACGCTATGCAGAAAACCCTGCATAGCCGGACCAAACCACGCCGGCGGTGCCATCTCCGCCACCTCCAGCTGGGGACGTGGAGCACCCCCACCGGCCGAACCGGGCGCTCCACGATTTCCTCTCGGGCCGCCTGACCCAGCATCAGACCCAGCCAAGTCCTTCTGGGCAAGGAACTTAACCATCATCTCGACGGACCACACTGCACAAACATTACACCTATGATCAATATTACACAGGGAACACCTAAAACAAGCATGGTCCTTGAACACGACACGGACAAACATATGGCATTCGTCACATGATGGCGGGGCTGGCTTGGCCTATAACATAAGCACAAACCTACAATAAACAAGCGGAACGAGACCCGGATGGAAGGCAGACAATTAATTTTCAAATAATTTTGACTCATAAATTAACCGTAACCTCCCCGCACCCCACCCCGCCACGTTACAACAACGATCGCTTTGATTATGACGACAAGAACGCGGCGGGCATTAAACACACCCATAATAGATCCTCCAGGATGTGTAACGGCTCCAGGAATCATATCGCATAGCATTCGGGGTATATTTACTAATCAATATAAATTATACTCCTAACGAAAGCAGCACGATATGTGAAGAAAACAACAAAATGTATAACAAACTGCTGTATCACACGGTCAAACCGCAGACCACGCATTTACTCAAGAATTTTGAAACCACCGATCATTGCAAACCGATCGTGATCGCACGTAAACTTGATCATTCTAAAGTTTCCGGTACCATTTTTAGTACGCAGCACCCAGAACAAGATGCGCGAATTAATGAAAAAATTTTTCTTCACATAAACATCCGAGCGACCGGGTGTGACGTCACCCGCTCGGGTTCTACGGAGAAACGACGTCAGCCGATATTCGTGTTAGAAATACCGTAGCAAACACCTATTTTCATATCTGCCGATCGCCTGTTGGTGGTTAAAGAAGGCCGGCATATATCGTTGTTAGCACACGTCCCAGATTCTATGGGGTCAGAAATTGGAACATGCGACACAACGAAATTTAGAGACCTAAGTCTTTTAACTATGGATAATAAAGAACGATACAACCTGGTTATCTTCGGCGGTATTCTCCATAGTCCTTAGTTAATCCTTTCACGAACACACAAACTATCACAGATTAAAGACTTAGATTTTCGTTCACAAAAAAACCCCACTAAAATCCTTAATGCAGAAAGCATGTATTGCTCTTGTTGCTATGCAAACAAGAATGAGCTCTGTGGTAAACGGGTACTCGGCAGTTGGGAGCCGAGTACCCGGTTCCCAGGAGTCGGTAAAGCTTTCTAAGTCTATAATCCTAGAGCCGCTGTCAGGGCCAGCTGTATATCAGAAGTAACAGAATGGTGAGTCTTGATCGAAGGAGAATGGTACAGCCCTTGGCACACGGAATATCGACCAGGTAAATTAATTTCCCACCCTAACGTCGGTTGTAGAAGCAAACACTGGCGTCATACAATCGACGGTTTGTGCCACCATTCTCGGAAGTTGCCGAACCTTTGATCGTATTAAGTAGGAAAGAGGCATCATTTAATTGGATAGGTGCCTGTAATACATCTTTCTTGACCTTAAGGGAAGCTCTTGTGAAATATACAGGCTTATCATTTCCAAATCTCAGTGGAAGCTCTATTTTAACTACAGATACATTGAATACATCTGTGGGAGCCATTTTATCACAAAATCAGAATGGGGAGGAAAGATGCTAACGCAACACTCAAGAAATCAGAGACAAATTGGTGTGCATATGATAAAGAATTTTATGCTGTTGTCTGGGCTGTGAGGCACTTTCGGTCATATCTCTGTGGAAAGAAGTTTACTGCGTTTACAGACCATGAACCTTTACTGAATATGCAGCCTATCAATCAGGAAAACTACTCAACCGGTCGTCGGACACGTTGGTCTATAGAGCTGAGTAGCTATAATTTTGAAATATTGCGTAAGAAAAGTGATGAACATACAAATGCTGATTGTTTATTGAGAATGCTTGAGGTAGATGTGGCAAAAGTTTATGCTACAGACTTTGAATCAACTGTGATTCGCGAGATTATTAGTATGATGACCATTGAAAGTACCCGCACTACAGCATATCAAACAATGTCTGATGGTTTAGCCTAGTATCTAAATCGAACTTTAATTGGAATGTTACGGATTGTCGGGGACAATAACCAAAAGAAATGGGATGAACTTCTACCAACAGTTCTTCTGGCTTATAGGTCTACTGTTCACTCAACTACTGGATTTACACCCCATTTCCTTATGCGTGATAGAGAGGTACAACTTCCAATAGAGGTCATGTTTGGTGATGTGGGAGAAAGGTTAAGATCATCTAGTCAATGTGTAATTCATATGAAAGAGATGTTGGGAAAAGCCTATTAGCTAGTGAGGGGCAATACGAAAATGGCGCAAAAGAAACAAATGTAATTTTCTGATAAGAAAGTTAAGAAATCATTGATTCAAGTTGAAAATTTGCATAACTGTTGGTCTGGACCTTGGACTGTGTTGAAGAAAATTACTGATGTCATTTCCCATCAGAAAAGAGGTGAAGCCCGCAAGAGGATAGTCATTCACTGCTATAGGTTTAGGCAGGGAATCGAACCCACTACTGGCGAGAGCGCCTAGCATCATAGCCCACAAACAAACGCTTCCATCTGTCAAAATACCGTAATGCCATGACTTCTTGTATAATTCCAATATGTTAAGCAAATGTGGATATTTCAGGAGTACTGATCCCGCTTGCGATCAAATGGAGCAAGCGTTCGATCATACGCACAACACATTTAGTGTTAGTTGGCGAGAATGAACCGCATGACGTGCATGTGGCACTGATACTCCAGGTGTTTAGGCAAGGGAACCAGAGCTTGCTATTGAACCCCTGGCTGTGGCCACTGATGCTCCCTGTGTGCAGGCAACGGAACAAGAAGCTGTTGCTGAACCTCTGGCTGACAATTAGCGGGCACGCATAACTCGTGCTGGTAGAACAACAACACGCCCAGCACGGTTTGCTGCTTTTATGGTGGACTGAGTGAAGATAAATGTGTAAATATCATTCTGTAGGTAGCAAGATTATGTTAACTAGTAAAATAACTGAATTTATCATTTTGTATATAAGTGTAAATCTCACTGATCATATTCGTGCACATATAACAATATACAATATGTACATATCTGTAGTGTTCAGTTGTAATTACTAATTTGTTTGTTACCAGCGCAGGGGCCCATCTTTAAAGGGGGGGGGGGGTGTAACAGAGTTGGAATTGCCGAGACGGTGATCGGTCTAACCTATTAACGATATTTAAGATCCACAGTCAGCTTGAAGGACTCACTCCGCTAACGTCATCAGTTTATCTGCATTCAGGGAAAATCGGGGGAGAAGTTGGAGAAACTGAATCAGTCGATCAGATCAGACGTTTCAGAAGTGGAGCCTTGGCTGGTATGGTATTGGCGGCTTAGTGAGTTATATCTGGTGAGTTACAAAACAATATAAATCATTCTTGCTCCTGTGTTTTAAGCATTCGATGAGTAGATGTCAGTGGCCGTTACATGTAAGTGGTTATGCTAAAGATGTGTCTTAATTAGATAGCAAGTGCATGATCACCAAACATCGACTGTCAACCGTGACACAGACTTCCCAATGGGCTCATGTTTCAAACTGATGGCTTCGGATATCTTGGATGTCGGATCATCGTCGATTTCGATATGTTTCTTCCTCAGAGCTAGTTCAACCACCCTACAAAGTTTCAAAGCGATCTGACAAACGGTTAAGGAGTTATGATCCGGAAACTAATTTTCAAGATGGCCGCCGTTGGCTGGCGGTAATCTTAGATTTCAGATCATCGTCAAATTCGATAGGTTTCCTCCACAGATCTAGTTCAATCACCGAATGCAGTTTCAAATCAATCAGATAAACGGCAACGGAGTTATCATCTGGAAACCACTCTGCCACCTGCCCGCACGCCTGACCGCATGCCTGACCGCACGCCCGACTCCCCGCCCAGATGGAAGGCACAATTACATAATACCCTGCCAATTTTTTGGCGGGGTATACAATCTAGAGTTCTATACGAAGGTCACAGTGACATTGACCTTTGAACTGATGATTTTAGTATTATTGTGCTGCATCCTCTCCATATAGGGAAATATACATGTTATGTCGAGCTAAGCCAAAAACCTAACATCTTTCAGCAAGATCGTTTACATCAATTTACATGTAATGGCAATAGTCATACCACTAAAATCTAATCACTGAATGATTAAGACATAAGAGTATGACTGATTTCTATCGGTTAATTACCTGATGCCCTTCGGTTAGTAAACAGAGAAATCATTTAAAAACGAATGCGCTTATGTTATTTCTCTAATTACTGTAACCTGGCTAAGAAAAGATATAACAGATGTTCAAAACATGTGAACACCAACACAGGTCACAAATAAAAACTCTGAATATATGGCAAAGACCTAAATAAACGCATACCTGTTAACAGAAACACGTATGACGGATTACACAAGGCAAACGCATGCCGTATGTCGGATGACGGATTACGATCACATGGAAACATGACATAATTCTTATAGCACCTCAAATGCCTGCCGGACTCTGTATGTTGCACTTCGAATGCTATGCCAAGACTAACACTTTGGTCAATAAAAATTAAATATTTGCTTATGGAATGCCATTTGCAGGCCAAGAGAAGACAATCTTTGAAAATTTACCACTGCAATGACTGAATCGAGCCGGTCATTCCAGTGATAAATTTTCAAAAATAGTCTTCTCTTGGCCTGGAAATTGACATTCCTCAAAAACACTCCAGTGGCCTGTATCGGACGTCTTCGTTAAGAAACTTAAGCCATGTTTGACGACCTAATACATGTTTGACGACCTAATGCATGTTTGCCGACCTAACGCATGTTTGCCGACCTAATGCATGTTTAACGACCTAATGCATGTTTGTCGACCTAACGCATGTTAGCCGACCTAACTCATGTTTGACGACCTAATGCAGGTTTGACGACCTAATGCAGGTTTGACGACTTAACGCATATCTGACGTCCTAAGGCATGTTTGACGCCCTAATGCATGTTTGACGACATAATGCATGTTTGCTGACATAATCCATGTTTGATGTCCTAAGGCATGTTTGATGTCCTAAGGCATGTTTGATGACCTAATGCATGTTTGACGACATAATGCATGTTTGACGACCTAATGCATGTTTGACGGCCTAACGCTGCACATTTTGACGACCTAACGCATGTTTGACGACCTAATGCATGTTTGACGACCTAACGCTGCACATTTTGACGACCTAATGCAAGTTTGACTATCTAATGCATGTTTGATGACCTAACGCAAGTTTGACGACGTAATGCATGTTTGATGACCTAACGCATGTTTGACGACTTAATGCATGGTTGATGACCTAACGCATGTTTGATGACCTAATGCATGCTTGATGACCTAATGCATGTGTGATGACATAATGTATGTTTGACGTCCTAAGGCATGTTTGATGGCATAATGCATGTTTGATGTCCTAAGGCACGTTTGACAAGCTAACATAAGTTTGACCACCTAGGGCATGTTTGATGACCTAGCGCAGGTTTGACAACCTAACGCCTGTTTGATGACCTAATGCATGTTTGACGACCTAACGCATGTTTGATGTCCTAAGGCATGTTTGATGTCCTAAGGCATGCTTCACGACCTAACGCACATTTGACGACCTAACGCATGTTTGATGACCTAATGCATGTTTGACGACCTAATGCAAGTTTGACGACCTAATGCCTGTTTGACGACCTAAAACAAATTTGACGACTTAATGCATGTTTGATGACCTAATACATGTTTGATGACCTAACGCATGTTTGACGATCTAATGCATGTTTGACTACCTGACGCATGTTTGATGACCTAATGCATGTTTGATGACATAATGCATGTTTGAGGACCTAATGCATGTTTGAGGACCTGATGCATGTTTGATGACACAATGCATGTTTGATGACATAATGCTTGTTTGATGACATAATGCTTGTTTGATGACATAATGCATGTTTTATGACATAATGCTTGTTTGAGGACCTAATGCATGTTTGATGACCTAATGCATGTTTGAGGACCTAATGCATGTTTGATGACCTAAGGCATGTTTGATGACCTAAGGCATGTTTGATGACATAATGCATGTTTGAGGACCTAAAGCATATTTGGTGGGGGCGGTGGCCGTTGGGTTGGTCTGTACTCTTTGATTGCTCTTGGTGTTTCTATTACCAAAGAGTTTAGCCACTTTATTTCCAAGCACCCCTAGCGACGAAAAAATGTTTTGTTGGTTTGTTGGCAGGCCGCGACCAAACATTTGTCTCCAGTTTTCATCAACAATGTTTCTAATATTAAACGTGTTGGATATTAGTGATAATCGGTCATCAATGTGCTCTTCTCGCGATTACCAATGTGATGCGCTGGTCATAGGGTGATATAACATTATTACTCTCTCAGAATCAGTGCCCCTGAGGACTTGTTTCAGGCCAGTAATTGTTGGCCGCATGCAGGGAACAGAAACAACTAGATTGCTGGGCCGATTTTATGTGTCATCACACACCCTCACATTCACCGCTTTAATCCTTAGACGCCCACCACCCCCACCCCACACCACCACCAACCAAACCCCCACTCCACTGGGGCGGAGCCAAATGTAAATGTCCTCCAGCACTTCGCAATCATATTGGAAACTAAATTTCGCCCAACAGTTTCGGAGGAGTTGCAATACAATCAGTTTCTTAAAGGCGTGACCCCATCGCCAACACCCCTGTTGGCGGAGCCAAATGTAAATGCCCTCTTGCACGCCACAATCATATGGATAACTCACCTACCAATTTTGGTTGAATTCGATCCAAACGGTTTCGGAGGGGCTGCATTACAATCAATTTGGCCTTTGACCCCCGCCCCGCCGCCTGGGGGCGGAGAGAAATGTAAACACGTGTTTGCACTCACCAATCATAGGGGTAAGACACAAGTCAAATTTGGTTGAATTACATCAAGCGGTTTCGGAGGAGTTGCGTTACAATCAATTTTCTACACACACATACGCACACACGCACGCGCATAGACAGACCTAATTCACACATTTCATCTAAAAACCTACAGATAACTAACTATATGAAACAATGTTTTGATGGAATCTAGAAACGGTGGTCATTTGTGCGAGGGTTTACATGCGGATTAGTGTTGCAAATGATAAACTAAAGTCTTCCAATCAAAAGTCCAAAATATTCAACAGAACATTTCTTGCACTGTGTTCAAAATTATACTAACTAACATGTTTCTGTGTTTGTTTTGGAAACATGTTATTTCTGATGTGTAGAGTTCTAATACATGCACTATATCACCGCCAGGGGAAGGAACATTAGCACGGATCTCTGACTATATACACACCTTGTTGCGTTTTCCCATATATGCCGTGAGTGTATTAGATAGTCAATAGGCGCGGGTGGCTTCGTAATCTTCCTCACTCTCTACCGATATTGTCCTGAGCCGTGGATACTAAGCATCGGCACACTCCACCTGTCATTAGCTAGGTGGTGGAAAATAGAAAAATAAAGAATTATGAATAAATATATAGCAAGATATAGTGTATGTATCGAGGTAGTGTTTAACAAGAATTCTGTAAGTATTGCTGGCATATGTCACCAAGATGGTGATATACATATTCAGAGAGTAACAACAAGAGACCCAAGGGGAGTATGCGCAGCTGCCTAACACACGCTCCTCAGCTAAGAACTTTTGCATTTATTAAGTCGAAAGGGGACATAACTCTAGTAATAATGGACGAAAACGCATGAATCTCGAAGTTGATCTGAATCATCTCATACTAAAGCAATGTACCGATATTCAGCTGAAAGACAGCCAAATCGATTGGGAGGCAAACAGACGGATGGACAGACAAAGAGCAAACCTATAATACAGGCCACCACCGTCACTCCTCATCCGGTTTTACTAGTTGGGGTCTAATAAAGCACTTTACCAAGTTTCAGTTGAACTTTTCATATGAGATTCGCGAATAAAAGTCAGGAAAGCTGATGTTTTTCGATTCCGTAAGTCGAAAGGGGCCGTGATTCCATACAAATTTGACGGAACCGTCTGAATCTGGAACTTGATCTGGGCCTTCTCATTATAATAACAAGACAAAATATCAAGTTTCTGTTACAGGAATATTTTAAAGAACGAAAAAGACTGGAAAGTTGATAATTTTGCATTCCATAAGTCAAAAGGGACGTAACTCCGTCAAAAATTGAAAAGCAATGTACGAATTTTCAGTTGAATGTGTTGAATGAAAGCGAAAAACGTTAGGAAAATCAACTGTGACATACAGACGAATGGACTGAAGGAAATTTCAATTTCCCTTTCTCCGAGAGCTAACAATACTCACCATTCTATTACTTCTGATACAGCTAGCCCTGATAGCTGGGCCCTAGGACTATAGACTTAGGAAACTTTACCGACTCCTGGAACCGGGTACTCGGTTCCCAACTACCGAGTACCCGTTTGACATGAAGCTCATATTGTTTGCATAGCCACCAAACAAGAGATACACATGGCTTGCCTCCGTGGGGCTGGGAGGATGGGTCCGTAATAGAATAGTCAGTATTGTTAGATCTCGGAGAAAGGGAAATTGAAATTTCCTTCATTCTCCTTCGATCAATACTCACCATTCTATTACTTCTGATATACACTAGATTTAGTCAGTAACCTGGTGGGAAGGGGCAAGTCATCAATTGCTACTTTTGCCCCTTGGAGAAAGAGCTATACTTAAACTTGATTAATGGAGACCTAAAAGGACCATCAAGTTAACGGAACCGAATCACATTCGCATCACTGCCCCACCCCTTTCTCCTAAGAACAGGGAGAGAA
Organism: Chaetoderma sp. LZ-2023a; assembly: GCA_034401795.1. Taxonomy (NCBI): domain Eukaryota; kingdom Metazoa; phylum Mollusca; class Caudofoveata; order Chaetodermatida; family Chaetodermatidae; genus Chaetoderma; species Chaetoderma sp. LZ-2023a. Next base: position 4,926,016 of record CM067364.1, read on the forward strand.
CTCACGAACATGCATCTCGCCTGGAAACACAAATATGCCAAGAGGGTTACCTGCTCTTTGCATATATTAGCCTGGGAATGAGCATGAATATATAAGATGAATGATCATGATATATAGACATAATACAAAAAACATGATATTTGGATTTCAGACGTGGAGCCTCCAACCATTCACTCGTCCGGCCATCAGTAACACAATCTGGTTGATATCCTTTCGCTCGACCATGTCTGCTTCTTAATTCTTTCTTACAAATGCCATAAAAGGAAGAAGAGCAGTGTGGTCATATAGCTATCGTCTGAAAACAGCTAAAGCGAGTAGATTGGCGAAGTCTGACACATCCCTCATATAGTAATCTGTGAAAGAGGACTCACAGTGCCATTGTGCAACAGCCATGATGCCCTTTAACGGAACACCATTGTAAAGGGCGGTAGAGGCGGCTATTCCTCTAACATCGTGCGCCCTTGCGCATTGCACATGGTGCCCAGTCGGAATCTCATGGGTAATCTGAATGCATTCGACTACCCAACGAGAGATAAAATCCATGGACGCGGCGCAACATGGCTTCTTATGGCAGATCCACAGATGTCTATCATTCGACCGTAACGAGTCTGTCCGTTTTGTACTAAGTCAAAGCACGGACTGGGCACCAGACACTGGCATCACGATCAAACCTACTTAATTTCGGTATAATGATCGGTTTGCCGGGATATCTCAAAGATTGAATCTTTGACATAAACTATGCTCTTGGCAGTAGACGCAGACCCTTTTCTTGAGACAATAAATCGGTCCCTCTCTGCTGAAAGTTCATGGATCACACTGCGCCTTCTAGCTGAGGAAGCTGCCAATAGAAAGACCGCCTTTAGAGTCAAATGCTTTAGACTAGCCGAATGCAATGGTTCGAAAGGGTGCTTGGCCAGTACATTAAGCACTAAGGATAGACTCCAGGCTGGAATGACTACCGGTTGTCTCGGTCAGAGATTGCTCATTCCCTTCAGCATCACACTCAACTGGGCCACCTCTGGATTATCCCTGTTGGCTAGACAAGGGATAACTGATGCCAAAGCTGACTTGTAATTGTGACAGGAGCGTGTCCTGAAAAGAACAGCTCACAGAGAAAGACTGCTATTTGCTGAATAGTGGAATGAAAGGTATCAATACCCTTTTCTTCACACCAGTCTGCAAATCTGTTAACCTTGTTGTTATATGACTTGAAGGTTGACCACCTTCTCGTAGCTGCGATGAAATCTGCAGCTTGTCGAGAAAAGCCCTCCGACGTGGAACGTTGTTTGATAACATCCACGCAGTCAATGACATTTCGGGACGCTCGTGTAGGAAGCGTCCCTTGGCCTGGGAGATTATGTTCGGAATCTCGGGTAACTGCACTGGATTTTCCACCCGCAGATCTCGAAGATCCATGAACCACGCCCTGCTGGGCCAAAATGGCGCTATTAGCAGGACCAGGCACGGTTCCTCCCTTATCTTCACCAATATCTTCGGTAGAAGAATGGTGGGTGGGTACGCGTAAGCGTGCACCCCTCTCCAGCTTAACACCAGAGCGTCTGCATCAACGGCATTAGGATCTGGAATCGGTGAGACATAAGTCATGATTTGAGCATTTTCCCTTGTGGCGAACAAGTCCACGTTGGGTTTTCCCCAATGCTCGAAGATCCTGTGTGGAACTGGAGGGTTGAGAGACCATTCTGTTGGCAGAATTCTCTGTCTGCGAGACAAAGCATTCGCCAGAATGTTCAATCGCCCAGGAATATGAGCTGCTTTCAAAACAACCGAGTAATTCCTGCACCATTGAATCAAGTGCCACACTTAGATACATAGTGTGGGTGACTTGGTCCCGCCTTGGCGATTTATGCATGATACTACTGTCGAGTTGTCCGATCGTATCAATATCGCCTTGCCCCTGACTTTTGGAAGAAACTTTTCCGAAGCCAGTTCCACGGCCATCATTTCCAACAGATTGATATGCAGCTGGCTCTCCTGGAGAGTCCATGTGCCCGAGACATGGTGTTCTCCCAGGTAGGCCCCATCCCTCCAGCAATGCATCCGTGTACACGGACAGCCGGGGGTGGGGTAGGTGCAGCGAAAACTCATACTAGGAGATTCTGACGCTTTTTTCACCATACAAGATGCGACATTATTGGCTACAAAACTGGCACCAGTTTTGACAGGGGTTCTGTTCTCTGTTTCCACATAGACATCAGATACAACTGGATAGGTCTTCGCATCAGAGCAGCGTACGGGATTACCTGCTCCATGGATATCATCATGCCCAGCATCTGAAGAAACTGCCTCGCCTGAATGGGGTTTCCCAATCGAAAACTCTTGAGGATGGCTAACAGAGACACTACTCTGGGCTCTGACGGGTAAAACCCTGCCCTCCTCGAGATCGAATCGCATCCTTAAATAAACGAAATGTTGATTGGGTGTCAACTCAGATTTCTCCTTGTTGACTATCCAGCCTAGATCTGAAAGCAACTTCAGAGTCAGAGCAGTATCCACCTCTAACCTGGCTGATGTGTCTGCTTTGATCAGCCAATCGTCTATGTAGGTGTGTAGCGCCACGTTCTCTTTTCTGAGAAATGCTGTCACCGCAAGGACCACTCTTGTGAAAACCCGTGGAGCTGTCGACAGGCCGAACGGGAGGACTATAAACTCCCATACTTGATTCTGAAACGCAACTCTCAGAAACCTGTGACAACCCCTGTTCATTGGAATGTGGAAATATGCATCTTTCAGATTGATCGATACACACCACATTCCTTTCCTTAACCCTGCCATTACCGACCTCGGAGTTTCCATCTGGAACCGAGGCGTATGGATACACCAATCTAATGGCCTGAGATTGAGTACGGGTCTCCATCCCCATGTGCTCTTGGGGACAAGGAACATGTTTGAATAGAAGCCTGGAGTGTTCCGGTTTGCTGGTTTTATTGCTCCCTTCAGAAGCAAACCTGACACTTCGTTTTGAATGGCTTCTAACTTGTCTGGTTCCCTTGGTACGGGTGTCCAGACAGGTGACAAAGACAGATTCTGTGGTGGAAAGTCCCACCACTCCGGTATGTACCCCTGGGATAACCATCCCAAGACCAGATTGTCTGATGTCATACCTCGCCAAGCCTCGACGAAACGCATGAGCCTTCCACCCACTATAGATGCCTCGACGCCTAATGGGGGTGACTGGCTCGCGATCCGCTCCCCCCCCCCTCCCTCTCCTGACGATGACGAGAGAGAGAGAGATCCATTTTGGTCTTGGCTTGGCCGGTCTAACTGGTACCGCTGTTCCTGTCGCACAGGTGATGGTCCAGGCAGATACGAAGGGAGCTCTCATACCCTCAAGTACGATCCGCTCCCTTCTTTCCGCCCTTGAGGACTTCCCCTTCCCCCCGCCCTTCCCGCCTCTCGGGCGATCAGGAGCAACATTGGGGAGGGTATGAGCCTCCACAACCTTCTTGGCTTTCTTTGCCGGAGGCGGCTGAGAAAACACAGAAGAAGCAGAAGCAGCACCAGGCTTAGCTTTTGCTTTGCTTTTGTGCTTTTTCTGCTTCTTGGAAGGATGCATGGTCAGTGGGTAGCTACAGCCCCTAGTGCGTGCGCCTGACGCACTAGCTCTAGCTGCAGGTTCACCGCCAACCGGTTCTGCGCAATGCTAGCCGTGTCTTCTAAGATGGCCCGCGCCTGGCCACCAAAGATGCTAGGGCCTGTCAGGGGCGTCCCAAGAAGACGCTCCCTGACGGCCGTAGCTGGACGCATATGGTCAAGAACCATCTGCCTCCTAGACTTGGTTACACGCGCCTGCACCCTTGCCAACGCGTCCATAGACAGCACCAGGCCGTCATTGACGCACGAAAGCGCCACAGGTGGCACAGAGTGGCCTGCCCCCGCTTCAGCCCTCACCAACTAAAGAAGGCGATAAGAGTGGTTGACAGCACTTATAGCTGCCCTCACACCCTCATCACAAAGGGATAGGACTTCATCGTGGTGTCCCTGAGATTTGTCCACCAGTGCCGGGGCGGGACCACCCGCTCCAGCACTCTGGACACCAAGAACCCATCGGTCATCCTCGGTGACCGACGGAACAACACCATACCTGTCGTATTCCCCCCATGGAATACGACACCTCACCGGCACCTCTCTGGAGGCCGCAGGAAGCTGGCCCTTGGTCATGAGTTGCTTGCTATAAATAGCATCCAGTAGCTCAATAAACCATGGATCCAGCCCAATAGACTGGATCCGGGCTGTGGGCAAGATCCCCGTCCTGATCGATGCCACCGATGGACGGGGCGCATCCTCCACGGCCGTGGTTAGAACCACAGAGGGGTCTACCCTGGCTAGCTAAGCCAGAGCGTCTGACCAGTCCGTCTCCGAGGAGGACACTCCCGTGAACACGTCACCCGCTGACATGTTCACGGCCCTACCAGCAACGGCCTCCTGGCTAGGAGCCGTTGCTGACATGCCAGGAACTCCGGTACCATACGGTTCTGCCGCCACCCCATGGAACACACCAGTCCATGGAGTAGGCCCACACAGAAAACTGTGCGGACCCGTAGCGGACGCGGAACCGTGGCCAAACACGGGCGCCAATGGCACCCATGTCTGACGGTCGGACTAGGCGAGATAGGTGAGTACCACGCCTGGCCCGGCACACCCGTCACCATGTCGGTTGGCGGCAAACCAATCATCACGGTACCGTTGCCTGGTACCAGATTGGCCTCAACCACGGGCGGAGCCGCTGCCCCAGTCAGACAGATGGAGGGCGTTTCCGTCCAGGACGGAATCGACCTCCATATTCTCCACCCGCGGCATCACAGGCCGCAGCAACCTCTCCTCCTCGGCCTCATCATCTTCAGACCCCGAAGAGTCGTCATTAGACGAGGAAACCGTGGAGCTGCCTGATGGACCAGCCACCGCTACTGGACCACCCGGAGATGGCCGCAGAGAGACAGAATGCAGGAAATGTCAATTTCCCTTTCTCCGAGATCTAACAATACTCACCATTCTGTTACTTCTGATATACAGCTGGCCCTGACAGCGGCTCTAGGATTATAGACTTAGAAAGCTTTACCGACTCCTGGGAACCGGGTACTCGGCTCCCAACTACCGAGTACCCGTTTACCATAGAGCTCATATTGTTTGCATAGCCACCAAACAAGAGAAAACTATGGGTTGCCTCCGTGGGGCTGGGAGGCTGGGTCCGTAACAGAATGGTGAGTATTGTTAGATCTCGGAGAAAGGGAAATTGACATTTCCTGCATTCTCTTTCGATCAATACTCACCATTCTGTTACTTCTGATATACACCAGATTTGATCAGTAACCTGGTGGGAAGGGGCAAGCCATAAATGCTAATTTTGCCCCTTGGAGAAAGATTTTAGACTTCAAACTTGACTAACGGAGACCTAAAAGGAACCGAATCACATTCGCGTCACAGCCCCCCCCCCCTTTTTCCTCCTAAGAAAAGGGAGAGAACTAACGAACATGTATCTCGCCTGAAAACACAAATATGCCAAGAGGGTTAACTACTCCCTGCATATTCCATGTATTAGCCTGGGAATGAGCATGAATATATAAGATGAATGAACATGATACATATACATAATACAAAAAACTCTCACTTATTGAATTACCTTATGATAATTGGACTTCAGACGTACCGCCTCCAACCATTCACCGGTTCGACCATCGGTGACACAATCTGGTTGACATCCTCTGGCCTGACCATGCCTGCTTTAGGTTCTTTTCTTACCAAAGTGAGAAAAGGGTGAAAAGCAGTGTGGTCACTAACTATCGTTTCAAAACAGCTAAAGCGAGTGGATTGGCTGAGTCTGACACATCCCTCATATAGTAATCCGTGAATGAGGACTCACAGTGCCATTGTGCAACGGCCATGATGTCCTCTAACGGAACACCATTGTAAAGGGCGGTCGAGGCGGCTATTCCTCCGACATTGTGTGCCCTTACGCCTTGCACCTGGTGCCCAGTCGCCATCTCATGAGTAGTCTGAATGCATTCGACCACCCAACGAGAGATAGTATCCATGGATGCGGCGCCATAAGGCTTTTTATGGCAGATCCACAGATGTCTATCGTTCGACCGTAACGAGTCAGTCCGTTTCTTGTACTTAGTCAAAGCACGGACCGGGCACCAGACACTGGCATCACGATCAAACCTAGTTAACTTCGGCATAATGATCGGTTTGCCGGGATATCTCAAAGATTGCCTCATTGACATAAACTCTGCTCTTGGCAGAAGACGCAGACCTTCTCCAGAAACAATAAATCGGTTCCTCTCTGCCGAAAGCGCATGGATCTCACTGTGCCTTCTAGCTGAGGAAGCTGCCAATAGAAAGACCACCTTTAGAGTCAAATGCTTTAGACTAGCCGAACGCAACGGTTCGAAAGGGTGCTTGGCCAGTACATTAAGCACTAAAGATAGACTCCAGGTTGGAATGACTACCGGTTGTCTCGGTCGGAGATTGCTCAATCCCTTCAACATCACATTTAACTGGCCACCTCTGGACTATCCCTGTTGGCTAGACAAGGGATAACCGATGCCAAAGCTGACTTGTATCCAGCAACTGTGATGGGAGCTAGTCCTGAAAAGAACAGCTCACAGAGAAAGTCTGCTATTTGCTGATAGTGGATTGAAAGGTATCAATACCCTTTTCTTCACACCAGTCTGCAAATCTGTTAACCTTGTTGTTATATGACTTGAAGGTTGACCTCCTTCTCGCAGCCGCGATGAAATCAGCAGCCTGTCGAGAAAAGCCTTCCGACGTGGAACGTTGTTTGATAAAATCCACGCAGTCAATTTGAACATTTCGGGACGCTCGTGTAGGAAGCGTCCCTTGGCCTGGGAGATTATGTTCGGAATCTCGGGTAACTGCACTGGATTTTCCACCCGCAGATCTCGAAGATCCATGAACCACGCCCTGCTGGGCCAAAATGGCGCTATTAGCAGGACCAGGCACGGTTCCTCCCTTATCTTCACCAATATCTTCGGTAGAAGAATGGTGGGTGGGTACGCGTAAGCGTGCACCCCTCTCCAGCTTAACACCAGAGCGTCTGCATCAACGGCATTAGGATCTGGAATCGGTGAGACATAAGTCATGATTTGAGCATTTTCCCTTGTGGCGAACAAGTCCACGTTGGGTTTTCCCCAATGCTCGAAGATCCTGTGTGGAACTGGAGGGTTGAGAGACCATTCTGTTGGCAGAATTCTCTGTCTGCGAGACAAAGCATTCGCCAGAATGTTCAATCGCCCAGGAATATGAGCTGCTTTCAAAACAACCGAGTAATTCCTGCACCATTGAATCAAGTGCCACACTTAGATACATAGTGTGGGTGACTTGGTCCCGCCTTGGCGATTTATGTATGATACTACTGTCGAGTTGTCCGATCGTATCAATATCGCCTTGCCCCTGACTTTTGGAAGAAACTTTTCCGAAGCCAGTTCCACGGCCATCATTTCCAACAGATTGATATGCAGCTGGCTCTCCTGGAGAGTCCATGTGCCCGAGACATGGTGTTCTCCCAGGTAGGCCCCATCCCTCCAGCAATGCATCCGTGTACACGGACAGCCGGGGGTGGGGTAGGTGCAGCGAAAACTCATACTAGGAGATTCTGACGCTTTTTTCACCATACAAGATGCGACATTATTGGCTACAAAACTGGCACCAGTTTTGACAGGGGTTCTGTTCTCTGTTTCCACATAGACATCAGATACAACTGGATAGGTCTTCGCATCAGAGCAGCGTACGGGATTACCTGCTCCATGGATATCATCATGCCCAGCATCTGAAGAAACTGCCTCGCCTGAATGGGGTTTCCCAATCGAAAACTCTTGAGGATGGCTAACAGAGACACTACTCTGGGCTCTGACGGGTAAAACCCTGCCCTCCTCGAGATCGAATCGCATCCTTAAATAAACGAAATGTTGATTGGGTGTCAACTCAGATTTCTCCTTGTTGACTATCCAGCCTAGATCTGAAAGCAACTTCAGAGTCAGAGCAGTATCCACCTCTAACCTGGCTGATGTGTCTGCTTTGATCAGCCAATCGTCTATGTAGGTGTGTAGCGCCACGTTCTCTTTTCTGAGAAATGCTGTCACCGCAAGGACCACTCTTGTGAAAACCCGTGGAGCTGTCGACAGGCCGAACGGGAGGACTATAAACTCCCATACTTGATTCTGAAACGCAACTCTCAGAAACCTGTGACAACCCCTGTTCATTGGAATGTGGAAATATGCATCTTTCAGATTGATCGATACACACCACATTCCTTTCCTTAACCCTGCCATTACCGACCTCGGAGTTTCCATCTGGAACCGAGGCGTATGGATACACCAATCTAATGGCCTGAGATTGAGTACGGGTCTCCATCCCCATGTGCTCTTGGGGACAAGGAACATGTTTGAATAGAAGCCTGGAGTGTTCCGGTTTGCTGGTTTTATTGCTCCCTTCAGAAGCAAACCTGACACTTCGTTTTGAATGGCTTCTAACTTGTCTGGTTCCCTTGGTACGGGTGTCCAGACAGGTGACAAAGACAGATTCTGTGGTGGAAAGTCCCACCACTCCGGTATGTACCCCTGGGATAACCATCCCAAGACCAGATTGTCTGATGTCATACCTCGCCAAGCCTCGACGAAACGCATGAGCCTTCCACCCACTATAGATGCCTCGACGCCTAATGGGGGTGACTGGCTCGCGATCCGCTCCCCCCCCTCCCTCTCCTGACGATGACGAGAGAGAGAGAGATCCATTTTGGTCTTGGCTTGGCCGGTCTAACTGGTACCGCTGTTCCTGTCGCACAGGTGATGGTCCAGGCAGATACGAAGGGAGCTCTCATACCATCAAGTACGATCCGCTCCCTTCTTTCCGCCCTTGAGGACTTCCCCTTCCCCCCGCCCTTCCCGCCTCTCGGGCGATCAGGAGCAACATTGGGGAGGGTATGAGCCTCCACAACCTTCTTGGCTTTCTTTGCCGGAGGCGGCTGAGAAAACACAGAAGAAGCAGAAGCAGCACCAGGCTTAGCTTTTGCTTTGCTTTTGTGCTTTTTCTGCTTCTTGGAAGGATGCATGGTCAGTGGGTAGCTACAGCCCCTAGTGCGTGCGCCTGACGCACTAGCTCTAGCTGCAGGTTCACCGCCAACCGGTTCTGCGCAATGCTAGCCGTGTCTTCTAAGATGGCCCGCGCCTGGCCACCAAAGATGCTAGGGCCTGTCAGGGGCGTCCCAAGAAGACGCTCCCTGACGGCCGTAGCTGGACGCATATGGTCAAGAACCATCTGCCTCCTAGACTTGGTTACACGCGCCTGCACCCTTGCCAACGCGTCCATAGACAGCACCAGGCCGTCATTGACGCACGAAAGCGCCACAGGTGGCACAGAGTGGCCTGCCCCCGCTTCAGCCCTCACCAACTAAAGAAGGCGATAAGAGTGGTTGACAGCACTTATAGCTGCCCTCACACCCTCATCACAAAGGGATAGGACTTCATCGTGGTGTCCCTGAGATTTGTCCACCAGTGCCGGGGCGGGACCACCCGCTCCAGCACTCTGGACACCAAGAACCCATCGGTCATCCTCGGTGACCGACGGAACAACACCATACCTGTCGTATTCCCCCCATGGAATACGACACCTCACCGGCACCTCTCTGGAGGCCGCAGGAAGCTGGCCCTTGGTCATGAGTTGCTTGCTATAAATAGCATCCAGTAGCTCAATAAACCATGGATCCAGCCCAATAGACTGGATCCGGGCTGTGGGCAAGATCCCCGTCCTGATCGATGCCACCGATGGACGGGGCGCATCCTCCACGGCCGTGGTTAGAACCACAGAGGGGTCTACCCTGGCTAGCTAAGCCAGAGCGTCTGACCAGTCCGTCTCCGAGGAGGACACTCCCGTGAACACGTCACCCGCTGACATGTTCACGGCCCTACCAGCAACGGCCTCCTGGCTAGGAGCCGTTGCTGACATGCCAGGAACTCCGGTACCATACGGTTCTGCCGCCACCCCATGGAACACACCAGTCCATGGAGTAGGCCCACACAGAAAACTGTGCGGACCCGTAGCGGACGCGGAACCGTGGCCAAACACGGGCGCCAATGGCACCCATGTCTGACGGTCGGACTAGGCGAGATAGGTGAGTACCACGCCTGGCCCGGCACACCCGTCACCATGTCGGTTGGCGGCAAACCAATCATCATGGTACCGTTGCCTGGTACCAGATTGGCCTCAACCACGGGCGGAGCCGCTGCCCCAGTCAGACAGATGGAGGGCGTTTCCGTCCAGGACGGAATCGACCTCCATATTCTCCACCCGCGGCATCACAGGCCGCAGCAACCTCTCCTCCTCGGCCTCATCATCTTCAGACCCCGAAGAGTCGTCATTAGACGAGGAAACCGTGGAGCTGCCTGATGGACCAGCCACCGCTACTGGACCACCCGGAGATGGCCGCAGAGAGACAGAATGCAGGAAATGTCAATTTCCCTTTCTCCGAGATCTAACAATACTCACCATTCTGTTACTTCTGATATACAGCTGGCCCTGACAGCGGCTCTAGGATTATAGACTTAGAAAGCTTTACCGACTCCTGGGAACCGGGTACTCGGCTCCCAACTACCGAGTACCCGTTTACCATAGAGCTCATATTGTTTGCATAGCCACCAAACAAGAGAAAACTATGGGTTGCCTCCGTGGGGCTGGGAGGCTGGGTCCGTAACAGAATGGTGAGTATTGTTAGATCTCGGAGAAAGGGAAATTGACATTTCCTGCATTCTCTTTCGATCAATACTCACCATTCTGTTACTTCTGATATACACCAGATTTGATCAGTAACCTGGTGGGAAGGGGCAAGCCATAAATGCTAATTTTGCCCCTTGGAGAAAGATTTTAGACTTCAAACTTGACTAACGGAGACCTAAAAGGAACCGAATCACATTCGCGTCACAGCCCCCCCCCCCTTTTTCCTCCTAAGAAAAGGGAGAGAACTAACGAACATGTATCTCGCCTGAAAACACAAATATGCCAAGAGGGTTAACTACTCCCTGCATATTCCATGTATTAGCCTGGGAATGAGCATGAATATATAAGATGAATGAACATGATACATATACATAATACAAAAAACTCTCACTTATTGAATTACCTTATGATAATTGGACTTCAGACGTACCGCCTCCAACCATTCACCGGTTCGACCATCGGTGACACAATCTGGTTGACATCCTCTCGCCTGACCATGCCTGCTTTAGGTTCTTTTCTTACCAAAGTGAGAAAAGGGTGAAAAGCAGTGTGGTCACTAACTATCGTTTCAAAACAGCTAAAGCGAGTGGATTGGCTGAGTCTGACACATCCCTCATATAGTAATCCGTGAATGAGGACTCACAGTGCCATTGTGCAACGGCCATGATGTCCTCTAACGGAACACCATTGTAAAGGGCGGTCGAGGCGGCTATTCCTCCGACATTGTGTGCCCTTACGCCTTGCACCTGGTGCCCAGTCGCCATCTCATGAGTAGTCTGAATGCATTCGACCACCCAACGAGAGATAGTATCCATGGATGCGGCGCCATAAGGCTTTTTATGGCAGATCCACAGATGTCTATCGTTCGACCGTAACGAGTCAGTCCGTTTCTTGTACTTAGTCAAAGCACGGACCGGGCACCAGACACTGGCATCACGATCAAACCTAGTTAACTTCGGCATAATGATCGGTTTGCCGGGATATCTCAAAGATTGCCTCATTGACATAAACTCTGCTCTTGGCAGAAGACGCAGACCTTCTCCAGAAACAATAAATCGGTTCCTCTCTGCCGAAAGCGCATGGATCTCACTGTGCCTTCTAGCTGAGGAAGCTGCCAATAGAAAGACCGCCTTTAGAGTCAAATGCTTTAGACTAGCCGAACGCAACGGTTCGAAAGGGTGCTTGGCCAGTACATTAAGCACTAAAGATAGACTCCAGGTTGGAATGACTACCGGTTGTCTCGGTCGGAGATTGCTCATTCCCTTCAACATCACATTTAACTGGCCACCTCTGGACTATCCCTGTTGGCTAGACAAGGGATAACCGATGCCAAAGCTGACTTGTATCCAGCAACTGTGATGGGAGCTAGTCCTGAAAAGAACAGCTCACAGAGAAAGTCTGCTATTTGCTGATAGTGGATTGAAAGGTATCAATACCCTTTTCTTCACACCAGTCTGCAAATCTGTTAACCTTGTTGTTATATGACTTGAAGGTTGACCTCCTTCTCGCAGCCGCGATGAAATCAGCAGCCTGTCGAGAAAAGCCTTCCGACGTGGAACGTTGTTTGATAAAATCCACGCAGTCAATTTGAACATTTCGGGACGCTCGTGTAGGAAGCGTCCCTTGGCCTGGGAGATTATGTTCGGAATCTCGGGCAACTGCACAGGATTTTCCACCCGCAGATCTCGAAGATCCATGAACCACGCCCTGCTGGGCCAAAATGGCGCTATTAGCAGGACCAGGCACGGTTCCTCCCTTATCTTCACCAATATCTTCGGTAGAAGAATGGTGGGTGGGTACGCGTAAGCGTGCACCCCTCTCCAGCTTAACACCAGAGCGTCTGCATCAACGGCATTAGGATCTGGAATCGGTGAGACATAAGTCATGATTTGAGCATTTTCCCTTGTGGCGAACAAGTCCACGTTGGGTTTGCCCCAATGCTCGAAGATCCGTCGCAGAACTGGAGGGTTGAGGGACCATTCTGTTGGCAGGATTCTCTGTCTGCGAGACAAAGCATCTGCCAGAATGTTCAATCGGCCAGGAATATGAGCTGCTTCAAAATAACCGAGTAATTCTTGCACCATTGAATCAAGTGTCACACCCTGATACACAGAGTGGGCGACCTGGTCCCGCCTTGGCGATTTATATATGATACTACTGTCGAATTGTCCGACCGTATCAATATCACCTTGCCCCTGATCATCGGAAGGAACTCTTCCAAGGCCAGTTCCACTGCCATCATTTCCAACAGATTGATATGCAGCTGACTCTCCTGGAGAGTCCATGTGCCCGAGACCTGGTGTTCTCCCAGGCAGGCACCCCACCCTTCCAGCGATGCATCCATGTAGACGGACAGCTGGGGGTGGAGTAGGTGCAGCGAAACCCCTAATAGGAGATTCTGACGCTGTTTACACCATAGAAGATGCGATATTATCGGCTCCAAAACTGGCACCAGTTTTGACAGGGGTTCTGTTCTCTGTTTCCACAGAGACATCAGATACAACTGGATAGGCCTTCGCATTAGAGCAGCGTACGGGATAACCTGCTCCATGGAGACCATCATGCCCAGCATCTGAAGGAACCGCCTCGCCTGAATGTGGTTTCCCACTCGAAAACTCTTGAGGATGGCTAACAGAGACACCACTCTGGGCTCTGACGGGTAAACCCTTCCCTCCTCGAGGTCGAATCGCATCCCCAAATAAACGAAATGTTGAGTGGGCATCAACTCGGATTTCTGCTCGTTGACTATGCAGCATAGATCTGAAAGTAACTTCAGAGTCAGAGCAGTATCCACGTTCAACCTGGCTGCCGAGTCTGCCTTGAGCAGCCAGTCATCTATGTAGGTGTGTAGCGCCACGTTCTCTTTTCTGAGAAACGCTGTCACCGCAAGGACCACTCTTGTGAAAACCCTCGGAGCTGTCGAGAGGCCAAACGGCAGAACTGTAAACTCCCATACTTGATTCTGAAATGCAAATCTCAGAAACCTGTGCCAACTCCGATTCCTAGGAATGTGGAAATATGCATTTTTCAGATCGATCGATACACACCACATTCCTTTCCTCAATCCCGCCATTACCGACCTCGGCGTTTCCATCTGGAACCGAGGCATATGGATAAACCAATTTAATGGCATGAGATTGAATATGGGTCTCCATCCCCCTGTGCTCTTGGGGACAAGGAACATGTTTGAATAGAAGCCTGGAGTGTTTCGGTTTGCTGGTTTTATTGCTCCCTTCAGAAGCAAACCCGACACTTCCTTTTGAACGGCTTCTAACTTGTCTGGCTCCCTTGGTACGGGTGTCCAGACAGGTGCCAAAGACAGATTTTGTGGTGGAAAGTCCCACCACTCCGGCATGTAACCCTGGGATAACCATCCCAGGACCAGACTGTCTGACGTCACACCTTGCCAGGCCTCGACGAAGCGCATGAGCCTTCCACCCACCATAGACGCCTCAACGTCTAACGGGTTGTCCGGCTCGCAGTCCGCCCCCCCCCCCTCTTTCTTAACGAGAGAGAGAGAGAGAACCATTTCGTTCTAGGCACGACGGGTATAACTGGCACCGCTGTTCCTGTCGCACAGGCGTGGTCCAGGCGGATATGAAGGGAGCTTTCGTACCCTCAGGTACGCTTCGGCCCCTTCTGTCCGCCCTTTGAGGCCTTACCCTTACCCTTCCCCTTGCCCTTCCCGCCTCTAGGGCGGTCAGGAGCAACATTGAGGAGGGTAGGCGCCTCTACAACCTTCCTGGGCTTCTTCGCAGGCAGCGGCTCCGAAAACCCAGCTGAAGCAGAAGTCGCAACAGGCCTAGCTTTCGCCTTGCCCTTATGCTTCTTCTGCTTCTTTGAAGGTTGTCCCGTTAGCGGTTTCCCCACAGCCCCTAGTGCATGCGCTTGCCGCACTAGCTCTAGCTGTAGGTTTACCGCTAACTGATTCTGCGCGATACTGGTGGTATCCTCTAAGATGGCCCGCGCTTGGCCACCGAAGATGCTAGGCCCTGTCAGGGGCGTCCCAAGAAGACGCTCCCTGACTGCCGTAGCCGGACGCATATGGTCAATGACCATTTGCCTCCTGGATTTCGTCACACGTGCTTGCACCCTTGCCAATTCGTCCATCGACAGTACCAGCCCGTCATTGACACATGAAAGCGCCACAGGTGGCATAGGGTGGCCTGCCCCCGCTTCAGCCCACACCGACTGAAGGAGATGATAAGAGTGGTTGACAGCGCTCATCGCTGCCCTCACACCCTCATCGCATAGGGACAGGACTTCTTCCTGGTGTACCTGAGACTTGTCCACAAGTGCCGGACCGGGGCGACCCGCCACGGCACTCTGGACGCACAGTCCCCATCGGTCATCCTCCGTGACCGACGGGACTACACCATACCTGTCGTATTCCCCCCATGGAATACGACATCCTGCCCGCACCTCCCTGGAGGCCGCAGGGAGCTGACCCTTGGTCATCAGTTGTTTGGTATAAATAGCATCCAACAATTCTATGAACCGTGGATCCAGTCCCACTGACTGGATCTGGGCCGCAGGCAAAATCCCCGTCCTGATCGACGCAACCGACGGACGGGGCGCATCTTCATCAGCCGTGGCCGAAACCACAGATGGGTCAACCCTGGCTAGCCACGCCAGAGCATCTGACCAATCTACCTCCGATGAAGACACCCCCGCAAACACGTCACCAGTTGACGTGCTCACGGATATGCCAGCCACGGCCTCCCGGCAAGGAGCCACGGCTGACACGCCAGGCACTCCGGTACCACACGGTTCCGCCGCCACCCCATGAAACACTCCGGTCCATGGGGTAGGTCCGCACGGAAAACCGTAGGGACCCGTAGCAGTCACGGAACCATAGCCGGACACAGGCGCCAACGGCACCCCACGTCCGACTGCTGGACCAGGCGAGATAGGTGAGTACCACGCCCGGCCCGGCACACCCGTTCCCGTGACGGCTGGTGACAAACCAAGCCGCACGGAACCGGTGCACGGTAACGGATTTGCCTCAGCCACAGGCGGAGCCGCTGACCTGGCTTGCGCCAAACCAGACAAATGGAGGCCGGTTCCGTCCAGGACGGAATCAACCTCCATATTCTCCACCTGCGGCTTCATGGGCCGCAGCAACCTCTCCTCCTCAGCCTCCTCGTCTTCAGACTCCGAAGAGTTGTCACTAGACGAGTCAACCGTGGAACCGTCCTGGCGGACGGCTCCCACACCTGACGGACCGGCCACCGCTACTGGACCACCCAGAGGTGGCCGCAGAGAAACAGAAACCCGTCTGGCCGAAGCCTGACGGGACTGCCAGCGGGCCGTACGAGACGGCCCCCTCGGTAACCAGTCCAGAATCCTGTCCGAGGACAGGATCCGTACCAGGTATGGGGAGAAACTGCCCCCCAACCTTTGGTGGCAGGGACGACACCAGCGTGGGCAGAACGATATGCGGAAAAAGCCTGCATAGCCGGACCAAACCACGCCGGCGGTGCCATCTCCGCCACCTCTAGCTGGGGACGTGGAGCACCCCCACTGGCCGAACCGGGCGCTCCACGCTTTACTCTCGGACCGCCTGACCCCGCGTCAGACCCAGCCAAGTCCTTCTGGCAAGTAACTTAACCATCATCTCAACGGACCACACTGCACAAACATTACACCTATGATCAATATTACACAGGGAACACCTAAAACAGACATGGTCCTTAAACATGACACGGCCAAACTTATGGCATTCGTCACATGATGGCGGGGCTGGCTTGGCCTATAACATAAGCACAAACCTACAATAAACAAGCGGAACGAGTCCCGGATGGAAGGCAGACAATTAATTTTCAAATAATTTGACTAAAAAATTAACTGTAACCCTCCTGCTCCCCACCCCGCCACGTTACAACAACGATCGCATTGATTATGATGACAAGAACGAGGCGGGCATTAAACACACCCATAATAGATCCTCCAGGATGTGTAACGGCTCCAGGAATCATATCGCATAGCATTCGGGGTATATTTACTAATCAATATAAATTATACTCCTAACGAAAGCAGCACGATATGTGAAGAAAACAACAAAATGTATAACAAACTGCTGTCTCACACGGTAAAACCGCAGACCACGCATCTACTCAAGAATTTTGAAACCACCGATCATTGCAAACCGATCGTGATCGCACGTAAACTTGATCATTCTAAAGTTTCCGGTACCATTTTTAGTACGCAGCACCCAGAATAAGATGCGCGAATTAATGAAAAAAATTTTCTTCACATAAACATCCGAGCGACCGGGTGTGACGTCACCCGCTCGGATTCTACGGAGAACGACGTCAGCCGATATTCGTGTTAGAAATACCGTAGCAAACACCTATTTTCATATCTGCCGATCGCCTGTTGGGGTTAAAGAAGGCGATCGTCTGGCATATATCGTTGTTAGCACACGTCCCAGATTCTATGGGGTCAGAAATTGGAACATGCGACACAACGAAATTTAGAGACCTAAGTCTTTTAACTATGGATAATAAAGAACAATACAACCTGGTTGTCTTGGGCGGTATTCTCCATAGTCCTTAGTTAATCCTTTCAGAACACACAAACTATCACTAATTAAAGACTTAGATTATTTTAAAACACTAAAATCCTTAATGCAAAAAGCATGTATTGCTCTTGTTGCTATGCAAACAAGAATGAGCTCTATGGTAAACGGGTACTCGGCAGTTGGGAGCCGAGTACCCGGTTCCCAGGAGTCGGTAAAGCTTTCTAAGTCTATAATCCTAGAGCCGCTGTCAAGGCCAGCTGTATATCAGAAGTAACAGAATGGTGAGTATTGATCGAAGGAGAATGGTAAATATTCCTTCAATATAGCTCAAGTTATCATGCGGAAACGCAATATTACGCTATTAATTAGGTCACCGTGACCTTGATATTTATCAGTTTGACCTCAAAATCGGTAGACTTATTCCGAAACCCAAACCCAACCTCCAAACCATGTAGGGTGATGGTTGCTCAAGAATAGCTAGAGTTATCCCACTGAACGAATGAATTGAATGACCCACTGACGAATGGACTGACGGACAAAGCACATGCTATATAATACACGCCCCCCCCCCACACATATCTATATGTGTGTGTTGGGGGGGGGGGTACTTAATTTAACTGGAATCAGTTACTGCACTAGTACAACGCCTTCCACTAAAAGTAACACCTACCCGTGGTCCTGTGGTAACGACCTATCCATCACGTGACACGTACACGTGGTCCTGGGGTAACGACCTATCCATCACGTGACACGTACCCGTGGTCCTGTGGTAACGACCTATCTATTACGTAACATGTACCCGTAGTTCTGTGGCAATGACCTATCCATCACGTGCCACATACCCGTGGTCCTGTGGCAACGACCTATCCATTGCATGACATGTACCCGTGCCTGTGGTAACGACATATTCATCGCGTGACACATAGGCCTACCCGTGGTCCTGTGGTAATAACCTATCCATCACGGGACACATAGGCCTACCCGTGGTCCTGTGGTAATAACCTATCCATCACGGGACACATATGCCTACCCGTGGTCCTGTGGTAATAACCTATCCATCACGGGACACATAGGCCTACCCGTTGTCCTGTGGTAATAACCTATCCATCACGGGACACATATGCCTACCCGTGGTCCTGTGGTAATAACCTATCCATCACGGGACACATAGGCCTACCCGTGGTCCTGTGGTAATAACCTATCCATCACGGGACACATAGGCCTACCCGTGGTCCTGTGGTAATAACCTATCCATCACGGGACACATAGGCCTACCCGTGGTCCTGTGGTAATAACCTCTCCATCACGGGACACATAGGCCTACCCGTGGTCCTGTGGTAATAACCTATCCATCACGGGACACATAGGCCTACCCGTGGTCCTGTGGTAATAACCTATCCATCACGTGACACATAGGCCTACCCGTGGTTCTGTGGTAATGACCTATCCATCGTGCGTCACATAGGCCTGCCAGTGGTCCCGTGGTAATGACCTATCTATCGCGCGACACATAGGCCGATCTACCCGTGGTCCTGTGGTAACGGATTCGAATCCTGCCTCTAGCTGATGAGCACCAATACTACATAATATATGAATCAAGTTTTAGCTATGCCCCGCCCATCTCTAGTAAGCTCCACCCACGCTTTGCCCGTACTGAAATCGATCGATCCCTGCACTCCCTGAATCTCAATTTCCAGAAAACTATACAGGTAAGCTGTTGAATATTTCGAAACTAATTTTACTGGCCGCTGTTGCTGTCTAGCGCCCAGTAAAATTAGTTTCAAAATATTCAACAGTATGTTTATTTAAAAATATTAAAGACATTTCGTACAACTTGATGGCCTATTAAGCATTTATGAGACTAAATCGCGTCATTTTTTACGTAATTTGTTGGGATCAATTTATATACTTTGAATCCTGATATCCTAGAATCTATGGCACCAAACACCATCCAGTCCAATTCGTTTGAACATATTCAACACACTGATTATTAAATAATAAAGACACACATTCGTACACTTTAGGGATTATTCAATGTTCCTGACGGAACTAGACACGACATTCACTACACATTTTGATTGTGACGTCAGCCTATATGTGACGTAATTGATTACGACGTGATAAACATGAGGTGAGGGACATATCAAATCTATCAACTGATTCACATCGATAATCGTTTCATGTTATAGAGCGAAGAATTATTTGAATGATAAGCAGATTAATACAGTATCAATTGATCAATCCATTTTATCGACCAATCATATGACTTCATGATCAACGTCACATGTAGGATGACGTCATAATCAATTATGTCATGAATGATGTAAAAATTACGGCCGCTATGAAGGCTTAATAATCGCAGAATTGCATGTCTTTGCTAATTTAATAAACATGCTGTTGAATATTTTGCAAATAATTTGATCATAGGCGGCAACAGCGCCAGTCAAATTAGGTCAGCATGTTCAACGGCTTACGTGTATTTTTCTGTAAATTGAGATTCAGCAGTGTCGCGTTAGATCGGTCCCAACACGGTAAAAGCGTGGGTGGAGCTTAGCTTGACATGGGCGGGGCATAGCTAAAAGTAGATTCCTCAATTATCGGTATACTGGTATAATTGCATAATGGATAGGCCTAAATTTTTTAATATTTAAATAATAAGTTTAACTCTGCAAATCCAGTAATCCACGTGTTTTGCTGTCTTCAATTCAAGGGTACTCGTGATGTAGACCTTTATAATATATTTAAAGTAATTTGACTACAAGTTGCATTGAGCAGCAATCATTCATAGGCCTATATTACAGTAAAATTAGTTTTAAAATATTCAACAAAATATTTCACCTATTCAAATGTAGTTGTCGTTTTGGGTACAAAGGGTTAAATACCCGTTAGAACGTCATCAGTCAGAATATAGGTCATCACCACCACCACCGCCACCGCCACCTTTCATGAAATATCTTGACAAACCGATGGGTTAATTAATGAAAGTAGCATTTTGAGTACTTTGGGGGTGCAGTTGACACGCGAATGGTTAACTATTCAGTATTAACCCTTTCTTGACGAATCCGGCCAAAACCGGCCTATGCAGTTGTCATATAGAATGTCCGTTTGCAGGCCAAGAGAAGACTATTTTTGAAAATTTACCACTCGAATGACTGGCTCGATAACCGAGCCAGTCATTCCAGTGGTAAATTTTTAAAAATGGTTTTCTCTTGGCCTACAAATGTAGACTCAATAAGCAAATATTTTGATTTTTTGAACAAATTTAGTCAGTAAAGGGTTATTGCCCTGTAAGGTAAAGTGGTCATTTATTGCATTCAGGTCCGTCTCTGCGTGTCAGTCTCAGAGATTTGCCTAAAAACTGATGATCTGACTAAAATGTTAACGCCATAACAGGATTCCCAGGCGTTGGCCATGACTAGGATTAAAACCCCCAGAACGGATCGGATCAAATTTTGGATCTATGGATATCTCGGAGACTAAGTCTGATGTGACTCAAATTTTAACTTGCACGGGGAGGTGGGTGTGTGTGTGTCGGCGACCTTGCCATGTTCAAAACTCCTGAAAATCCGTTGTAGTTGTCATTAAATGTGACAAGAAAATGTTTCGGCTGTCTCCTGTTCATCACATTGACCTTCGACCTTGTGACCTCCATGTTATCATGCTGCTTCCTAACATTATAGGTAACCATGCATTAAAGGGCTTTTTCCAATAGGATTAACCAATCCTGAAGTATAAAGGATCTGCTGAATGGAAACACTTACGGTTGAAAAAGCAGAGGTCAAATAGCACTATTAGAATAGCCTTGACCTTTGACCTGGTGACCTCCATGTCACCATCATGTAATCTCTTGGCAAATGCAGCCATGTACGCACGTTGTGTTCTATTAGGGCTAAGCAATCCCGAAATGTAACATGATAAGTTTAAAAACTTAACATTGAAAAATAACAACGCCTTGTAGAGGTCAAAATGTCATGGACCTTTGACGTTGTGACTTCAGTGCCAGCGTACTGCCTGCTAACATTATAGGTAACAATGTCCCCAAGTTTAGTTCCAATGGGATTAAGAAATCCTGAAGGATAAGCCGAGAAGTTTTGCTAAACGCAAAAAACTTAAAATTGAAAAAGCAGAGTTTTGTATCAAGGCCACAGGGGCCTTGACATTTGACCTTGTGACCTCAGTATCACCATGCTGCTTCCTAACAGCATAGGCAACCACATAGCCAAGTCTGATTGCAATAGGATTAATAGATCCTGAAATATAAGCTGAGAAGTTTTGCTAAATGCAAAAACTTAACATTGTTGACGCCGTCGTCGTTGTTGCCGTCGCCGTCGGAAAAGTTACACATATGTCTCGCTTTCTGTTTCGCATGCGAGATGAAAATTTAAGGGAGACGGTCTGCAATCTCTGATTGCTCGTGTTTAGAGTATCATCAGTTAGCAGGACATCACATCTACCCACACCCCATCCCGCCCAGTCCCGCACACGAAGCCCAGCCAAAGTCAGGGATTCTCACAACCATCACCCGCATCCCGAAGCCACACCACACCAAAGAACAAAGAAAAGCGTGATGATGTAAGGCGCATTATGTGCAATATTCAGACCAAAAAAATACCAGCGGGTATATTGCAGCCGCATCCGTCCATTTGGCCGTCCGGCTATCTCCTCTGAAACCTTTTGTCCGAATTCAAATAAATCTGTTATGACTTACCCAGATGATTGCGGATTGTGTTTTTGTGTGACCACTTATACATTAGGCTCCGTCTCTCCCACCCACCTCAACTCGCCACCTCCACTCCACGTTCGGAGTGTGTGTGGCGGGTGGGGATTGGCTTAATTGGATTAGTGTGTGTGCGCGCGCGCGTGCGAGCGTGCGTGCGCGCGCGCGTGCGAGCGTGCGTGCGCGCGCGCGTGTGCGTAGTGGGTGGGGTGGGGGTGGTGATGGTAAGGAGGGTGTGTGGTGGGGTGGGGTAGGGGGAGGTCAGGAGCACCAATCGGAAAGAATTCAACCAAATTCGGTATTTGAATTATAACGTATGAATGCGGAATGTGAGCAACGTTTACATCAGGTCCGGGGTGTGTCCTAGGTTTCGGTGGATTGTGTGGAGGATGGACCGGGTGAGGTGGGGTGCGGTGGGGTGCGGTGGGGTGCGGTGGGGTGCGGTGGGGTGGAGTGGGGGTGAGAGGTGGCGAACTGGGTGGCGGGAGCGAACTTCCAATCCAATTATATTCAAATAATGCAACTGAACATGTATTACATCTTTCCGCTTTTGTTTTAGAAGCGAGTTTACTTGTTTGTGAGCTGCAATCATGATACTGCGCTTCAACTGCATTCTTACCTGTATACCTGTGAGGTTTAAGATTTTGATTTCAATGTTTCTCTGGACACTCAGTTCACGTGAAATACGATGTTCCCTGCACGAATTAACAACGCACCGAGTTGTCGTTTATATCACTTGACTGGAAACCTCTCTAACACGCGTAACCCATGAATCGAATAAAATATACCTTACATTGCACACTAAGCTAACAAATAAATACTCAAAGAAATATAGTCTAACAAAGTCAAACAATAAACAAACGAACGTACGAAAAATAAACTTACAAAATTATCTAACACAAATGCATGTCAACATGCTTTCATATGGATATATCAGACAGCGACATTTTGAAGCGTGTTGGGACATGGAACTTGGTTCTTTGCTTCTCATATGGACGTTGTAAAACGCGTCCTGATAGGATAATACCGTGTTACGTCATTGATCGATGCGGTATGCACGTGAGAATATAGGCCGTCGCGAAGACATTGAAACTGACATTGATGGACAGGGGGTGTATTTCGCTTTTTCTGGGCCGCATTACACTCTCTATATTGGAGATTTACATTGTGTGGCCTGGCCCGACCTACCACCCATTACAGGCGTCCAACTCCACCCCTCATTCCGTAATATTAATACCTGAGACACAAATGAACGCAAGCAACCATGGAAGGGCGTAAATCCTGGAATCGAGCATCGTCCTATTGCACGATCCTCGCCCTCCCACTCCGTTCCCGTGAGCGGCGTAGCTATGTGAGTGGGAATCCAGGACAAAATCTCACCGGACAAAATCCCACCGGACATAATCTGACTGGACAAAATCCCACCGGACATAATCCCACCCGGACATACTCCCACCTGGACAAAATCCCACCGGACATAATCCCACCCGGACATAATCCCACCTGGACAAAATCCCACCGGGCATAACAACACGTGGACAAAATCCCACCGGTCATCATCACACCTGGTAAAAATCCCACCGGACATAATCCCACATGGACAAAATTCCACCGGACAATATCTCACCCGTACATAATACCAATTTGTAAAATCGCTACCATTGACTTATACGATAGTAGTAGTAGTAGTAGTAGTAGCAGTAGCAGTAGCAGTAGCAGTAGCAGTAGCAGCAGCAGCAGCAGCAGCAGCAGCAGCAGCAGTAGTAGTAGTAGTAGTAGTCGAAGTGAACGCACTCGTTTATTTAGCCCTGCAATTGTTGCCCGAATTTGCTAGTTTCTAGCTCGGCCTGAATTTGCTAGTTTCTAGCTCGGCCTGAATTTGCTAGTTTCTAGCTCGGCCTGAATTTGCTAGTTTCTAGCTCGGCCTGAATTTGCTAGTTTCTAGCTCGGCCTGAATTTGCTAGTTTCTAGCTCGGCCTGAATTTGCTAGTTTCTAGCTCGGCCTGAATTTGCTAGTTTCTAGCTCGGCCTGAATTTGCTAGTTTCTAGCTCGGCCTGAATTTGCTAGTTTCTAGCTCGGCCTGAATTTGCTAGTTTCTAGCTCGGCCTGAATTTGCTAGTTTCTAGCTCGGCCTGAATTTGCTAGTTTCTAGCTCGGCCTGAATTTGCTAGTTTCTAGCTCGGCCTGAATTTGCTAGTTTCTAGCTCGGCCCGAATTTGCTAGTTTCTAGCTCGGCCCGAATTTGCTAGTTTCTAGCTCGGCCCGAATTTGCTAGTTTCTAGCTCGGCCTGAATTTGCTAGTTTCTAGCTCGGCCTGAATTTGCTAGTTTCTAGCTCGGCCTGAATTTGCTAGTTTCTAGCTCGGCCTGAATTTGCTAGTTTCTAGCTCGGCCTGAATTTGCTAGTTTCTAGCTCGGCCTGAATTTGCTAGTTTCTAGCTCGGCCTGAATTTGCTAGTTTCTAGCTCGGCCTGAATTTGCTAGTTTCTAGCTCGGCCTGAATTTGCTAGTTTCTAGCTCGGCCTGAATTTGCTAGTTTCTAGCTCGGCCTGAATTTGCTAGTTTCTAGCTCGGCCTGAATTTGCTAGTTTCTAGCTCGGCCTGAATTTGCTAGTTTCTAGCTCGGCCTGAATTTGCTAGTTTCTAGCTCGGCCTGAATTTGCTAGTTTCTAGCTCGGCCTGAATTTGCTAGTTTCTAGCTCGGCCTGAATTTGCTAGTTTCTAGCTCGGCCTGAATTTGCTAGTTTCTAGCTCGGCCTGAATTTGCTAGTTTCTAGCTCGGCCTGAATTTGCTAGTTTCTAGCTCGGCCTGAATTTGCTAGTTTCTAGCTCGGCCTGAATTTGCTAGTTTCTAGCTCGGCCTGAATTTGCTAGTTTCTAGCTCGGCCTGAATTTGCTAGTTTCTAGCTCGGCCTGAATTTGCTAGTTTCTAGCTCGGCCTGAATTTGCTAGTTTCTAGCTCGGCCTGAATTTGCTAGTTTCTAGCTCGGCCTGAATTTGCTAGTTTCTAGCTCGGCCTGAATTTGCTAGTTTCTAGCTCGGCCTGAATTTGCTAGTTTCTAGCTCGGCCTGAATTTGCTAGTTTCTAGCTCGGCCTGAATTTGCTAGTTTCTAGCTCGGCCTGAATTTGCTAGTTTCTAGCTCGGTCTGAATTTGCTAGTTTCTAGCTCGGCCTGAATTTGCTAGTTTCTAGCTCGGCCTGAATTTGCTAGTTTCTAGCTCGGCCTGAATTTGCTAGTTTCTAGCTCGGCCTGAATTTGCTAGTTTCTAGCTCGGCCTGAATTTGCTAGTTTCTAGCTCGGCCTGAATTTGCTAGTTTCTAGCTCGGCCTGAATTTGCTAGTTTCTAGCTCGGCCTGAATTTGCTAGTTTCTAGCTCGGCCTGAATTTGCTAGTTTCTAGCTCGGCCTGAATTTGCTAGTTTCTAGCTCGGCCTGAATTTGCTAGTTTCTAGCTCGGCCTGAATTTGCTAGTTTCTAGCTCGGCCTGAATTTGCTAGTTTCTAGCTCGGCCTGAATTTGCTAGTTTCTAGCGCGGCCCGAATTTGCTAGTTTCTAGCGCGATTTTGTAGATAAATTTTATACATATATTTCGTATTAGTATTTCCTTTCAAACTTTATGTTTAATTTGTAAATTCTTGTCTTGGTTGGAGCGCATTTTGTGTCTCCATTTTCTAAAGGCACTCCTCTTAGCTGGCGGTTTCAGCCATTTAATAGGTCGCCTCTTACTGTGGTCAATGTAATACTTTTCTCCCCGCACCAGTACGCTATTTATATAGTTCGTTGGCTACCGCATTATATTTGGCAAGATCGCTTGAGTGAGTGGATTTAATTCCTTTGTCATTTGTAAGCGCAAGCCTAGTACTTTGATTATATAAATCTTTATAGTCAGTTGGCTGTCCCCGGTCAACTCGAACAGATTAACAAATATATGTCTGTAATATGTTAGTATGCATTAGGGAACCACTTTAATCGGTTAGGTGTTAGTGAACCACTTATAAAGTGGTTCAAACTAACAAATATACGACTGTACTCTCTATTCGTATATTTGTTGGTAGACGTCAGGGTTTCAAAAGGGGACACTATTTATTTAGGCCTGTAACTACGAAAGGCGCTTAAGGCGCCAGACGCGTGTAAATAGGTAAACGTTGTCTAAAGTCTGCGCTTAAATTTAAACGGTAATTACTAAGCTCGTTTATCATTAAGCGTGCCTAAACTACGGACTAAGTTTAAATGCTGCTTAGCGGAGAACAATAGAATTCCTTAAACATGGTCAGGGGGTTGTTTAAGTTGTGAATTGCATGTTACCACATCATTTGAAAGTGATAACTACACGTGGATATTTGAAAAGAACGTTTAAGATTTTCTCATTGGGTTCGGGTTACACTGTACATTCAGGCATGACATATTTTTATAGCGGCTGCGGCAGTAGCAGCGGCAGTGGCAGCAGCAGCAACAGTAGTAGTAGTAGTAGTAGTAGTAGTAGTAGTAGTAGTAGTAGTAGTAGTAGTAGTAGTAGTAGTAGTAGTAGTAGTAGCTGAGGGGGCGGCGGCGGCGGCAGTAGTAGTAGTAGTAGTAGTAGTAGTAGTAGTAGTAGTAGTAGTAGTAGTAGTAGCAGTAGTAGTAGTAGTAGTAGTAGTAGTAGTAGTAGTAGTAGTAGTAGTAGTAGTAGTAGTAGTAGTAGTAGTAGTAGTAGTAGTAGTAGTTATCCGTTGTAGGTGTATGGATGCACTTCAAATCTTTGATCTGGCGCAAGAGGAGGCCAACGAAATTGAAGACGAGAATCGTCAACATGTCATTCGTGTCTTTATGGACAGGGTAAATCCGCTCGAATCTTACGAGGAAGACCAGTTTATTAAGCGGTTTCGAGTTACGAAAACCTCATTTAATGACATCCTTGCACTTTTAAGATTAGAGTTTCAACATCCAGCTCGGAGAAGCTGTGCACTTCCTCTCAGCTCCCCAATTAGTGTGTGCCCTGCGTTATTTCGCATGTGGAGCGGTTCAGATTATGGTCAGCGACACGTCTGTAATCTTGCAACATACCTGTGGACAAGCCATTCACAGAGTTGCTGCTGTTATCTGAAGGGACGTTTTAAGACCTTTCCTCAGACGGCCAATGCTAGGCAATCTGTGATACGTGGATTTCACCAAATAGCAGGATTTCCTGGCGTTGTTGGAGCAATTGATGGAACACACCTCCCTATTGGAAATCAGGGTGGGGCCGATGCCCAGTTATTCATGAACTGAAAGGGCTATTACAGTTTAAATTGTCAGTTCGTTTGAGACCACCAAAGGTTGTTCACCAACCTAGTTTGCCGGTGGTGTGGTTCAGCATATGATTCACGGGTTTGGAATGAGTCTTCATTGTTCAATAGATTCAACACGGGTGAACTCTCGGGAATTCTTGTGGGGGAGGCAGCCTAAACATGCTGCCCATTTCTGCTGATCCTGGTTCGTCAAGAGAGGACGGAGGCTGACAGGCAGTATAATATTGCACATCGGCGAACACGCTCCCTGATCGAGAATGATTTTGGCATTTGAAAAAGGCGATTCCCGTGCGTCGGTTATGGAAATCAGTTGCGTTGTTCTATAATTACCAACATAATTGTAGTGAGATATAATGCCAATGTTTATAAGAAAAGAAAGATGGCATATTCCCCTGACGGAAATATTTGCGATGACCTTGATTTTTGACCATTTCAATCGAAAATTAACAACTTTGTTTGGACAACCAAACACAAACTTGAACCAAAGTTTTAACAAATTCATTTACTATAGAATTTTTGTCCGGATGTCTGTTTTAGACATAATCTATAGCATCTATTCCTTAGACACGCAACCAGATAACATGTATATAAGTGTGGTAAAGTGCTAAACAGACAGGCAGACAGACAGACAGACAAAAGACAGACAGATGGACGGACGGACGGACGGACGGACAGACAAACAGACAGAGAGGCAAGCAGGCAGGCAGCCAGGCAGGCAGGCTAGCAAGCAGGCAGGCATGCAGGCAGGCAGGCAGACACAATGAGCAATACACTGATTGCTATGTCACACCACCACCACCACCATCATCTACACGGGGTGGGGATGTGCTAATAAAGGCAATTATATCCGTTTTGAAAAGAGCATTTGCACCCACACATTTGTATATATCTTTAGTATGACAACAGGTATCAGACAGACATATGGATTGACAGATGGACGAACTGTAAAACAAAAGTGGACGCTGATAGTTATATTATCCGCCTTTCGCCCTCGAGGATATAAGTCCGTGTGGTGTGAAGCGCAAAGATCCCGGAAATGTTAATACCAATGTTTAATAAAGTAAATTTTCATCTTATTTTGCATGGATCATAACATGGCAATAATCGTGGCAGCAGCATGTCTTCATAAATTGGTCATCCGACGACAGGATGAATTAGCAGACGACGGGAAGAAATTGTTGAACATGTTGAGGATGTTCAGCCTGCTACCGTAGAAGGAAACGTAAGGAGTGCTGTTTTCCGTGACAGATTTATCCGAGAGAACTTTGACCGAGTTATTAGTTTATTTAATAATATCTTTACTGCCATTACTACAAATCTAGCATGATTTTGCTTTCCTACCAGTAGTGACAAAAACAGCTAAAACATTTTTATGAGATCGTCTTGAGCAAAATGTCACTACTACTACTACTGCTACTACTACTACTACTACTACTACTACTACTACTACTACTACTACTACTACTACTGCTACTGCTACTACTACTACTACTACTACTACTACTACTACTACTACTACTACTACTACTACTACTAGTACTACTACTACTACTACTACTACTACTACTACTACTACTACTACTACTACTACTACTACTACTACTACTACTACTACTACTACTACTACTACTACTACTACTACTAGTACTACTACTACTACTACTACTACTTCGTTGTCTCTTTTCGTTAGTCATGCCGAACACGTTTTTTGCCAAACGCAGGTCGATCACCTATACAGGAAGTCGCATACGGGTAATAGTCCAGTAAAACTACAAATTAACCTAGAACAAATTGCAATAGAATTTATTTCTTTTCTGCGGCATTCATGGGACTGCCAGGTGTCACATATCAAAAGTCCTCCAAAATCCCTCGATGGGAAAGTGGGTAAATTCGCATATTTAGCTACCGCCATTATCCGAATAATGAAACTTCCCTTACCTGCTTCATTCCGCAAATAAACGAGGTAGAAATGTTGTCTAAGCTCTGAATTTCATGGTCACGGAAGACAGTAAGCAATTGGCAATATTGCCTTGAACCACGTGTACAAATTCTCCAAACCACAGATTAAATATGGTTGTATGCACAGGGCCGGGGTAATTTAAAAAAATTATATTTAAAGTAAGTTTAATTTTGTTTTTCGCTTTTAAAATTTTATCTAAAATAAATTGCATTTTAATTTTCACTTTTATCTCACAATTTGAATAGATTTCTATACAATTCAATCAGAATATGGACATGGATTTAGATACAAGCGTTATTTGTAACCAGAGCCTAGAAAATGGCTCACAAACTGTTAAGCTTCGAGTTAAAGGCTGTGACGGTATTAACAATGCTAGCAGAGCCCGTGAAAGCGATGTCATAGCTGAAGTAGGACAGAGGGTTCATGTAAAATGTCGACGGGAGTTCATTGATCCCAAGCGGATTGCCCGTGACGCAGAGAAAATTGAACAATCTCCGCCACCCATGTGAACACTCCGTTCAGAAAGTCCAACATTCAATTTTAGTGAACATTGTTTGCTATGCGGATACCCTGCAAAAATGCAAGATGGAAAGAAACGTGGCTATGATATTTATCCAGTAAGTACTCATGACTTTCAATGTAGTATCGCCGAGGCCTGTGAGCAGAGAAAAGACGAATGGGGCAAACTTGTAGCTGGGCGGCTTGCCTTCACGCCGGATTTATGCGTTGTCAATGCAGTAAACCATCAAAGCAGCAGCGTAAATTTTCGAACCATGAAAAATATCCCTCAGCTGCACTCATCTTGCTCATCCCAAAAACATGGAAGGCCAGAAGACTTGGACAGAGTAAGAGCATTTAGTGCGACAATGGCATTTCTTGAAAATAATGATGATGAGCAGCTGACCCTGCACGACCTCGTTAATAAAATGCAAGAGTATCTCGATGATAAAGAGAATAAAGCATACAGTACAAAATACATGCAGGATAAAATAAAAGATAATTATGGCGATGAAATATTTATTAGCACTGTGAATGGTAAGCCAAACGTTGTTACCTTTCGTTCTAAAGCATCTACTATTTTGACTGACTTCTATAAGGAACAGAAGAGAAAGGATTCCAAATCAGAGAGCATGCTAATCATCCAGACAGCTGCCAAACTGCTTAGACACGATATTAAGTTAATTGATTCATGCACATCATCTGAAAGCTATCCATCAAGGGAGCAAATGAGCGACCCAGTAAAGGCATTGAATTATTTACCTGAGACACTGCGGGAATTATTGCGGATTTTGTTTACTGGAAAAGACACAGAAATGAAACAGGCATCAGTTGGACAGGCTATTATGCAAGGAACTCGTCCTAGGGTTATTTTGGCACCTTTGCAGTTCGGGCTGTCATGTGAGATGCACCATAAATTTGGATCTAGATTTATTGTTGACACCTTGTACAAGCACGGATTTGGATGTTCATACGCGGAGATACAGAGGTTTGAGCGCAGTGCATCACTTCATGGTGGAGATCTACCACAGCCATTATCAGGCGAGTTCATTCAGTTTGTTGCCGACAATGTGGATCACAATATTTGCACAATAGATGGGCATAATACATTTCATGGAATGGGAATCATTGCATCTGTTACACCAGGAAACCTTTCGTGCAAACTTATTCCAAGGATAAATGTAACATCTGAAGATATCAAGCAAGTTGGCAAGATCTGTATCAGGAACTTTGAGTCTCAGCATACCAGGAACTTCCCATTGACCTTTAAGGAGTTAACTGCGATGGAACAAACAGACCCAACAGCTGACATTGACATCCTCTGGGATTTCTCTTTGTTTCTGCGTTCAAGGAGACAGTCATGGTCTGGCATGATGCAAACTGTTCACCAAGGAGTTTATCCAGGTAAATCGTCTGTTATTTTCCTTCCGATGATAGATCTAGAGCCAAGTAACATGACCTGCATCTTTTCCACTTTGACTTATGTTTGTGATAAGGCAAACCGATACCATGTTGCACCCGTGATTACATTTGATCAGCCCTTATTTTGGAAAGCTATGACTATCATAGAGATTGAGCCGAGCTGGAGTCCATTAAAGAAAATTATTCTAAGACTCGGAGGTCTTCATATGGAGATGAGCTTCCTTGGCTGCATTGGTCACTTAATGGCAGGAAGCGGTCTTGCGCCTATTCTAGAGGTAATCTACGCTGAGAATGCTGTCAAACACATTCTTAGTGGAAAGGCAATTTCTCGAGCAGTTCGAGGTCACCTCATGGTTTTTGCTTCTCTCAGTACAATCTTGATTGCAAATGCATACAACCTACCACTACCTACAATCGCAGATGCTGAAGTTGACACAGTAGAATATTGGAGACGATACCGACCTACTGGTGTTGCTTCTATACCATACTGATATGAATGGCTGTCAGCTATTTTTCAGACCAGAGCCAAAGCAAAATGCAAAGAAACCCCGACTGTGGAATATCAAAATGGCAAAGGAAAAACTCGGGTTCTGTTTGTGCTCACAGCTGTTATTTATCCATGCTATCCTTGGCTGTGACTCAACATCTACGCTTTATGGAATTGGAAAATCTGCATCCCTTAGCAAAATCCAGTGCTGCAAAGAACTCTCTCAAATTGCTGAAGTGTTTACAATGAGTAATGCGAATAAAGATGACGTGATAAAAGCAGGTGAGAAGGCAATGCTTATTCTATACAATGGCACTTCAATGGATAGTCTAGTTGCTTTGCGGTACAAGCGATTCAGGGAGAAGGTTGCAAAAAGTTCCAAGTATGTTGAAGCACGTGATTTACCACCAACACCAGCATCCGCAAAGTTTCACAGTCTTCGCGTGTACTACCAAATTCAAGTTTGGAGAGGAGATGCTGGAGATATGGATCCAACAGAATGGGGCTGGAAAGTTCTCAACCACCAAATGCTGCCTGTTAAGACTGACATGCTGGCAGCACCTGACGATTTACTGTATTCATTTAGATGCAGCTGCAAAACGGGCTGTGAATCAAAGAGATGCACCTGTAGAAAACATGGGCTCAGCTGCACATCCGCCTGCAAAGACTGTAAGGGTCTCAGTTGCTCGAATTCAATAACACTCATTGAGGAAGATGACTTGGATAATTGATGCAAGATGAAATTAGTAGAAACCAGGTACCTATGCCATACTATTTCATCTTAGCTTAGCTTAGAAACACACAATACCGCGACATAATAAAATATAATATGTATTGTATCAATATCAATGATGGTATTAGGTAAATTCATGCAAGTGGCATAACACAATACATTTAATTTGTGGAGAATATGTCAATCGTATTCATTTATTACTAAAAAAGTCCAAAAATACCCAGTCACACATATATTACATACCGGTTTTAAAGAAATAAAGAAAAATTGATTTTTCAGGTGAAATGGCCCAAATCTGGTAATAATTATGCAAATTTTACCCTTTCCCCTATTGGAATTTTGGAGGACTTTTGATATGTTGTACATGATGGCCCCCTATACACTGGGCGAGGTAAAAAAATTATGTTGCAATTTGTTCCGGGTTAAAATATTTTTGGCCTAGATTGACTGGACTATAAACGTTGATGCGGGAACAATAGCCAAGCGGGCCATCACGTACTCGCTTAATCGCGTGTAACTAAACGTGTGTTTAAGAGATTTCGTAGTTCCCACTTAAAACAGTGGTTTAACTATACGCGTGCAAATGATTTTTAGCCTCGTCTAAACCTAGTACGCGTATAAAGATAAGCGGCCTTTGTAGTTTAGCTCTTTCCCCGACGTCTTGGTGTTATATGTTTGTATTATATATTGGAGTAGTATGGGTTTCCTCTTTTTATAAAACACCATGGCAACCTATAAGCGTACCCTAAGCCTTAAGATAACAACTAAGGGGTGGGGTGTCAATGCTATCGACGTGTATCATGGGTTAAAGGACGTCGTTGGCGCGGGACCTGCTGCTTTGCAGGGGCTTATCAATGTTTCTAAAACTGTATGGAATGTAACAGTGTCAAATGAGGGGGTCTAGGAAAAGCTTCTATAAGATCTTCTTGTTGTAAAAGGCCAAGTTTGTAACGTAGAGGAAATCGAGTCAGATAGGATGCTAGTGAAGATGAAAGTTCGACTAGAAATTCCAGATGACAGAATCATGAATGAACTCAAGAAGTATGGCAAAGTGCAAAAGATTGAACGGGAAATGTATCCCTTTGACAGAACGCTAGAAAACGGTGTAAGACACATCTGGTTTGATAAAGTGGATAGCCCATTACCAAGCAGATTGACGCTTGATGGCAGCTTTGTCCTGCCCTTATGGTATAGAGGGCAAATTAAAGAGTGCCGGATCTGCCTCTAAGTACTGACCATTTGGCAACAGATTGTCCCAAATCGAAACAAATGTTTGCTCTGTGGTTCAATTGACCATTTTAAATGGCGCTGTCCAAAAAATCAAAACAAGCCCTCAGTACCAGGAGATAATCGGCCATTAAAGGATGCAACTGAGTCAAATGCTTCTGGCGCAATCACTACGGAAGCTGTTGTTGTAGTTCATGCCACTGAAAATGACACAAACAAATCATCACATCCTGATAAATTAACTACAGTTGATGACATTCAAGTATTAGAGGAGGGTATAACCTTAAGTCAAGACAATAATCAAAATGCGGTGGTGCCAAATGTGGCTGTAAAAGATACGCAGGAAAATTATGATCTTACAGAAGAGCCAGTTTACAATTCCTTAGAAGATGAATTAAAATTAGGACAGGATAAGTTTTGGACTCAGAAGACGGAAAGTTCAGTCGATTTTCCGCTAAGCCCACTTGATTTAAGTCAGCTTGAAGATATGGTAAATGACGCTCCTGCCAAATGTAACTTAAGTAGCAATAAGCGTCATAATACAATAGCTCAGAATCTGAGATTGAAGTAAATGATATGGATGATGATACAATGTCAGTTGCAGAATCAGATGTGTCCATTCAAACACAGAGTTCACAGATGAAAGATGAAATGGTAATGCACCGATCAGAAGGGGGTGAAGTGTTAGTGCCATATATAACGGCGAGAGGCGTGAACTATCGTCTACTACGCCGTGATTCTGATATTTTCAAATATGAATATTTGTCTGTGGTAGAACTAGGAAACATTGAATTTGCAGGCAAATTAGGTAAATGGTCTAAGAAACAAGCTAAAAAACCAAATCAAGTTACTCTAATGATGGTGGTTGTAAACATCATTTTACAAATTATGATTAGCTGCACCATCAATTGCAGAGGATTAAATACCGAATTCAAGCAGCGCCACTTGCCTGAAGAATTAGCAAATGAGAGAGTTGAGATTGCTTTTCTACAAGAGACCAAAATTCAAAAAATTGAAGTGCATGAATCTCTCAAAGATATTTCAAAAGGGCAGATTTTTTATTCTTTATCACAAGATAATAGCGCGGGAGTGGCCATTCTTATCCTGCCCCGCTGTCTCAACTATGTTGATGGTATATCGTCGTCATCAGATACAAATGGACGATGGATTTGTGTATCAATTGATGTACTAAACACAAGTTTAAATTTGATGTGCCTTTATGCGCCAACCTCTCATCAATTGCGTCGTGAATTTCTAAATGATGTTTCCCCAATAATTCAAGACAGAACGCCTGAAAACCTAATTATGGGCGGTGCCTTTAATTGCATATTAGATGAAGTTAAAGCCAGAAACGCTAGGTCTAATTTTAATGACACATCTCAAAATATTATGAAACACATCTGTGAATATAAAAGCTCGTTAAACAATTATCGGATTGAAAATCCAGAGGGCAGGGACTTTACTTGGTTTTCAACCGATGGAAAGAAAGCATCCAGATTGGACAGGATCTATGTAGAACGATCATTGAAAGGTTACATGTGTAAAACTAACATAAAACCAGTAACTTTCTCTGATCACAATATGTTTTCCATCACATTAGACAATGCTGACTGGATCAACCGAGAAGATGGATTTTGGAAACTCAATGTAGCGTTGTTACGAGATAGTTGCTATCGCAAATGTGTAGAAAGTTGTTGGAGGCATTGGGATGAAAAGAGAAGTTTGTATGAATGTGTAACAGACTGGTGGGAGGATGTTAAATCCGACCTGACACATATTTCAAGGAAATATTCCATCAGGAAAGCACGAAAAATGCGAAAGCATAGAAAGGCGCTTCAGCGGTCGGTGTGTAAAATTAATAAGAAAATTAATGATGGAGAATATAATTATTACGAACTGTTAGTTAAATCAAAAGGTAGACTGAATGAAATAGAGCAATATCAGTTTGATAGGGCCAAAATAAGGGCAAGAGCACAAATGCATACCGAGGGTGAAAAGCCTATATGTTACTTTTGTAGCTTGGAAAAAGCAGGAGGTATAGAGAAATTAATGCGCTCACTGAAGACTAATGGTGGTGTATCAATGTCCTCAAATGCAGAGATGATGGAAACAGTATCCAAATTTTACAAATCATTGTATAAATCTGAGGGAAGTGATGAAACTGCAACTAGAGAAATTTTAGCTAATATAGCGCAAAGACTTCCAGATACATGTCGCGAAAGTTGTAACCAATCACTAACAATTGATGATTTGACAAAATCCGTCAAAGGTATGAAGTTAGAAAAGTCTCCTGGCTGCGACGGGCTTCCAGTCGAATTTTATCAAACATTCTGGCACATATTTGGTCCAGTATTAGAAGAAATAGCAGCTAGCATTTTTAAGCAAGGGCATCTCCCTCCATCGATGGCCCAAGCATATGTTCGGCTTATATACAAGAGGGGTGACAGAAATAAAATACAGAATTATAGATCAATCTCTCTACTCTGTGTAGACTATAAGATTATTACTCGGGCACTAACATTAAAACTTGGCGCAGTCCTAGGCGAATTAATTGATGATGATCAAACGTGCTCTGTACCAGGAAGAACGATATTAAACAACACATTGCTTATACGAGACCTTATTCAATTAGTTGAACAGGATTGCATCCCAGCAGCAATAATAGCACTTGATAACGAGAAGGCGTTTGACAGACTTGAATGGGATTTCTTGTTTAAGTCTTTAGACCATATTGGCTTTGGTTCCAGATTTATTAAATGGGTCAATATTTTATACACTGATATAACAAGTAGCTATTTAGTAAATAATCATCTATCTGAACCTGTAGTGTTGGAACGAGGTGTTGCTCATTGTCTCCGCTTCTATTCGCCATAGCTATGGAATCGTTGGAGGCCACATTGAGGCAACGTAATGATTTTCAAGGAATATGTATACGTGGCGAAGAAAGGCCACTAAAGGTGCCTCAATATGCAGATGATACGACTGTGTTTGCAGGTAAAAATTCAGATTTGAGAAATTTAAATGGAGTATTGTCAGATTTTCAAAAGGCATCAGGGCTTAAAGTCAATAGAGACAAATCTAAGGGATTATTTTTGGGCGCTTGGAAGGTCAGAACTGACAATGTTATGGATATTAACTGGTCAGATGATGTTATAAAGATTTTGGGTATTTACTTTGGTAGAGAACAGGATGTAATAATAAACTGGGAAGAAAGGCTATCCAAGCTAAAGTGTGCATTAGTAAATTGGAAACGACGTCGCCTAACTGTATTTGGCAGAACATTTGACCGTAATAATTTAATTTTACCTGGACTGTGGTATACCGCTTCTGTAGTTCATATGCCCAAATCAGTATAGTCAAAGATCAACACGTTACTTTTGTCCTTCTTATGGGAGGACAAAGCCCATTTAGTATCGCAGTCAATCCCCACCAATGAAAAGCATGATGGAGGCCTGGATTTGGTTAATGTTTTAGCAAAGTGTGCTTCCCTAAAACTGAAATTCTTGAATAAGTTACTCACATCAAACTCATCTTGGTGAAGTGTTGCAAGGACACTTCTACAAAGGTACGTAGATCCATTTCCAGTAGATTGTTTATTTTTGTGCAATAAACTGCCACCTAGCCATCAGAAGATACCAAACGTAAATAAAGAACAGCTCGAAGCAGGGGCGGACTGGGTCTTAAAACCGGCCCGGGCATTCTACTATTATGCCAGCCCATCATTAGCCCACCTGGCCCGAAGAAGTCATTTCAAACAACACACACACGCACGCACGTACATACGTACGCACTCACACACATACACACACACACACACACACAGTCGCCATGCTATAGGGGAGTATAAGCTCAATTGGTCCTTCGTTCTTTGTTTGGACCAGGTGAGTTTATAGCATGTCGACTATCTCTGTCTGTTTCTGTGTTCTTTGAAACGACTTCTCCAGAACCACTGTGCTGTTTTTAATCAAATTTGGTGGGAAGCGTCATTGGGTCATATGGGTTCAAGTTGTTCAGCTAAATCCAATTGGCCGATTCATTTTAAAGAATCTAAATTTATGTTTGAAATAATGAAATTATATCTAGGAAATCATCTAGGGCAAGAGTAGAACCAACTTTGTTTGAGAGAATATGGCTGGCCAATGGTCTGTATCACCTGGAATTATTACCCATGTGCAATGAGTGCCAACGGTGAAAAATTGGCTTTAGCTAGAAGGCACCACCATATAGAGACATACCATGATTCCAATGAAATTTGATTGAAGGCTTTGCTTTTGACATCTTGTTAATTATTAATGAACTAGAGGACCAAGCTCTCAACCAAATTTCATTGGATTGTCTTTATGGTGGTACCTTAATGAAATAGGCTACCATATAGGGCAAGAGTAAATCATGTTATATCAAGAGAATGTGCTTGGCCAAATATATTTATTGCTCACATGGCATTGTTGTGTTTTTGGTTGTCAGAGAATAGACAAAATGAAACTAAATAAAATTCACAAAAAGGCAAAAAGCCAAAGGCTAATTTATTTAAAGTGAGCACAACTGGCACGTAAATATCATGTCAGACTAAGCGATTAGGTGCCTGCGCAGTTCACTACTTCTGGTAGCCACACCATCAATGATAGCACCAGTGTCAAGTTTGGCCAGGATCCCCTTTTCCACAGACATCAACATGAATGCATCAAGATGTTCCTGCGTCATTGTACTTCGCAAACGACTTTTGATTCTCTTCAAAGCAGAGAAAGATCGTTCACATGCCACTTGTGACACAGGCAGCGTTAATAATAACTTGTAGGCTAACCCAATGCTCTTGTAGGCATCAGTAAAGAGGTTCAACTTGAGTAGCACCTTGCAACAGCACAGAGGGCAGGCCTTACACGATTTACATGTACTCGTCAGCGTCTCATTGTCCTCTTCAGACTCGTGCTCAATGTCCTCCTGCAATGTATAAGCATTTGCTACTGATTGTTTTAGTGTCGACCACTGCTCTCCAAGGCTTCTTAGTTCAGTTCTTAATTGTTCTGCAGTGATACCATCATCAAATCTCAGCAAATATGTATGCAGCTCCTCCATAGCTCCAGGTGGCACTTCATCAACGTTTCTTGGGTGAAGAAGTGAGAGATCAGCATACAATGCAGATGTTGCTGATCTCAGTGATCTGTCAAACCGTTGCGCAATGCTGCTCACTATCGTATCCATTATTTGGTTGTACACTTCAATGCGATATTTCTTTACTGGATCAGAAGCTGATGTAGACTCATCTATGGACAGTTCTCCATGAATGCGTTTCGGCCGTCTTTGTCGTTTTACAGGAAGAGACTCTTCAACAGCAAAGTCTACATCCATTTCATTCAGCTGGTCATTAGCCCATTGAACGAATTTTGCAGCTGCATCATGAAACGGTTGAAAGTCATTCTGCAGTAACTTCATTTTCTGTAGCAATTCATCCACCATCCTGTGCACAGTGAGTAGATCTAGCTGAACAGTTTGTAGATACTTCGAGAGCGCTGTAGTGTGGGAGAATACTTGCATATATACGTGTGCAGTCAGAATCGTTTCAAACCTCAGGAGACTGTCGATGTATCCCTTCACTTTGGCTTTAACAGCTGCTTGGATCCGGTCAGTAACAAGTAATGCATTAAGTGTGGTAATAACCTCTATGAAAAGTGATCCATTTGGGTCATTGAATGAACCAAACACCTTCTTCAGAGCAGCATCCTTTGACCACCATCTAGTTTCTCCAATTGTTCCCAGTCGTTTTGCAGTAGTTGAGTGTTGACTCCAGATGTTCATTCGCTGGTAAGATTCCCGACAGAATACTGCGATATCATTCAGTAATAAGAATAATGATGCGCTAGTTACCACGACACTTGTCGCTTCAGTCACAACGAGATTTAACACATGTGCATGGCACCAAACATGGATCTGCATTGGAGCCTCTTTTGATAGGAGAGTGCTGAATCCCCTGTAGCATCCCTGCATGTTTGCTGCACCATCAGTTGAGTTTCCGACACATTTCTTAAGGTCAAGATTTAGTCCTAACATAAC
This sequence comes from Chaetoderma sp. LZ-2023a, assembly GCA_034401795.1. Classification (NCBI taxonomy): domain Eukaryota; kingdom Metazoa; phylum Mollusca; class Caudofoveata; order Chaetodermatida; family Chaetodermatidae; genus Chaetoderma; species Chaetoderma sp. LZ-2023a. Next base: position 4,965,648 of record CM067364.1, read on the forward strand.
TTCAGAAACTAGTCGCACAAAAGATTCGCCAGTAGATTCCTCACATTTTACTACACTCACTAAACTTTCTTGGACAGTGCCAGTGCTGTCGACATATCTAACAACAACAACAACAGAGCACTGATCTTGTGTTGAAATGTCTTGAGTGGTATCAATTTCCACAGCATACATGTCTGTTACTTCCTCAGAAATCCACTGGCGAATCTTATCACGGATAACTGTGATAACAGAATTCACTGTAGTTTTAGACAGCAAAGTGACCAATGAACCACGACCTCGTGAACTCGTTGCCTTCTCGTGGTGCTTTTTGCTGCTCTGGACAACGTGAGAGAGATGATCAGCTGTACATGAATCATACTTCCGAAGTAGTTTTATGAGTTCCAGAAATGTACCATGGTCGATCTCCTCATTGTCAAGTGTGTATGCCGCTTCTTCAGTACTCCCTCTGTAACTCAGTCCCCTCTTGCCAATGAGCTTCACCACATCTACAACTCTTTCCATCACTTGTCGCCTCTTTCTAACCTCATCATGATGGCTACGTGCAAGCAGGTGAGAAATGCTGGACTGTTGTTGATCTACCAGGTATGCTGCAGAGCAACTTAAATGAAACGAAGAACGTTCGTGTTCTTCAATACGTGTATGTACATGTCGCCAGTCAGTCATTCCCTCGATGAACGTTGACTTGTCTGATGTACAGGAAAAGCCCGAAGAGGTCAAACACACTGAACAGTAAAGAGAATGATTGTCTTTGTTATATGTCAACCACCATCTGTTTGTACCATCTTTTCGCACAAAACACCTCTTGACCACACGGTTGTCCGTTTTTTGATTAGGGTGGTATCTCCAAAATGACAAAGTATCTTCACGTCTGCATGGTTTCGTAAAATAGTTGATCAAGGACGGAGATAAACTTTCCTGAGGATCCTCTGCAAGTGGGGCAGACGCAGTCGCAATGGGTATATCTTTTTCAGCTGACTGCAACTGTTCTGCTTGTTCACATTCACTGGTTCGCACTAATTCTCTGCCTGGATCTGGTGTCGATTGTTCATTTATTGGTTCGACTCCCAATTGAGTATCTGCTGATTCAGCTGCTGATGGTCCAGTTACCGATTCGGTATCCTTATTCTCATGTTCGTCGACTTTGCCAGGTCCGGTATTCGTACTTTCGGCATTGAAAATATCTAAAAGACTTCTGCACTGCGAAGCACTATCTGACAGTTTCTTTTTCTTCCGATCACGTTCTTTCTCAGCACCCCCCTTCCTTGTCTTGTGGGCTGCTTTATCCACTGTTGCCAATTGCTGGTTATAGATAGAACTGCTGAAATAAAAAAGCAATCATTGTTACACCGACAATATAAATTTGCGAAAATTTTGGCATTTTAGAATTAAATATCTGCACATTTTCAGAATCAAATATAAATATATTCTGCAAGTCGGAATCTGGGATCATATGGGTAACCAATATACCAATATACCAAATTTGGTTGCATTATTCAACCAAATCTGGTAGACTGGTATATTCGTTACCCATATCCATATGAACAATGAACTTAAATTATATCTAATGGCGTGGAAGGAAATAGCGTGACAGATAGACAGACAGATGGATAATCATGTGGACGAAAGCAGAGACATGTGGACAGGCGGAGAAGATATAAAAATCTCGGTTCTTTTCAAAACGTGGAGATAATAATCTAGTATTTACCATCTGTTACATGTACAGCTGTATTACCTGTATATCACTCAATAGGAGGCCTAGGCTGCTGGGTCAGTGTGGCTGTGTGGGTTTCTATTACCGAAGTTTGCCATTTTAGACCTACTGAGAAATAGTTGGAGCTCAAATCTTTGAGGGCCAAGAGGGCAGGCAGGTTTCGAGTGGTGGTACCGTGGGTGGGATGGGGTCCTAATAGGGGTGGGATTCTATTGTCAATAGCTGGTATTAGACCACTGAAAATTGTGAAATATGTCCTGAAAATTAGAAGATAATCCCAACAAGAAAATGTAATGTATACCCAAGGAGGGAGGGGGGGGGACTCCTCCCAGAAAAATTGTGAACTCTAGATGATCTCAGACCTGTGCCATCTCCTGTATTTCCAGAGGTATATACCGTATATAGGCCTATATTGTTATCCTAAAATGGGGAGGGGTGACTAAAAGCCAGTGCAGAACACAGTGTTTGCTTGTTTGACCAGGGACAACATAACAACATAGTTTCTCTACAACATTTAAGAAAAAGCCTACTGAATAATTTTAAAATCATTTTGACTGAAATATGTTAATGGGGAGAAACAGGCAACAGCTTTAATTCCTTTAAATGTCAAATGTTAAAAAATATTTAACAGCTTAGGCCCTATATGTACCTGCATAGTGCCGTGTGCCCGTGACTTATGATTTTCGAATTGAGCTGCCATATATATATTTATGGTTTCAAGATTCAAGATTCAAGATTCAAAATTATTTATTTCATACTCAAATACTCAATATACAATATATTACATCACAATTGGGCAGTCCATCAAAGGCATGGCCTATAAATCGATGGACCCCCACATATAAACACAACATTACAATATATAAAGGTACTAAATGTATTCAACATCTGTATAGATGCATGATAGGACAAACACAGAAAACAGGACGGCACAACATACATTTTTTTTCCCGCACCATATTGTCTTAATTTTGCGAATACCTATGGTTCTGCATATAGATAATAATAATACTTGCAATTTATCTGAGGTCTATATTGCGATGGCATAGTTTTAAGGGTTACTTAATAATTAATTATAAATAATTATTAAATAAGATTAAAACACTCACCATTCACCAATTTATATGAGGTTGATCATCGAAATCTTGACGCTAGTTCTATGACTATTGTCTTGGCCTATAAGTAACATACGGTACTAAGTTAGTAAGTTACTACCATTTCTAAACATGACCAGAGGGATTGGCAAACACCTGCTGTAGCCCCCTGGCCATTCGCTTATTGTATTAACCCCTAGCACACTGATGTCGAAAATTAAATGTTCATAGCATCCGGAAAAGAGAGGTTGGTGTACGTTTTCACGTCGTTTTGGAAGCAGTTGCTAGTTTGCTACTGAAACTCTGAAAGAGTGAAAGCTGTTGGCTGTTGCTATTTCAGCAACATTGCTACTAAAACTAAAACCAGCTTTAAGAAGATGAAATGAAATTTAATGTGAAATCTTGAAATTCCAGAGTGCTAAGGGCTAACTCTGACTAGTGCTACTGTTCTTACAGTTCTTTCAGGCTTAAGCATAGTTATAGAATAATAGAATACGTGAAACAATACGCGACTGTACGCCACGACCTTAGACTAAGCACACTGGCTGGTCGAGTTAGGCAGACAGCCTCAAAAGTATGCGTATCCTTGCGGCCTTGCCACTCCTTGAAGTCATGTTTCCTGTGCAAGATTTCGCGGAAATAGAGAAAACAGACAGCAATGTCAATGTACATGTATATTATGTAATTGTCGCTTAGTCACAATTAAAGGTACACTTAGCGCCACAATTAAAGATACACTGTTATAATGTTATTAATTTATTTTATTCTCGTATTTGCTCACTGAACATGAATTGATGAAAAATTCAATTTCATGCCCTGAAATGTAGGTTTCCCGAATCCTAGGGGAGGGGGCTACAGCCCCCACGCCCCACGGTTCCACCCGACCCCGACCCCGCCAATGGCAAATTGATGCCATAACTGATGCTCACGTTCGTAGGGGTACAGGTGGTAACGCCATATCTTATGCTCACAGCCTCATTCATAGCAGTATAGCCTTATAGGTGGCGATGATATATTGGACGATTAGGAGGTACCTGGTCATTCCAGGGTGATCCCATCAAGGGCAAGAACTTGGTTCAACAGTTAACATGTAACAAGTAACATCATCACTAACATGTGCTCAAAACCGTGAATCTGTACAGAGTTACAGGTACACATTTTTTTTCCAGCCTACCAGCCCATTTTACCCTGAAACACCAGCCCACCGGGCATTGCCCAAATGCCCTTATGGCCAGTCCGCCCCTGGCTCGAAGCCTTAAAGATATTTACACGATCAATGCCACAACCCAGTTGTTGGGAAGATGCCTTAGAGCAACGTCTTTGGGGCAACGAGTTGATTCATGATAATGATGCTGTATTATATTTGCCCTCTATGGCCAAAAATGGCATTCAATATCTACGTGATTTAGTTAATCCAAAATCTCGCAAATGGATCGCGACGCAGGATGTAGCAAGAGCAACATTAATGAGGCATATTGATGCCCAACGCTTATTTCTTAGAATAAAGAATGCAATACCTGGTGAATGGTTCAAATTGCCGAAAGCACGTGGCAACAGAGATATGTTGCAACCAACATTAGTATTTAAGTCAGAGCATATAAAATACAACATGGCATCTAGAGCCTGGCATGGAATGCTAATGCAAAGTCGGAGACAGACTCCTGTTGCAGTTAGGCATTGGAACACGTTAGGATGCACGCCAAAGAACTGGAAAAATGCATGGAAAACAATACTTCTACCTTGTCTACAAGCAAACACACGGGACATGGCATGGCGATTACTCCATCGAAGGATATGGGTCGGCCATCTGACACCGGTGTTTATTATGTAATACCGAAGGGGAAACAACAGACCATCTGTTTACACAGTGTCGTATAGCTACAGGCTTTTGGGTAAATATCAATATGCTTCTTGCTAAATTTGGAGTCATATATGTGAAATTAATGGCTGAAACAATTATGTTCAAAGATTGCTCAACTATCAGTCGAATCATTAATAGCAAGGAGAAAGAATTGTTAGTAACCCTGATATCTGTAGGAGTGTGGGCCATTTGGAAACATCGGTGTTCAGAGGTCAGAGATAAAACATGAACCAACCACCAAAGAGCCATACAAGCTATATTTAGCTCATTGTTGATAAACTGCATTCATTGTGAATTTTACAGGCTAGTGGAACATGGAAAAGAAAGTAGATTTAAAGGTATATGGTGCAAAACTAGCCTAGTATCAATTGAACATGGGTATCTAAAATAGCAGAGGCAGAACTTGTATAAGTTAGCACACTCGCTGCTTGTTGTATATTGATATATGGTATTTTATTTTATTTCATTGAGTCAATCTTAAAATTTTAATGTCTTAGGAGATGATAATTTTGACGAATAACCTAATCTTGGGAATCGGTATATTTAAATATCAATTAAGCATCGCGCCAATATTCTGGAGGTGATCCGACTTTCGAGTTCATTAGGTTAACATAGTATGACATTGACATCTTACATATATACAATTAATATCCTGTTGTAAATGTTTACTGTAGGTGTATTTGTTCCAGGGTAATTTACAAAAACTTACAATGAAGTAAATTTAAAATGTGAACCCAGAGCGCCATCTATGTAGTCATAGTTTGTATACTTTTGCTTTGTGCATTTTACGACATAAAGGCCATTACGCCTACTCAGTATTTAAGAACCGGCCAACTGGCGTCAATGAGTGACCTTTTGTTACTTATTGACGAGTCACCCCGCCACTAGTTGGCGAGCTGCACTCGCCATTTGGGCCCAATACTATACGGTGTGCTACGTTAAACTACATATGATCTACTTAGCCTGCCGGTCATGAATCGACTCAATGGCATCAATGAGTAGCAGTAACTTACTGCTAATTATTGATGAGTCACTTTACCAGTGGAATGATAACGTTCCAGTAGGGCCATGCGACCATTGCCGCCGAGATTGAACCTCACAGTTTCATCCCAATTGTTGGTGTCACCGGTATGATGGTGCATAACCTAATTTAAAAGTCTGGACATAATAATAATTAAAAGAATAACAACTATACAAACAATGGTACTCGTTTGCTAGTGAATGAGCAAAATAATACAGTACATAGAACCAAACTGGTGTTCTTTCTACGTTGGCTCGCCGGAGGTACCTCACAGACTCGTAAATCCAGAGAGGTATCCCCGTAATGGAGCGTCCTAACGAGGCTACTTGAATAGTTTAATATAAACCAAATATACCTCTAACACACACAAAATATTATTCTTGTGGGAGGAAAGTGCCTCGCGCAAGCCTCTGTCACAGGAAAATGCCTTCGACACCAAAGCAGGGTAAAAGAGCCGGAAAAAAGGGCCACTCTTTTGTTGAAACGAAAAGTTATGTGAAGTGGTTCAATCTTAGGGAAATTATAATTAATGTGATGCACGCTGGTTTACGTGAAGACGGGTCGGATGACTTCCGAAGAATTCATAACTCCCCATCTTATGGAAGTCCAAAGATACTGCATTGGTAGTTGCTGCTTTATTTATGTAAATTCTAACCTACCAATTAGTTGTTAGATATGCTTCCAAGCCTTAGCTGCAAGTGGCAGGGATTTCCTACCTATCTTTTGACACATAAGTCCAACAGGCGAAGATGCCCAGCTTCGCGAAGGTCGCCCCGCATAGCATCTTCCTCAGAAAGACAGCGTGCATACACGTTACGAAGCGACAACTCCCGAATCATATGACAATCCGGTCACACATCGTATCGTAACAACATATAACATCACTAGGATGGGTTACAGCTCACATAAGCAATTTAAAAAGCACAATAGTATGTTTATGGTGGGGAGCAAGAGGCAGATATCCATCCCTAGTGACCTTCCCGTGAGGGCGTAGTGGGTTCTAAGAACGTACCCAGTACAGAGTGTTGGATGGTGATCTGCGTCTCGTCCGTCACCCGTGTGTTACGGAACTAACATTTCACCTGTCATTAGGGTTATGTTCCAGAATGCCCAGAGATACACTGCAGGGCTGGAGTTACATAATATAATTTGTTTTCACAGTGCTTCCTACCTTGGCAGGGGTATCTAAACTAACTGGTATCTGAAGATACAGTGGGAGTGTATGTGAAATCGACACTTTAGTTATCACCGCTCGGAAACCCCAATTGTTTCCCAGAGTCGGATCCTACCAACGTGTCGATTGGAAGTCCAGACAATTATTAAGCCTTACGACTGGAGGAGCTTAGAAAGAGACAATCCCTCATCATTACTAAGAGGCCCTAAGGTAATTGGCCAATTTATACAATCTAGCCAGTGTGCGGTGTTACGTATCCGTGACAGCCAGAAAAGAGGCGTACACAATATGTCTCTTACAGAGAGATTGCCCCTAACTTCTTTAAACCTATCCTATCGAACTATAATATCCGGGTTTAATCAGTCACATATCAGGCTCGAGCAATGTGAGCATGGTCAGTGACCACAGTGTAAAATTGATGCTGGGGAATATAGCGATGCGGATATAATGTTGCTGTATAGCATAGCCTAGCATACTGCGTCCTAGAGTTTTTAAATAAACAAAACAAAATAACTAGGATGGCTACTTGCCATATACGTAACTAACTAGTACAATGCTAACAGTATATCAGGTCATAGGACCTTGTGCTGCTTGTTAGTTGTAAACACACGGAAATGAAGATAATATATACAGTATGAAGCAGAAAATATAAAAATGCGGTCTCACGACCAGGAAGGTACGTATTAGTCATCAGTACCTATTACGGAAATAATAAATAACACAATAGTAGAGTTACTTGAGTACCTATTGGTCATCGGTACGGAAACAGTTCGTAATTCACTGAAGTTGATGCGTCACAGATAAGTAACACGAGGTGGCATGATTCCGAAGTTGCTGGGAAGATTTCCGCTTTTGATGCGGCTCACTCTCAAGACGGTGAAGAAGAATGTCTGTAGAAGAATGTTCATTAGATAGTCATAATAACTAATACATGAATTTATACAATAAGTTCTAAAGTGTCGGTCTGGCGACAATAGTTTGAAAGTTGCCTATTAACAAGGAGGGCCACAGTTATAATTAAACATTGCATGAACATAACTGGGTACACCGCGCGGGATACATCGCATATATAGCTGGGCACAATCCCACCAGACTGTGGCCTAATAGGTTAATTAAACACATGACATGTTCCGGAGAGGGAGTCCTTCTTATTTAATTAGTTGCCATCCGAGGGCTTAAAAACCTTAAAGCGGATGTTGACGGTTGCTCACCGGCGCAGGAGATCTAAATTCTGAAGGGCACTGCTGCGGTGTATGTACCACAATCAGTAAGCAGTTAGCCCACGTCTAGCACTTCGCTGGTCCAGCAACATTGCTGTCGGGTCGGCTTCCTCGCCGAAGTGCTCCCGATTCTTGTTTTCTGGCTCATTTTACACTACTCGTGACGTCAGAGGCATGCGCGCTAGTCGTTCCTACGGACTTAGCCATTTTACAGAACCTCTCTTATATGGCTTTATACACGCATACTATCCTACCCAGGGTGTGTGCTTGGAACATACCCGGAGCGGTCATTCCGTACCCAGCTTAGCTGGGATGGTCCATGCCCGTCCGGCCGATCCGCGCTACACGATTCACAACACATATACGGTATATAACCCACCTCTGACTTCTCTATGAAATATCGAAAATCGCTTATAAATGTGACAGCTATAGAGAAAATGAGTAAAACTGGATTCGGTTAATATTTGTAGAAAGTAAAACAGGATTCGGCAATGAGTAAACGGGATTTGAATAAAACGGGATTGTGTTTTAAAATCAATGGTTAAATTGATTAGCTCGATCTGCAGAATGATTGGCTGATCAAACAGATTATGAGGTCATCACTTAACAACTGTCTATATGTGTTTGTGCCAATGTCCATATCCGGCTTGCCGTGTTCAAAGGGTTACGTATGTTTTACGTATGTTTTTGTGCTAAGAAAATCATTTTAGATCCATGTCTATGGAGGGCTGAGGATGGGGTGACCACACAATTCCCACACAGCCTAATACACGTGTGAACACACATGCATGTAACAAATTACCATGGCTATTTTGTAGCAATACTTTGAAATAATAGCGAGAGGGACAGTAATAGCAGGACAGAATAAAGATAAAGTATACACATATATCTGACAAATTTCTCGTGGGGTGGTGGTGGTGGTGGGAATGGGCTAAGGATATGTTTAGCCACCAACATTTCTTTCTGGGAGGGCTAAAGCACCCCACCCTACTTGAATAGGAGTATGCACCCATGCTTCTCAAGTAGTTTTGTAACACGCTTTAATCACCATTCAGGAAAGCAGCGGCGGCGGCGTTGGCGCCGGTGATGGCGTCTGCGTCGGCGGCAGCTGCGTCAGCAAAACCTTTTTCGAAGAGCTTGTACTATCCTAATATTTCACAGTCCACTGATAACATGGACAGTGTGGGGATAGATACATTAATTTATTATTTTCTATATTAGCTATGTTTATAAAATGACCCAACTGTTATATTCCAGTAGCATTAAGACTGCATCACATTCGCATTACCAGTATGGATGGCTAAGTGAGTAAATACGCCATTCTTGTGCTATGTGATTAACTGACATACGGACAGGCTGGCTGTTATGAACCTGAACTTTGTGAGTTGTAGCTATAAAGTTTTACTAAATTTAAATTATGTGTATTAAAAATTTTGTTGAATAAAAAAATCAATTTATCGCTATCATAATGGAGGACTCCAGCTATGCTCCGCCCATCTCTGGCTGAGCTCCACCCACACTTCACCCGTGTTGGGATCAATCGATCCCTGAACTCCCTGATTATCAATTTCCAGAGAACTTGCAAGCGTCGCTATGTCAATAGAGTGGAGCAAACTAGTATTGAGGTTATGAGGTCAAGGTTCAAGGCCACCGTGACCTTGGTATAAAACTATTTTTACGGATAAGTTTTTGGTTTAAATCAACATTTCTTCTAACTCTGGGCATTGCTTCACCCTGTTGGGACTAAGCGTGAACACACGCTTCCTTTATAAGAAATGAATTGAGCACAATAATATTGAGGTCATGACGTCAAATCTCATGGTCACTGTGATCTTAGTATAAACTTACATTTTATGACTAAGTTTTTGGTTTAGCTCAGCATATCGTCTTAAATATTGGTATGAATTCAACCTATAGGGACTAGACTTGGAGACATGCTTCCTTATATCATGGGCATATGCGTGAAGCCAAAACAACGTCCAACGTGAAGAATACACTAAAAGTGGCATACTCAGGTCAGCTTGCTGATAATGATACAGAGGCAATATATCTAAATGGGTGTGTGGTCCTCTGGGTGGTGCCATCATGGTTAGCAACAGTATTTCTGGTACAGTGCAGGACTAGCTGAACTGATTCCGTGGCTACCTTTGTCATCAATCTTGTGTTTGACCAATACAATGAGGGAAGTACCAAGGAATCTACTCGACATGGCCGAGACAAGGGGGTCAGCAGAGTATACACGTTACGCAATACTACCTCTTTGCCTTTACAGAAAATAACCACGACTGGGATCACCAACAAAGCACATGCAACTAATCGACCTCATATGCGAACATATATCATCACATAAGGACGACTTCTTGAATCATAAGTTTGTTGTCACTGGAAATGACCCTGTACCAGTCGACATAAACCGTGGTATATTTACAACGCGACAAGATATGGCATCAACTCATGAGGAATGAGGTACCCTCATTGTACAGCAAGTTGCAAGTATATACGCTCGCGCTTCAACTTGTAGTGGCAGATGACACAGAAATATGTTATTTGTTATTTTGTTATATTTTCGTTGTCGTAGTGATATTTCTAGTCATTCCACTTTCTCCATACGTGCACCTATCGATATTAGGTTAACTGTAGACAAACACAGCGCTATTATTCCAAACGTACTAGCTACTCATGGCGTCACTGGATGCGAAACTGTGGCATAATCCTTTGGAATTAGCAAAGGTGTAGCACTTAAGGTGGTGAAATCTAATCGGCATTCTCTTGGGGACTTAGGAAAACTACTATACCTGTATCGTGCGCCATACTCAAAGCCACACCATTCATATTAGCATGAGATGGGCGGTCTCGATGTAATTCCTTGACAGAAGCACGTCAAAAGCACGGTAAAATATTGCGTCATCGAAGAAAGACTTGTGCTCCAAATATTAGTTCTCTGTGCGTGCGTGCGTGCGTGCGTGCGTGCGTGCGTGCGTGCGTGCGTGCGTGCGTGCGTGCGTGTCGCACTCTCATTTTTAAGTGGCTGTGTGGAAGCATAAATTGGAACACCATCCACCGTACTTGGATCCAACTGCGACAAGACGCAGCTACATCACTTAACCCAACTATAATTCCAGAAGGTATCTCTATCGCTCCAATGGATTTGCTCAATTTCATAAGATGTTCCTGTGATAGGGACCTATCGTGTAATACACACAGGTGTGATTGCAGCCATTCCAAGCTTGTGTGTACTGTCATCTCTTCGTGTCATGTAGGAGAGGTATTCACTAACAACCAGACTAATCTTAAAGATGTGGAATCGTTCTAGTAGAATGACACACTGGAAATGTAATAATAGGTTGATTATAAAACACAAATGCGTATACTTAGCATAGGTACTATGCAGCCCCAGAGATAAGAGCCAAGTATGAATTAAATTAAGGTCTGCATGATACAGCGATTCGTGGCAGAAACATGGCCAGATCCTAATGGCTGTACACTCTAGCCATTACATAGTGGTTCCAATCGATTCTGCCTGTCTTCAAACATCAAGAAGAGGCATTTCAATCCTGTTTCTAAAGTTCTTTGCTTGTTAGATTTCTCAATTATTGCTGATTTTCTAATGTCACGTCGGCCATCTTGGATTTCTCAAGTTGATCAAGCGGGACAGTCACACACCAACCGTAATATCATAGTATACATTCCAAAGATAAACAACCAGCGAAGAAAAAACCTTATGTGGGAATTTGGGGTTACACCCCATGGCTGCCTGTCTATATATCCTTCCATTAAGCCAGAGACTATGTGAAATGGAGTGGCACATCGTGTAAACAAAGGCTCGGAATCTATTGGTGTCGGCGATGAGGGAGGAGCCATGCGACCTCTCTGAATCCTTTATAAACACTTCGCTGACAGATTTCAAGCGAGACATAGGCAATCTCCTTCTCTCCTCGTTGCCTCTCTCCACCCAGGAGTATAAATTGGTACCAGTGTAAAAGCTGGGGAAGTCACAAATAATAAACTGAAATAAAACCAGCCTGAATGGGACCTGGAATCAGGGACTCGATAGACGTCAACCAAACCAATAACTTCTTCTATTTCAAGAGAGAACTTACTCCGCGTCACAGGTACGCCCAGGGAAAGGCATGGAGCTTAGGTCCCCAGCGCTGCTGGCTGCTCCACAAGAGCATGGCCACTTTCGACCGTTCCTGGCCACCTGACAGTGCCATCTACACGTCTGAGGGTGTATATTCTGATCGTACCCAATTCGTGTACACTAACTGCGGCAGCATTGGGCAACTAAACCAATAATATTGAATAGAACTGAAATGACGCCGAGAAGCTCGCAGCGCTTGTACTTACGAGCCTCATTAAGAAGGAGCGAAGCGGTGAACACGGCCATACCGAAGCCACAAACAAGACCACGAGAAAGCTGCGAATAAGACCGTGACTCAAGAACAACACAATGAAACAAAATAGAAAGACAAAGTTCAGGTATCCGCTAGATCATCCTAGCGTGTGTTGCCTCCAATAATTAATAATAACAATAATGTTATAACGTGTGCTTTTAAAAGACTGCGCACATAAACGTTGTTATACCGTTAGCTTAACTGTGTTGATGGACATTGACTTTAATCGTCACGTTTCACCTGTAAACTCCTGCTACCAATTTAACTGCGATAGAGACAGCCTGTTATCACTTGAACCATATCATTGTCCTCGCCACAATATATTTCCTAGATGAAACTTTGGATTGTGATACTAGTGTTATCTTTTCTGCTGTGAACGGCGCTGCTTCTTTACTTTTCATACCAATGGATCTTTCCATGTTAGCTATGCCCCGCCCACATCTAGCTAAGCTCCGCCCACAACTCGGTGTGCTGTGATAGATCGATCTGTGAACAAACTGACTATCAATTTCCTGAAAACTATATAGGTACGCTGTTAACTATTTTGCAACTAATTTGACTTGGTGCTGTTGCTATGGCAGCAAAGCGCCTAGTCAAATTAGTTTCAAACTATTCAACAAAATATTTATTAAATATTAAAGACATACATCCAGCATACGTCCATACGTCCAGCAACGCATAGTCCGTCTTCAATTATGAGTTCTTGACGTACTTATCTACGTTATTCATGACGTCATAATGACGTCATTCATTATGATAGCATTCTGCACGTCACGTAGTTGATTATGACGTCATATGGTGGATGGATAAAGTGGAAAAGTCCATTACATAAGCCATAAGCCACTAGATAACTGCACCAGATTACACAATATTTTATCACCGCTAGCATTTTTCATCTCCTAGAAAGATAGTAACTGGACCCGTGCTTTTAGTACATACGACATTAGTTTGGGGAAGCATTGAAAAGCCATGTCTCGCTGCTCGCCCTACTGGCCATTTTGCTGATGCTGTTGATGTGCTACCAGCTCTGTCCGCCAGACGAGAAGATACAGCATCGCCCATGCCCGGTGCACTCACCATCCCTTCGCGCATCTTGGGTACCAGGATAGATAGATCTAGGCCAGCAACCCTCTCTGAACTTTCATAGGGGTATCTCCTAAAACTACTCTTACGCTGCCCCGCCCGCTCACGGAAAACTGGATAATCTGGGCGCATGCGCTGTAGTTATTCTTGACTATATGATCCGTTTCTCCCTTGTCGTATCGACTTAGATAACTAACCGCTAGTGGTCCCGCGAGTGAATAACGCTTCTTTCAGTTGGGCATTGACTGGCCGATCTTATGCTACAGCTATATACACAATTCTATGACACAATTTTAGAGTCCGGACGTATACAGAACTGATTGAATTAATTCACCTTTCCACTGTATCCATCGATCATATGACGTCATAACCAAATATGTGACGAATAGAATTACATCACAATTAATGGCGTCATTATGACATCATGAATGACGTAGATAAGTACCTCACGAACGCATAGTTGAAGACGGACTATGCGTTGTTGTACGAATTGTATGTCTTTACTATTTAATAGATATCCTGTTGAATATTTTGAAACTAATTTGACTAGGCGCTGTTGCTTTCACCCTGTTACAAAACGTCACGAAATCAGAGAGTGGGTGTGTCAAAGTATCATTATAAAGATTAAAATTTAGTAGAAACTATTTATCGCTTATGTTATAGAAGAATAGTTTAGTGCACAGGCTGTTTCTGTCAACTAAAGCCTTTAAGGAGTGGATGTGATCCACTTTACTCATTGCATTATTCATTAACGACCGGGAAGGCACGTTATCCACACGCCACAATGGCCGTTCCAAAATTTCCCAAATAGCTAGAGCTGTGCACAAAAACACAGAGTATGTAATTTATTTACAACAATTTATTCTATTGTACTCCGATGATACAATAGTAATTAAAGAATCGCCTAGTGAATTACAAAATGCCTTAGATACATCAAACGATTATTGTCTGATCTGAAAATCAACACAGATGTATCAAAAACGAAAGTATTAATATTCGCGAGAGGCATAATCAGAAAACTACTACAATTTAAGCGTGTCAACACAGATGTGGAGCTCGTCCATGACTTTGTCTATCTAGATGTGATATATATATATGAAGGCACGTTCACCAGAGCCATCAGATACACCTATGATACAGCCAGCAAAGTCCTGTTTTCACTACTCCCAAGAGCTACAACTCTTCATCTGTCTATTGATTACAGCTAGAGCTTTTGGCACCATGATCGTCCTTTTTCCTCTCTATGGGGGTGAAATATGGGTGTGTGAAATATTAAGAGTGTTGACAAACTTCATAAGTGCATTTGTAAACTTCTCTTGAGAGTAAAATATACTACACATACAGCGAGGGTTTATGGTAAACTCGGACAGTATCGTCTACATTTACGTTAGATAAAAGAATGTTACATTTTTTGCAAAATTTAGAACTGACAGGGAATAAAAATTTCATATAAACCGTATAGATTACTACATTATATTTTGGCGATGGATTCTGCATATTAAAAAAACTGTTCGATGAGACAGGCCTTTCAATGTTATGGGCAAATCAACGACCGTGCCACCCAGACTGGCGCCTTCTCATGGCTTTACCCGTACTGCCGAATTAAATACTCTCTGTCATCCTTAGCGCATGCCCAAAGGCAGTCCTTTGCTGGCCGACTTTTACAGACAGTGGCGATGTGTTACACATCTGGCATAGGGAGTCGTTGGAAATTATGCAGTCTGGTCATGACTGTCCCATGATGGTTAGAAGGTGTTTGTGGTGGTATGGATCAAGCGTGCATATAACTGCCTTTGGAGCTGCCAAGCTGCTACAGTTGTACATCATCAATGATGTCCTCGTTGTGTTGTAAAAACGTTGTACAAGCGTAGTCTTTTTGTCAAGGGCATCTTTGATGTACGAATCCACAGCTTCCAGAAGAACTTGAAATCTATGTTTCACATGGCGCAGCGTGCAGCAATGCCAGAGGTGCACCAGAGCAGTGAGGCAAACGAGCCAATAATTTTGCCTTCACTCCATGGTTCACCGCCTTGAAGTAGATCGCCATTTTCTTTAGCTTCGTGCTTTTTCGATATGTGTATGTGGGTGATCTCTGTTTTAGTTATTCACGAAGAGAGTCTTATGTTTTAGTTTCTCTGAAGATATAGGGAGTAGTTCATCTAAGCGGTTTATTTTCATCCTCTGTGAACTCCACTTCGTTGGAATATTCTCCAGTGGTATACCCTGTGTGGACAATGGGTGGGATGGAAGTGGGAGGATGGTGGGGTGGTGGTGGTCTTGTGGAATTTTCTTGCACAGATGTCAAGGCTGTAGCAAGGTAGCAGCCTAGATCATCAATTTGAAGATTGTGCATACAGGCTGATCCGCTTAGAGATATGGTGTTTACATATTTGAACAGTTCATTGCTCATGCCCTCAGGTCCGGATGCACACCCATTTTCAGCACTTTGAGTCCTTCCTCGGCATCTACTGTTTCAAGTGTTGTCAGTAATGGGATGCGGTAACCTGAAAACGGATGCACGGGCCCATCATCATGGTCTGTGAACTGCTCCTTGAATCATTCTCTGATTGTATCCGGTTTACATTCTTCAGTCAGAAATATGCCGTTCAGAGTTTTCTGCGGTGAGTGGTGGTGAGTAGTCAGCATCCAATCGGCGCTCGGACTCCCCAAAACATTTTGTGACAGTCATCCGTGGCAGAGATTTTTTTCTTTTTTATGGAGTCTGCTTGTTGAATGTGCTCTATTATGTATTGATGTTGCGCAGCATGTTATTGCGCTCCGTATGCAATTTGTACGATCGTCTCCTTGTTCCCTTTGATAGATGTGCAACCGTAGTGCTTTCCGCTCTGCCGATAGTTTTACTACCACAGGGTCATCAGTATACCTAGGTCGATTGTTATTTTCTATGGTGCTGGTAGCTGATGATTCAATACATTGGAATATTTTGATTAGGGCCTCGTTTGGATCCGAGCTGACGCCCATACTAGATATCCGCTCTTCAATGGCCTTATTTCTGTCATTGAGTGTTAGGGTCACAGATGGGCGTGGGTAGGTCGTAAGTGGCTCTACCTTCTTACCTGGCATGCGTGTCACAACTGGCTTATGGTCAGAATTGAGGTGTGTACCTCTTTATGAACTAGAATCTAGACTTAGGGGCTTCGCTTCTATTTTCCACAGTATGAAGTCTATTTGGTTGACGACGCTTTGTCGCCATATAACCTGTTTGGGCTTTGTGGACAGCCATGGGTCCAGTCTATGTTGTCCGATGACGAAATGGGTGTTTGAAAGAGGTACGTGTGGCAAATAGGCGATTAGAACAGGGCCAGTGCATCTCCATTGCTGTTGCATGTGATCTCTCCCTACAGCCCATGCACAAGCCAAGGTCTGAATTTTCCCCCGCCTTACTGTGTTAATTTAACTTGGGGTTCAAGTCTCCACACACCAATATCTGCCATCTGGCCTCAATAGTAGTAAATTTATAAAATGTACATATTTATGTGAAATATGTAAGATAGCCCTCAAAGAAATTAATTCTCCCAATATGCCGCCACGAATATGCCGCCACGCTCTCTATCTGTCAATGATGTCCGATTTCCGAATTAACCCTTTAACACTCAGGCCTGCCAATAAATGGCGCCTATTGTAGACTTGAGATATCTCAATTTGCAGACCAAGAGGAGACAGGTTTTGTTTTTGAAATTTGACCACTGGAATGACTAGCTTAATAATCGAGCCAGTCATTTCTATGACACATTTTCAAAAACAATAATCTCTTGGTCTGCTCATGGAGATTTTTAAGAGAAAATTGAAATCTTCTTGAAGAACCTTTGAGTCAACGGGGTTAGCAAATTATATGCGTAGCATGGACGTCATCGAGGGGGTGGGTGGGGTTATTCCTTTGAACAACCAACATCCCTTGTCAAAACACATTGAAGATTTCGGATTCTATTCTTCAAAGGAGTCGGCGGGAACTTCTTACTGCTAACTATCTACGATGACGGATCCCACTTCACTACCGGTAACTGGAAGGTGTTGCTGCGACAATGGCCACCGGTGGTGATGAAGGATAACTGCAGTCGGCTCGCCTCGTCTGACTGATGGTGGATAGACGATATTTATCTTGAGACTGCTGGGCCTATCTGACTATTCTAAGTTCCAAGTAAGGACTGGGTGTTACTCCCAGCTCGGCTAGATTCCTAATCCTGATTGACAAACAAAGGCGTAATATACGTAAGATTAATACTTTATTTACAAATATAACAATTTCGTGATCTAGAGCAAAATCGCTCACAATGAGAACTTAGTACAAATTCGTTGTACGATCTGACAACAGCTAATTGTCCTAATCCTGATCTACTACTATTAAAGCTTCGTTAGGCATACACGCCACAGCTTAAAACTAAGCACACACGAGGTACTTAGTGAATCACAGATGGTGATGGATTAAATTATCTAAGTGAAATCTCGCCTTATATACTCTTAATCGATGCCTCTACACGTTTCGCAGAAACGTACAACTTCTCTCCAAATCTATTCCTATCTATTCCTACAACTCTTCTAAGTATTCCATAAGCACACTTTGACTGGCTGAACAATCAGTCCGCCAATCAACCTCTGCTTATTACTTCCTAGAATCTCTCAGCTGATAACTGATTGGTCCTCTCAGCCAATCAGTGATTCCTCCATCCTTTGCCTGGCGCACAAGTCTATTCTCTATAAGTCTTTACTACTTGATGCTGGTTGGTTATGACGCCATTCTAACCAATCATGCTCTGCCCAATTCTTCCATGAAGATTGCGCTTCACATGGACAAAGCAGTGGGGACCGGTTCTGGTTTGATGTGATCTGTCAGCTAACTAACAACATTACGGAATGTGTTGTTGTTGCATGCCATCAAATGAGTGACATATAGTTTATCAATAAAGTTCGATTCTGTTATTAATTCCTAAAGGACGCTACAATGTCCATGTCCCGTCCATTGCCTACTAATGGAGAAGCCTCGAGAATACTAGGGTGCAAGGCACATGGGCTGGATGATATCATTACCAGGTGGTACTGCTCTAGCCTAGTGTGAGAAACTAGATTGCTTACGTCATCAACTAAGTCCGTTTATCACGTTCAGTTTCACTCATCCCAACACTGATTAATATACATTGATTATTTCCGAAACTACGATTACCAACAACTGCTGAATATTATAAAAGTGAATGCCGACTGAACAGCAACAACTTTTATCTAAACTATTTCCAAATACACATCAACTCAGAACCATAGAATCTTTTCCAATCAATTCGTCTATTTCAAATATTATTCTGTTAATTTCATCTGCTGGTTATATAACTCTATAAACAGCATCCCATTCATTTAGCATTAGTACGTTTCTACTACATACAAAGAGATGACCCGGCTCGCTCGACTTTCCACCGTCCCAATGACTGACGTGTTTAGTAAACAACAGGTGGTCGACACAGCCATAGTATAATTCGTCATCCTAACTGAATTGTATGTCATAATTATCATTGATGCACATCTATGGCATCCATCTTTTGCTTACTTGGACTTTTAGCTCACCTGGTATTTTCAAAACATAATTTCTTTTGGGTCTTAAGTGAATTATAAGACATCCTGCGTGGTCATGACTTCCCACATGACAATCCCATATTTACAACATCTGTGAATTACTGTTCAAACGCAATCTTATCAATAACGATTATCATTGAATGCTGTGCCATGTGGCACTTCCCTAGGCTCACAGTGGATGCCTGCTGCCAGCCTTTGATCAACACATTAATGGTCAAACGACCTGTATAGTGTACACGTGGTCTGGAGGATATGCCATTATTGAAAGTCTATTTACGTGTCGAGAAAAGACCTTTTTAAAATTATCACTGGAATGACTGGCTTACCGAGCCCTAATCATTCCAGTGTTAAATTTCCAAAAACTTGTCTTGCCTTTGTCCGTAAATGGGCATTCAGTAATGCCATATTTTGATTCTCCTTGTGAATCAATGTTGCTTGCTGTCGATCTGTCCAGGACAATGGCCCACTGGGAATACTTGACAACTTAGCTCTATAATGGGTCAGCCGGCCAAAGCGTCCTCTGCAATGGTCTATGCATTATCATGTGCAGGCAAAGAGATTATCTTTGTAAATTTACCACTGGAATGAGTGGCTCTGTAACCTAGCCAATCATTTCAGTAGCAATTTTAAAACATAATCTCCTCTTGGCATGCAAATGGACCGTGGTCAAGCAAAAATTAGGATTTTCATTTTCGTTTTAATGATAAATTGAAAATTTTATGAAATAGTTTTCTCTTGACTTCAAATAGACATTAACGGGGCAAAAATTTAATATTTAGTGTTCTGTTAATCAAAATGAGTTGAACTTTGAATGCTTTGTGGCGCTGTTGACACAAGAGGGGTTAATAAATCGTTATTTTATTTTCCAAACCGACCATAATCCAGCCTTCTACACTCAATAATAGGCTAAATAGATATCACATTATTATTACATTTTGTTCCAGAATGACAAATACGTGTACACATGGGCACGTTCGTTGAAACAAACGTGTACACGTGTAATGATATTGGTCCAAATGCACACCGCTAGTAGCTACTTTATTCATTTGAATACATGTAGTATCGATATCAGAGTCTTCAGAGTCTGCACCTATGGTGTGTCACGCGTCTGATGGTCTACGAGGGAACGACAGGCAGACGCAGTTTCATATTTATCTGAGGTGCACGCACGTTTGACGAGTATTATCAAATTAATGCTATTCAGCATTACTGTTTGACCATTGTGTGTTGTTTATTGATTAATACCTCCATAAGAGCCGTGTGAATGATAGTTTATATGGGTTTCTATTAAGAGTCTAAACACTGATAGTGATTCATTTCCGATCACTCGTGTACATGTATTTCTTGGGTTACAATTATCATATAAAAGAGCTTATCACATATATACATCTCCACACAGTAAACTGACTCGAATTCTATAGTGAGTAGTAGTAGTAGTAGTAGTAGTAGTAGTAGTAGTAGTAGTAGTAGTAGTAGTAGTAGTAGTAGTAGTAGTAGTGGTGGTGGTGGTGGTGGTGGTGGTGGTGGTAGTGCTGGTGGTGGTGGTGGTGGTGGTGGTGGTGGTGGCAGTAGCCGCAATGGCAGTAGCAGCGCTGGTTTTTTTTTGTTTAACTCGTCTGTGACCTACGGCAGCTGGATCGACACTCTTCCAGAAACACGGCTGATATTACAGGAACGACATCAAACCACGTCGGAGAAGCACTATTTGTAAACCGGGGGTTTAAAAAAAATTGAAATCTGCAGGCAAATCATGTTAAAATTTGGCGGTCAATAATTGTAATGTTGAGGCCACAGTGGACCTATCTTACTTAAGATGGATCCTATGTTTTAATGCTGCAAAATATATTCACGCTGGTAACTGCCTTGTGCCATGCCATGATGACGTCATCACCTCTCCTTATATCTTTGAATCCTGGCATCAAGTAATCTTAATTTTGAAACAGTCATATAGGAAAACTGTTGACGATATTGAAACTAATTTTACAGGAAGCTAGAGACAGGTTTGTGTGTGCTGACATCTCTGGATGCCAGAACCTTTGCTGGATTTGAAGAACGGTAGAAGTGCCAGTAACAGATCTACCCCTTTAATATGCGAATTGAGCGTGGTATGTTAAAACCCGACAATTGAGATTAACATATCCTTAGCTATGTTGTAGACTGCTACGTGATTGAATATATATATATATATATATATATATATATATATATATATATATATATATATATATATATATATATATATATATATATATATATATATATATATATATATATATATATATATATATATCATTCAGCCTAGCAATTTTTCATACCAACACACGGAACTAGCGAAAATGATGGGCGAATACAATATGTCAATGAGCTTGAGTACAGCCAATGTTTCTCTAACAACCAGCAGTGACATCTACAGTGGCTGGATCAAATATTTGGCTTATTTCGAAAGTTTTCCACTCACAGCTCTAAAAGCTGTTTCTTTATCTCTATTTGTGGTCGGATTTTTCGCCAACACATTACTGTTATTTGGCCTAGTGCATTCTAGGAAGATCCGGTCACCGACATTTCTCATTATCTTTAGTCTCGCGCTCGGGGATTTGTGCACGTGCCTAAACATGATCATGTGGACGACTGTGTTGTTTCCAGATATGCCTTACCCAAATACTGGAGTGATTTGTAAGCTTACCATGTACATGTTTCGAATGGTGTATTACATATCTGTTTATCATTTAGCAGGGTTTGCTATTCTTCGCTATTACATGCTTGTTTATCCACTGAAAGCAAAAGTGGTGGTAACCGCAAAATTTGTGTCGAGAGTGTGTTTGATGATATGGTTGATTGGCCTGACCGCGGGAAGTCCATTTCTGTTCTTCGATAAACAGCTAGAGATTCCAATCAGAGGGCGGATTATAACTGTCTGCCATTTTCACGGTGATGCAAACTTGAAAGATCTTCTTTTGGATTACCTCGGCTTCATTCTGCCATTGATCATTGTGACGTCATTTCATATCGCTAAACACGTGCGCGTTACTGCTGCTGACACAAAGCCCACGTCACAAGATGAACGGCGACAGAACACGAATATCAAAGCTATAATTGCCGTCATCATACTGTTCTTTGCCACTTATTTTCCGATGTTTCTTCACACAAACCTTCACGGCTTGCTAGGAGTGCCATACCCCAAGCATCACTTCGCTGTTTATGCAGCAGCGAATATTATCTGTACCTTAAACAACGTAATAAACCCGTTCCTGTATGGCTTTATGAGTAGCACGATTAGAAAAGACATTTGGAAAATGTTGACGTGGAATGACAGGTCTAAGTAGTCGAGCTGAGCTCAATGGAAAGTTAAAATCCATATGCACGCGTAAGATGCAATATATCTATGCTAATATGCTATCCATATCTTAATATTGGTGTTCTTACATGCAACGGATCTATTCCTTAGTCCAAGTCCCTAATCCCTTTTCATAGTCCCTGGTCCTAGTCTCTAGTCCATGTCTTAGTCTCTAGTCCCTCGCCCTAGTCCTAATCCCTAGCACTAGTCCCTAGTCCTTGTCCTTGTCCTTGTCTCTAGTTCTAGTTTCTGATCCATGGTCATCAAGCTTACCAATTTAACCCGTTATGTTCCATCTTCCAGTTTATTTCGGTTAAAAAATCTCAACCGAATATTGCTTACCTCGGAAGTACTGTGTCGTCTCTTGACTGTAGTGCTTAAAGGGTTACCCGCAATCAGCATACGACGAGCATCAGGCCGGCATACAGAACAGCCGGTACAATGACTTACAAGGCACCCACAGAAATGTGTTAAAATATACAAATAAAAAATAACAATGGAAGTTTTAGCTATGTCCCTCCCATCTCTAGCTAAACTCCACCCACACTTCGCCCGTGTTAGATCCCTGAACTCACTGACTATCAATTTCGAGAAAACTATTTTTACAGTCTATTTTATCCAGGAGAGGTTACCTACTTATTATATACCTAAAGCCTATATCCATCTTGTGATCTTGAAATGCATATATACCGTATAGCAGGTGGACTATATATGCATATATACCGTATAGCAGGTGGACTATATACGCATATGGATGTGGCGAGTGTCCTCACCAATTCCAGGTAGACATTTATTCTGGAAGCTGATGTATCTTATTTTTAAGACAACATCTAGTGCGTACTTAAGGCACATGGCCATGTTGGTGAGTAAACATCTTGATGCCCAAATGAATTAAAATGCGTTTTATTATGTACCCTATGCCAATATGATTAAACATTGTATATTAATGCCATTCCATAGATGGTAATGGCTTACGGCATTGTCGATTTTATTGTAGGTGTCATGACATAAACGGCACAAACCGCGCTCTACACGATAATCTAAAATCTGAATATGGAAGTGAAAATAAATGTTCAAAATGCTGAAAAGTTGCCAGTCCCACCTTGTGTAGAGTTTGTAACACTCACCTGATTCTGATATCCATACGATCATATAGCAGCTATTTGATGGAATCAGGATGGAGGTATCCAGTTTTACCTATGCCCTGTCAATTTCTAGATATGCTTTACTCTTGCGTTGTCCGCGTTGGAATCAATCCACCCCTGCACTCCCTGAACCCCAATTCGCAGAGAACTAAGCAGGTAAGATGTTGAATATTTTGAAACTAATTTATCTGGGTACCGTTGCTGCCTACAACAGCACCCAGTCAAAAATAGTTTCAAATTATTCAACAGCATGTTTATTAAAGAGTGAAAACATAGAATTCGTACAACTTAACGGACTATTAAGAGTTTATGACTGACAAAATAGAGGATTCCAGTTTAGCTATACCCCGCCCATTTTTAGCTAAGCTCCACCCAAACTGCGCCGTGCTGGGATATATTGATCCCCGCACTTCCTGACCATCAATCTCCAGAAAACAGGTACGCTGTTGAATATTTTGGAACTAATTTGACTGGGTGCCGTTGCTGCCTATGGCACGCTGTCGCCAAGTCACATTAGTTTCAAAATATTCAACAGTATCTTTATTAAATGATAAAGACATACAATTCGCACAACAACGCTTAGTCCTTCATCAATTAAGCGTTCGTGACGAACTTATCTACGTCATGTATGGCGTCATTGGTTATGCCATCTTCCTACACGTCATATATTATGACGTCATATGATTGATGGATAAACTGGAACGATCCATTAATTATGACATCAGCCTACATGTGACGTAGTTGATTATGAAGTCATATGATTGATTGAGAAACTAGATTCATCAGTTGATAGAATCTGTAGGGCGGTTCAGGTGGCATCCTTATTTAAGCATACCTATTTCACGTAACACTGTCAGCGTTTTAGAAAGATTTCTTCCTATACACCGATAATAGGCACACAATTGACAGTTGAGAGCTAAAGGGATGCTAATCTCATTTCAAATGTTATATTGCACCGATAGATTATAGTTTATAGATTTCATATCATCCATATCCTGTCACATTCCCTGTGTCACAATTATCCGCTTTGTAATATCGCGTAAATGTTAAACAGTAATCGCCACCATTTTGTCTCCTCAAGCGATAATGTGTGGTGCCATGTAGGTGTCAATTCACTACCTTCTTTATTATGTAGCACTCATCCCGTTGAATATTTTGAAACTAATTTGACTGGAAGTTGTTGCTGCCTATAGCAGCAACAACTTCCAGTCAAATTAGTTTCAAAATATTTATCAGATTTCCTTTAATATATATACAGGTGAGTTTCTATCACTAATTCATGATGAAAATGACTACTTAGTTTTAATTCTCCTAGTATAATGTATACAAATATAAGTTTGTTTTATAAGGGAAATTAGGGAAATTAATCTTTTTCTCTGATTTCTTTCATTCGCGATGACAATTCCTGTTTGCACCAGTATACACGGGTTAGGAAGACAATGGGCATCGTTGTACAGTCTATCTAATGAATAAGTAAGAATGTTTCTAAAACAAAAACAGGAACACGGTATTTCGGACAACTTCGAGTACATGTAAGAAATGCGCTGCTGATTATTCTGAACACAATGAAGGAATCCACTTTTAGCGATTCCCCACCCATCTCTAGCTAAGCTCCACCCGTCTCTAGCTAAGTTCCACCCATCTCTAGCTAAGCTCCACCCATCTCTAGCTAAGCTCCACTCATCTCTAGCTTAGCTCCACTCATCTCTAGCTAGGTTCCACCCATCTCTAGCTAAGCTCCACCCATCTCTAGCTAAGCTCCTCCATCTCTAGCTAAGCTCCACCCATCTCTAGCTAAGCTCCACCCATCTCTAGCTAAGCCCCACCCATCTCTAGCTAAGTTCTATCCATCTCTAGCTAAGCCCCACCCATCTCTAGCTAAGCTCCACCAGCTCTAGCTAAGCCCCACCCATCTCTAGCTAAGCTCCTCCCATCTCTAGCTAAGCTCCACCCATCTCTAGCTAATCTCCACCCATCTCTAGCTAAGCGCCACCCATTTCTAGCTAAGCTCTAACCACGCTTCGCCCATGCTGGGATCGATCGATGCTTGCAGCCCTTGACTATTAATTTTCAACAACAGCTTCCAGTCAAATTAGTTTCAAAATATTCAACAGCATGTTTATTAAATAGTAAAGACAGTAGAAATACAATTCCTACAACAACGTTTAAACCGTCATCAATTATGCATTCGTGACGAACATATCTACGTCATTCATGATGTCATTTAGTATGACGTCATCCTACACGTCACGTAGTTGACTATGACGCCATATGATCGATAGATCATAATTAGGTGTACGTTTTATTTTGTTTTGGAAACATGTAGGTTATGTCCTGTGTGTAAATATCTTTATCGTTGTTACATCATCAACACTTTTCAGAGACTCATTCTGTTTACACGTGAAATACACCGTTCTCTTTTATTCGGAGGATCCTGAAGTATTTAAAGTGGATGCTAATCTCATCTCAAATGTTGTATTGCACCGATAGATTGTGGTTATATATTCTATATCATTCATATCCTGTCGCATTCCCTTAGCTGTATCACATTTATCTACTTTGTAATATAGCGAAAATTTTGAAGAGTGATCGCCACCATTTTGTCTCCTCAAGCGATAGTGTGTTATGTCATGTATGTGCCAATGCATTACATTCTTTATTATGTAATACTCATCCCGTTGAATATTCTGAAAGCTAATTTGACTGGAAGTAGTTGCTGCCTGTGGCAGCAACAACTTCCAGTCAAATTTGTTTCAAAATATTCAACAGCTTACCTGTATAATACAGTTTATACCACATTGCCAAACTATAGCTGGCACCTGTATGACTGAGCGTATATACCGAGGCAGACACGTTAGGTTTTTCTGATTGGTTGAAAGGTAAATCATGACTGCCATCATAGGCAGTAGAAATGTATCAACATTTAGCTGCTAAAGTCTGGATATCTTTCGTTGTCATCATGATAAAAAGCTAAAATGTCAGGGATGGATTATGTGTGGCAAATTCTATCAACTGAATGGTTAGTTTAAAACAAGGTGAGATTTTCTTTAATGACTGGAACATTCCTTGTTCGTATATCCTGTTTGATTACCGCTATGATATTTGTGTTTTTGATTGAAAATAAATTGATAAAATAATAAAATGTGCTGTATTTTTTATGTGTGGGAGCCCATATGATTTTCATCAATTGCATTTTCCGGCAGTATTTTCGTACGAAAACGGACATACGAAATAAACACCATATCAACAGTTTGACACACAGGCCACAAACAAAAATTTCTTTATAATGTATGAAATATTCTGTTGAATATTGCGAAACTATTTTGACTGCCTCCCAGAAATTGAAATACTGACATGAATGCTGTGTTTGCCATCGGGAAAATAATCGGTGTATATTTGAGAAAGGTTGTCGGCCTGTCTTAACATATTGTAGATATCGGATTGTCTTGTGGGAAGTCATGACCCCACTGGATATCTTATATTTACGAGTCAGTCCTATACGAAATACATATTTGAAAATACCAGGTGAGCTAATAGACCGAGTCACTATGTATATTATTATTTAGGAACGTATTATCAGCACTGGATGACCAGCACTGGTTGACATGGGCTGATGATGCGCAGTTACAGTTTCGGCGAAACTGAACCGAAACTGATAAGGATTGATGGATGATATTTAGCATCCAAGTTTAAATAATGGAATTAAATAGAATAGGACCACCGGTTCTGAGTTGATGGGTATCTGGCAATAGTTGAGATAAAAGTTGTTGCTGCGAAAACAGCACACGCTTTTATATTATTCAGCAGTCGTTTTGGGCAGTAGTTTAGGAAATAATCAAGGGATAAGGATCGATGGAATCGTACGTGACAAACTGACCATAGTCGATGACGACAGGCATTCTGGTTCTCATACCAGAATAGAACAACACCAGCTGGCAATGAGATCATACAGCTCATGTGCCTATTAACGATCGCATCCTACAGGCTTATTCACGATAGGCAATGGACAGGACATAGACATTGTAGAGTCCTGTAGGAATTAATAACACAATCGAAATTTGTATATCAACTATGTGTCAATCATTCAATGGCATGCTACAACATCACATTCCGTAATGTTGTTGGTTAGCTGACAGATCGCATCAAATCAGAACCAGCCAACACCGCTTTGCCTATGTGTAGCAGTAGCTCCATATAAGAGAAGCCCAGAGTTTGATTAGTAAGAATGACGTCATGATCAATGAGCGTCGATCAAACTCTGTGGCAAAGAATTAGGAAGAACACGTTTCAGAGAAAGAATCGAAATATAGATGATCATGGATTGGTCAGAACGACCAACAGTAAGAGGTAGAAGCTTCTAGGAGGGAATAAGCAGACGTTGATTGGCGGACTGATTACCCAGACCAGTCAAGCTGTGCTTATAACCTACCTAGAAGAATCATGAGAACAAAGAATATATAT
Organism: Chaetoderma sp. LZ-2023a; assembly: GCA_034401795.1. Classification (NCBI taxonomy): domain Eukaryota; kingdom Metazoa; phylum Mollusca; class Caudofoveata; order Chaetodermatida; family Chaetodermatidae; genus Chaetoderma; species Chaetoderma sp. LZ-2023a. The sequence goes on from CM067364.1 coordinate 4,993,726, forward strand.
TACGATATGTATATAACTATATATCGTAATATGTATAGAACTTCAGAGCTGCTGAAGTGTATAAATAAGGCACTTTGCCGTTTATCAAATCAATCAATCCAACATCAGCGTTCCGTAGGCATCTTGATGCTACGATAGTCGAAGCGCATATCAGATAGTATACTGTTAGAGTAACAGGGTCTTTTATTGTCAAAGTAAATTCATCATTGAATATCAAAGTCTTTTCTTAATGTACAGTTAGTTTGGATACAATAAAAACATCATCTTGCAAAAGCAGGACAAGAGTTTGGGTTGTGCTTAAGTGAACTCCAGAGTGAAGAGCAACACTTCACCGAAGCCGGGAATCTTCAATCAGTCAGATAGGCCCTATCGTCATCACAAATATCGTTGCGATCATCTAGCAAAGAGGCCAGCCGACGATAATAGTTCTACTGCTTCATTGGTAAGAGGTTGTCGCAGCAACCTATATCATCATAATCTTACCCTTGAGGTAGTAGGAAACAACATCGAGTAGTGACCACCCGGAGATCCAAAATCTTCAATATGATGATTTCAATAACGTATTATTTAATATAATTTTTTAAACTGTGAAATTGAATTAGAGATACGAGTCCCTAATTGAAATTGACAAGTAAAAGATTGTATTAATTTATATAAAATGAAATCATCATATGTTAAGCTTTATTTCGTATCATTATATTTAGATACACAATTTAAGCCGCTAAAAGTATATAAAGTATACCAATTTAACAATTCCTTTTCAAGCATTTGGTGTGAATCTGCACCTTTAACACTAAAACCTTCAGAGTCACAATTTTAAGACAAATATACAGGAAAGCTGTTAAAAGTTTCCAAAATAATTTGTCTGGGAGCTGCTGCTGTCACGGACAGCCATGGAAAGCAATAGCGCTTGGCCACACTAGCTTCATATATTAAACAAAGTATTGCTTAGCTCATAAAGAGTTTGTCTTTTCGATCTGTGGCAATAAAAACTTTAAATATGTCGCCGATCTTTTGACTAACCTTGACAAATGGAGGAATCCCGTTTCAGCTATGCCACGCCCATCACTAGCTAAGCTCCACCCAGGCTTTGTCCGTGTTGGGATCAACCGATCCCTGTACTCCCTGAATGTCTTCTCAATGTACAGTAAACTATACAGTTAAGATGTTGAATATTTTGAAACTCTCTTGACTGGGTGATGTTGCTGCCTATGGCAGCATGAGCGCTTAGTCAAATTAGTTTTAAAATATTCAACATCTTACCTGTATGAATGTTTATTAAATAGTAAAGACATACAATTCGTACAACGTGACGGACTATTAAGCGATTAAAATGGACTAAATCGAGTCATTTATGACGTAATTGATTATGGCGTCAGCATACACGTCAATTAGTTGATTAGCACGTGATGTTATTGACTGAAAAACTGGATTCATGAATTGTACTACATTTTAAACCATTTTGTCAGGAAAACATCAACACTTGATGCAGCATTATCTGTCCGATTCTCTAGTATCCACTTACTCAGTACTGATGGCGTTTTTAAAGGAAGAAGTAAATAAAATGGGTAGTATGTTACTTTTATATTAATAATTTTATTTCACTGTTTAATGTGATGATGCATATTGTGATAGACAAACTTACCAAAGCGATTGGGATCGATTGATTTCTGAACTCCCTGACTATCAATTTCTAGAAAATTATACAGGTAAGCTGTGGAATATTTTGAAGCTAATTTGACTGGGAGCTGCATGACAACACCAGCGCCAGTCAAATTAGTTTCAAAATATTCAACAGTAAGTTTATGAAATAGTAAAGACAACCAATTCGTGCAATAACGTTTAGTCCGTCAACAATTATGCATTCGTAACGAACATATCTACGTCATTCATGATGTCATTGATTATGACGTCATCCTACATGCCACGTAGGTGATTATGACGTCATATGATGCCTGCGAAACTGGAAGCAGCCATTGAAAGATCAGATCTGTCACTCAAGTATATGACGCCATAATCAATTACGTCACATATAGGCTGACATCACAATAAAAATACGTAATGAATGCCGGATCTCATTCATGAACATTGAAAAGTATGTCAAGTGTACCAAATGTATGTCTTTACTATTTAATAAATAGACCGTTGAATGATTTGACTGGCCATAGGCAGCAACAACATCCAGTCAAATTGGTTTCAAAATATTCAACAGCTTATCTGTATATTGATAATCTTGATATTGCGATTCTTGGAATTCAGGATGGAGCTTAGCTAGAAATGAGTCTACAGACCCTCCCGCCCACTGGTTTATAACATATTTTAATTTTTTTCTGAATTTCTCTGTGAATCACAACCAAAGTTGTATAACCATAACGTACAATGTGAGCCAAATCGGATCAGAAGTTTATTTGTTTGGAGACGGCTCCGGTTGTATGCACAGACGGACGGACGGACGGACGGACAGCCGGACGGAAGGACGGACGGACAGACAGACAGATAGACAGACAGACAGACAGACAGACGCAGACAGGATCGTAGTACCATCGTTACGGGATGAGGGTAATAATCCTCTGCGGCCTTCAGTCTGCCCTGTAGTTCTATCGCATTTTCGAAATAAATTGAATGTGTTTTGGAAGTTGGCTGTGATGAACTAGTGTATCTGTTAACGAATTGTCGTGTGATGATGATGGTGGTGGTGGTGGTGGTGGTCGTGTCTATGTAGATACGCTCCTTCTTCTCAGTCAGGTAGAGAGTATGGTCAAACAACTGAACTCGGCCTCCTGCTCTTCATGCTCAATCTTCTCCTCTTCCTGCATCGCCTGTCTCCTTCCCTCCTCCCGCCATTCCTCCTAATCTTCCCTTCTCTTCTCCTCCTGCACCGTCTTCTGCTCCTCTTTCCCCGTCTCTGCCTCCTCTCCTGCCTAGAGAAAATGCTAGTAACCTGTCGGATCGGAAGTTTGCCAAGTACCGTCATCAATCTCATAGCAATGGCTTCTGGAGGACCCATAATCACAAAAAGATTCTGGGGGATAGGGTCCTCTAATCTGGCCCGAATTGATTCAGACGTCCATCCTGGCATCCAGGTTGAGTGATATACTGGTGCCACATTATCACATTTCAGAACAATGGCTATGCGATACCAAAATGACTATATCCCGGAGAAAGCATCCAGAATATTGGCATCAACTCCAAAAATGAACATCCAACAAAAGCCTCGAGTCATTTAAGGACAGTTTTCCTAATGCGGAGATGTACTTTGCTGAGATTAACTGTTCTAATAGCTTGTCAGATAGGTAAAAGTACTGTCTCAAGCGTTTCACCGAATCAGCAAGTTCCAGCTGACACATTGACAAGGTCACCCCCAAAATTCCTGATGCCAATTTTCATGTTGAGAAGGATAGAATCTATCTGACGAAGGAAAACGCTAATCGTATTTATAACCATTGGCTGACAGTGATTAGTTTAAACTGAATATGGCTCAAGGCAATAGCTCCCCTAACATAGGATTAGGAACAGACCACGTCAATTTGTCAGGTGACTATGATCTCTCACGATCCTTACCTTTGTACCAGCTCCGAACAACAAAAACAGGATTAGATTTACGTTTAGACACATGTATTATTGAAGTAGCTAATTTTGGTCATTCGGTAAAAATTGCACATCATTTTCGAAATTAAAGTAGAGAGTCAAAACCATTTACGGTGGGACCCTCAAGATAGGCTAGTTGATGACAATGTTAAGGCAACCATAAAACGGTTGCTGATATAGCCAGATCATTGCCAGTTACAAAGAATAAGCAAAACCGTTCATTTTTCGAGCGACATGCTATCAACAAAATACGTAGAAATTATAATATTATTATAAAACCAGCCGATAAAGGTTCAGCAACTGTGATTATGTCTAGAGAAAACTACATCCGTGAGGCCGAAAGGCAGTTAACTAACACCAGGCATTACAGAAAACTTTATAATTTAATTTGGCCTCAAAACCGACAAAATTTCATTGAAATACTTAATTCATTGCATACAGATAAGTACATCGATAAGAAACAGCTAAAGTATATGCTAGGCGAGAATAATCCACAAAATCGGACATTTTAAATCTGGACTAAAATCCATAAACCTATCAGCACCTGGTTAGATCCATTAACACCCCATGGACGACCTATCATTTCAGACTCTTACAGTGAGTCTTATGGCGTTTCAGAATATATTGATTACTATTTAAAGCGCATTGCAAGAGCAGGAACACAGAACACTTTCTTTCAAAATTATCCAAATTGTTAGTTCTGAAAGATGCATATTTAGTCACATTAGACATAGATGCTATGTATAACAATATAGATAGTGATGCTGGAGTCAATGCCGTTAGGAATGCTTTTGTCAAATTTCCAGATCCAGATCGACCAGATACGGAAATTCTAGAAGTTATTGGGGCTAACTCATAAAGGCAACGATTTTCAATTTAATGGTGAAAAGTACCTTTAAATCTGTGGATGCCCAATGGCTAAATGATTCAGCCCAAATATTGCCACGATTTATGTTGCGTAGTGGGAAGAGGACGTACTGAACAAATCAACCAAAAAACCTCTTCTTTGCCTCAGATATCTAGATGACATCTTCATAATCTGGCACCAATCAGACGAAGACTTTAGGGAATTCTTTCGCATTTTAAGTAACCAAGATTCAAACATCAAGCTAAAACCTACTATTAGTGGAACATCAGTTGACTTTTTAGATGTCACGATCTATAAGGGTACTCAATTTGATTCGTTTGGAAAATTAGAATATATAAAATATTCTATAAGCCAACAGACTCAGATCGGCTGCTTCACAAAAAATCATTTCATCCTCCACACACATTTATAAAGGCCTGGTCAAATCGTAAATCATAAGATTCTTTCAAAACTCTAGCAACAGGCAAAATCTGAATGATGCAATACTCTGCGTAGTGCTTTGAAAGTACGGTGCTTTTCAACCAGTTTTCCTCTAAAAAAAAGATTAAAACAGAAACCATCGATGAGCTGGAAAATCTAAAACCACATAGCAGACTCGAGTTTGAACTTGTCAAAATTAAACACAACACACCAGTCATGTGTGATGGATCAGGTTTTATATGTGACAAAAACAGATGCAAAGTAACCAACTATATTGCAAACCAAGAAACATTCCTGAGCTTCCAAACTAAAATAAATATCATACCCGAACTAATATGCATTGTGATTCTGAGAATGTAGTCTATTTGATCAATTTAGCCCTTGCCTGAAACAGTATGTTGGTGAAACAAAAGATGCATTTAGAGTGCATGCTAGACGCCACGTATCTGATACTAACACCTCAACAGATACACAATACACCCTTCCCACATTGACGTCATTATACTGGGATTCCCCTAAATCGACGCTCAGAGCAAAGCCGCTGGCTGGTAACGCCGCCAACAAGCAGATGGCCCACATTGAGGTACTACTGCACTAAAATACACCGTACTGTAAACCATTCCTATGATAAACTAAAATCACTATGTTATTTACATCATACATCATTGGAAAGCGTATTCGATTGCCTAAGCATTAATGCATTATTTTTTATATTTTTGTAAAATTTTCACTGGATTATTTGCGTATATAAAATACACAATTATACATTAGATTCATTAAATCAATAAGGGCTATTTTAAAATTACAATCAACTTTATTGAATTTTACAAAACTATGAAAACGAATACCGAAATGCATAGAAAATTGGCTTAGCTTTCCAATGATGCGTGACTTCAATAATATTATGAAATTAGTTCTTCATATAAACTGCTTAAAGTGCGTTGTATCTGAGTCCAGTAGTAAAGTAATGCTGTTTGCGTGTCGGCTGTCGCAAACCAGCCAGAAGTAGTATGCGCGATGCATTCTGGGAAGGTATTTTCCCAAATTACGCTAATGTGGGAAAGGTTCATTGCTCAACATTTCCAACTTCCGAATAGAACAGATTCCGACCTTCGATAGTGAAGAAGAAACGAGTTCGTTTCGCAAAATACGAGAAGGCCATTGGATTAGAACACTCCAAACAAAAGCACCATTTGGAATAAATGTAGATTCAGGAATATCACAAAAGAACAAAATTATCCCATTTGAGCTCATATACAATAGACGTAATGCTGAATTAGCGAAAACCGTGAAAGATGAATATTCACAGTTGCGATCTAAATTAAAGGAACTGATTAAAGCAGGACAAGTAATAAGTTACACTAGAAATCTAAACCTGAAAGATTTGCTAGTAAGAACAAAGTTAGACCTCATAGTTCCTGATAACAATGATAAGGTTTCAGCCCTCCATACCTATTCATAAATAAATTAAATCCCAACCAAACTCAATGGTGGGGCAACTTGAAATCATGTCCGTATCTTTTAATTTGTATCGAGAAAGGTGTGTGTGTGTGTGTGTGTGTGTGTGTGTGTGTGTGTGTGTGTGTGTGTGTGTGTGTGTGTGTGTGTGTGTGTGTGTGTGTGTGTGTGTGTGTGTGTGTGTGTGTGTGTGTGTGTGTGTGTGTGTGTGTGTGTGTGTGTGTGTGTGTGTGTGTGTGTGTGTGTGTGTGTGTGTGTGTGTGTGTGTGTGTGTGTGTGTGTGTGTGTGTGTGTGTGTGTGTGTGTGTGTGTGTGTGTGTGTGTGTGTGTGTGTGTGTGTGTGTGTGTGTGTGTGTGTGTGTGTGTGTGTGTGTGTGTGTGTGTGTGTGTGTGTGTGTGTGTGTGTGTGTGTGTGTGTGTGTGTGTGTGTGTGTGTGTGTGTGTGTGTGTGTGTGTGTGTGTGTGTGTGTGTGTGTGTGTGTGTGTGTGTGTGTGTGTGTGTGTGTGTGTGTGTGTGTGTGTGTGTGTGTGTGTGTGTGTGTGTGTGTGTGTGTGTGTGTGTGTGTGTGTGTGTGTGTGTGTGTGTGTGTGTGTGTGTGTGTGTGTGTGTGTGTGTGTGTGTGTGTGTGTGTGTGTGTGTGTGTGTGTGTGTGTGTGTGTGTGTGTGTGTGTGTGTGTGTGTGTGTGTGTGTGTGTGTGTGTGTGTGTGTGTGTGTGTGTGTGTGTGTGTGTGTGTGTGTGTGTGTGTGTGTGTGTGTGTGTGTGTGTGTGTGTGTGTGTGTGTGTGTGTGTGTGTGTGTGTGTGTGTGTGTGTGTGTGTGTGTGTGTGTGTGTGTGTGTGTGTGTGTGTGTGTGTGTGTGTGTGTGTGTGTGTGTGTGTGTGTGTGTGTGTGTGTGTGTGTGTGTGTGTGTGTGTGTGTGTGTGTGTGTGTGTGTGTGTGTGTGTGTGTGTGTGTGTGTGTGTGTGTGTGTGTGTGTGTGTGTGTGTGTGTGTGTGTGTGTGTGTGTGTGTGTGTGTGTGTGTGTGTGTGTGTGTGTGTGTGTGTGTGTGTGTGTGTGTGTGTGTGTGTGTGTGTGTGTGTGTGTGTGTGTGTGTGTGTGTGTGTGTGTGTGTGTGTGTGTGTGTGTGTGTGTGTGTGTGTGTGTGTGTGTGTGTGTGTGTGTGTGTGTGTGTGTGTGTGTGTGTGTGTGTGTGTGTGTGTGTGTGTGTGTGTGTGTGTGTGTGTGTGTGTGTGTGTGTGTGTGTGTGTGTGTGTGTGTGTGTGTGTGTGTGTGTGTGTGTGTGTGTGTGTGTGTGTGTGTGTGTGTGTGTGTGTGTGTGTGTGTGTGTGTGTGTGTGTGTGTGTGTGTGTGTGTGTGTGTGTGTGTGTGTGTGTGTGTGTGTGTGTGTGTGTGTGTGTGTGTGTGTGTGTGTGTGTGTGTGTGTGTGTGTGTGTGTGTGTGTGTGTGTGTGTGTGTGTGTGTGTGTGTGTGTGTGTGTGTGTGTGTGTGTGTGTGTGTGTGTGTGTGTGTGTGTGTGTGTGTGTGTGTGTGTGTGTGTGTGTGTGTGTGTGTGTGTGTGTGTGTGTGTGTGTGTGTGTGTGTGTGTGTGTGTGTGTGTGTGTGTGTGTGTGTGTGTGTGTGTGTGTGTGTGTGTGTGTGTGTGTGTGTGTGTGTGTGTGTGTGTGTGTGTGTGTGTGTGTGTGTGTGTGTGTGTGTGTGTGTGTGTGTGTGTGTGTGTGTGTGTGTGTGTGTGTGTGGATTCGCATGAGGTACAATGAGTGGACTTACATTGTTTTACACAGCGACATAGAGAGGACGTAAAATAAAGGGAGGACATTTTTCAAGTCCTCTGTTTTCAAGTGGTAGAATTGGTCATAATTCAGTGTTAGAAGTACATATTATGTTAAATCTGTAATGTCCTGTATTTCTTGTATTTCCGCATTCTCTGTGTGTGTGTGTGACTTTGTGGTCTCACATATTCACACATTATCTCATAATCTGATACGTCTAGAGCTGTCCATGCTCTGATTGGTTTACAGTTGTAATTGAATATGATTGACAGCTGAACCTTCTCATTCCCCGCCTAGTTAGCCAGCTGCTAGCAACTCGCATTCTGATTGGATCATACATGCACACCTTATTCTGTTTCACTAGAGTTCAGACTAAGTTGTTCAGGCTATGGAGAACATATTTTCTGAAGATCGACAAAGTGTGTGGTAAGTTAATTGCTGAAATGTTTTGTTCATATGTTCATAATTATTTTATTTAATCCCCTTACATCGCCTTACTGTAGATAATTTATTATAAATTCGATTACTATGACCCAGAGGTACAGGATAATTCAAAACTATTACAAAATGATGCAAATGGCGACATTACTACTTCCCTGCTCACTTTGCTTTTAAAATCGTGGGTCAATCCTTCATGCTAACTTTGTCATGGAATTAAACAATTCTCAAATTATTACAACAATATGTATTCTTATCATCTATATCATGCATGAGTTTTCACGAGAAAAGCAGCAGAAAAATTGTGTGAGTAATGATTTAACAAACGGTGGACTTTGTGCTAAGTGTGTAGTGATGCAGCAATCAACGAAGATGTAGCACTCAAACACCCAGAAATGTTTTTCACTACATAATATAATAATATAAATGGGCATTAGAACATCAACATAACAAAACAGTATGAGCAACTATTAAATCTATAGATAGATAGATAAATAGATAGATAGATAGATAGATAGATTTGTATGCATGTGTGCTAAGCATGCCCTTTGTTTGTTATTATATATATATATATATATATATATATATATATATATATATATATATATATATATATATATATATATATATATATATATATATATATATATATATATATATATATATATATAATTCACAAAAACATCATGTGCATTCGCTATGTCCAAACAAATGCTTGATATATGTGTTTCCAGCAATATAATGTGAAGCGAGAAATGACACTTGAAAAAAGTTATTCAAATTTGTGTCTATTTTCTTCGAATATCAACACACCTCTTAATTGTGCTTTATGGATATTTTAAATTGATGTCCACTTATAACTAATATAATTATCCAGATCAGATAATATACAGCTTATGGCAATCTGTGTATGCATCAAGTTGGTTAACGTATATTTACAATGAATTTTTTCAATGCCCTGAGCTGAATGTTATGAGGTCATGTTGATTAAATCGCTTGGGCTGGTTCATTTGATAGATTTTGGCGCATATTTCCCTTGTATGATTTATACAGATTATTTTTGATAAATTATTGTTTTGTCTGATCTTAGCCTATGTATTCCACTTTATTTAGTCATTCCAGATACATTATAAAAATATACGCGCGCATTATATCGAAGTAGGTCAAGTCGTCCTTGAGCAAACTCGCCCCAGATACTCGTAATTTTTCAATTCGTCCAAAGTCAAGTTAGGGTTTTATAGAAAAACTGATGCAATGGTCTTTGCTAATTACTAATGTAGTTGTCTTTGGAAATGTTAATCATACAAGGTTGTCAATGTAGGTTGGTTGGTTGGTTTATCAGACACCAAACAAGTACAGTGCTTTAAGTTATTGTTTATTGACATGCAGTTAATAAAGTGTTAAGTGCTAAAGGTTAATAACAGGGTTGGCTAGTTTTGGACACTAGTGGTTTAAACCGCGGTTTAAGCCATGGTTTAAACCGTCCGCCCAAAATAGTTTTTGGACACCTTAAATTGTCCAAAACTGTCCAAAACCTAAAATATTGGTATAAAAAATATTTTTCTGAAATGTAATTTTCTTAAAACAACTATATAGCATTTAGACACATACAGGTACATGTACATATTGATGGATGGTTATCTACACGTATTTTTGAATACTTTATTGCTATATAATAATAATAATAGTCTAAAAGGACACATATGATTTCAATAAATTAGGAGTCTTATTTGCTTCTTTCTATAATCCATGGGTTAATTTTTTTCAACTTTTGTTTGTCTTAAAAATGTTTTAACTCTGTATATTTCGACCAGTTGTGTTAAACCCACAGAAACCATATTTAATCAATAATGTAAACATATTAGACTACCTATGTACAGCTAGATGTTTATATTATTGAGAACTGTCTCTGTGTCTAAATCTATTTCTTGCAAAATGTTCATGGCCTATGGAAGAATCTTAAACTCATAGAGAAAATATAGTCTGCTAAGATGTTGTTTCAACAATTAACTGATGACCCTTGCTCTCTAAGGCTATTTTAGAATGCACTACTCAGTACACACATGAGCTATGTTTACATAAGATCTTATGCAAATTTGGGATTAAGGCATTAAGCTGATAGAATATAAATTAGATTCTTCATGTTTTCATCTATCCTCAGTTAATGCTAGATATCAATTAGACAATTAGTAAAAAGATATCCTTGTGCTACATTAATCTTTGAATTCTTCTGTTGTCCTGAATATTTATGTGTTGATGGTATTTGAAATAGTTAATATGTATTTCAAACGTGGTAGGCCTAAGGATCCAATTTGAAAGCACTTTTTGGAAGTTAAGATTAATGGCAAACAAATGGCTAAGTGTAGAGAGTGTGAGTACACAGTTGTCAACAAGGTAGCAAGGATGAAAATACACTATGAGAAGCATGAGAAGTCTACTGAAAGTCCTGTTGAACAGGCTGATACAGACAGTGCAGACACACATATCCGCAAAGACATCAAGATTTTGAAGGTAAATAAAATTAATGCTTAACCCCTTGCCCTCTAATGTCAATAATCAAAAATTCTATATTTTATTGTGACTATACCAAGGAAACTGTTTTTCATTTTTCAACAATTTTGTTGGGCGATGACAAATCTGTTGAAAATAAAAAAACAGTTTATCTTTTAATTTTATTTGAAAAATGTTTTTTGTTGACATTGGAGTGCTAGGAGTCCAATATATCTAATACATGCCTTAACCCTTTCACCGATAAATTCCTCAGCTATCATTTTCAAGGACACTATGCGGGAAAACTGCAGTTGTAATTACACCACAAAAACATCCATTACCGTTCAATCACGACTTGCTAAATCAATTATTTGCATTTTGCTATCAGAATAAGATTTTTATGCCTGCATACACACCTCCCCATGCCTAATCCTATTCCTATGGACCCTCAACCAGGCTACTGGTTGAGTCCCACCTCCAGCCTACCATCAGGTATAGACTGGCACCAGTCTATACTCACCTCATAGTGACGCTTGTCACTACGCGCACTCACGCATGCGCATCAGAGCCCGAATAGGAAACAGATTCACTTTTCTAAATTTAAGTGCAAAATATTTAAAGTCTGATTCTCAAATCTTACCACGCGGGGTGGTTGAGGCCGGGTCGTAGTGATTGAATGGTAAGTATGTTTTTATAGTGGTTAATAAAACAACAGACCAACCCGCAAGGGGGGTCTGTGGGGGGTTGTTATTACACCACAAAAACATCCATTACCGTTCAATCACTACTTGCTAAACCCATAGATTTGGTCAGTGCCCCCTGTCCACATAAGGTGGGAGGAGATTTGAGAATCAATAAACCAGGATAAAAATCAAACCAATCTTATCCCTATGTTATTGACATAACATATTATTGTATTTAGCTCAATCACAACGTGATTAGCAAATAAGAACAAGTTGAACTTAAAGAAATAACTAAAAACCAAAAGAAGACTTACCATTTCTCACCGACGTAGTCTTTTAACGAAAATGGTGGAAAGTGATTGGTAAATAGTCTTCGGCTTTTTTGGTTAATAAACAAGGATAAATTAAATCAATCTTATCCAAATGTTAACAACATAACCTAATATAGCATTTAGCTCAATCACCCCGTGATTAGCAAATACGAACAACTTGAACTTAAAAGAAATAACTAAAAACCAAAAGAAGACTTTCCCCCTATCTCACAGACGCATAGTCCTAACGAAAATGGTGGGAAGTACTTGGTAAATAGTCTTCGGCATTTTTAGTTAACAAACAAGGATAACATTAAATCAATCTTATCCAAATGCTAATAACGTAACCTAATAGTGCATTTAGCTCAATCACACCATGATTAGCCTGCACTCTGGTCTTTGAGCTAAAAGGATGTAAGGTGTATTCACATTTCCCTCCTGCTACCTGCATGATCTCATCTAAAGACGATCCCTCAAAAAGAGTGAAAGAAGTAGCCATACCTCTAACGTCATCGGGAGGGAGCATCCATCTTCTGAAGGGAGCAATAAAACCAGCGAACCAGAACACTCCGGGCTTCTATTCAAATATGTTCCTTGTCCCCAAGAGCACGGGGGGATGAAGACCCATACTCAATCTCAGGCCATTAAATAGATCTCGACGAAAGGGAAATTGAAATTTCCTGCATACCTCCTTACTACTCTTAATTCAGAACCACCAGTTCAGTCTGTAATTTTTTCTAGTGCTCATTATGTGAAAGTGGCCCCAATTTAGTCATGATAATCTCTTTAAAATATTTATCTGTAGAGGCATACTCAAGAGTACATTTGCAATTACTAATATATTTTATGGTTCCATGTTTTACTAACAATGCTTTTGAATGAATCGATTGAGCTCATGGTTTATATAAAGGTACCACCTATATAAGGAGGTCAATATGTCATGCTTTTGGGCCAACCTCGCCACCGTTCAATCATTTCTTTGAAACTATTAGTGGAGTATTCTGTCAGTACTGTTCCAGACATATTTTCTATCAGATGAGATACTGATCTGCCCAATGCCTGATATAGTTGACTACAGGAAACATTTTCATCCAAATCTTCCTATAACATATCCACATATTCTTCTATCAGACGAAATCAAAATCTGGGCCAATCTGAAACTGGATGTGGATTGATACCAAAATCTAGTCAAGTTGTGCATTCTCTAAGCCCAACATTTTTCACAAGTTATGTTCAAATCAGTGTTTAAGTTTATATCCCATATGTGTAATATGATTAGTACCAAATTGAGAATTGTGTTCATTCCTTGTAGGCTGATTGTCACAATCAATGTGCATAGAATGGTTCTTCACTTGATGGCATACCCTACACACTTATCCACATGCAGTTTATTCGGTGATTTATAAAATGGAGGATGGAATTGTGTTTACTGTGTGGTAGCGTGCAAGAGTAGGAATCAGAGGACATTGTGTCTAGAGATGTAGCAATCAAAGGACCTGTGTGTGTGTCTTCGCTTTATATGACGAACAAAGGACTTGCTTAGCACACACAGTTATCATTATCAACCTATTTACTTATGTAAGTTGTAACAAACAGAGGACTGTGTGCATGGTGAGATAGAATGATAGAATAAATTTGTTAAACAATGTTAAATGACAAAGCTTCAGACCAATGAACCTTGAAGAAAGATTTTGTTGACACAGCTAACTGCACACGTTTGGTTTTACCTGACAAATTCAGAAAGATGTCAATAATTAAATAAACATGCATTTACCACATATGGTCGCTAAGTGTGAGATATGATTGAAATGTAGACTTAGCTTTAATAATGTGTGTCAATATGTGATATACTATAATTGTATTTGTATTTGAAAGATGATATTTAGATTTGCTAAAATTGAGAATGGCGTATTTGTATTTATATTTGAACGAACTAGAAATCCCGTATTTGTATTTGTTCACCAGCATTGGACCGGCCACTTATAAAGAAATATTTCACAGAAGAAAATATTTAACATACACGGAAGAAATACTTTGACACTAACTGCTGAAATTTGGATCCAACTTCTGTTAGATACATTTGCTGTTTTGAAGCTGTTAAGAAACTAGAATGCCTTGTCCTACATGTGTTAGGGATGTGGCTTCTAATAGGCGATTTCTAGCAGGCTGGTTCTTCCCTTGATAGCATAGCCTACACCTCTCTCTAAATGTACATGAAATTTATTCAGTGATTTACACAATGAGGGGATGGAGGGTGTGTTTACTGTGTGGTAGTCTAGCAATCAGAGGACATTGTGTCTATAGATGTAGCAATCAAATGACATGGGTGTTTTCACTTTATATGACGAACTAAGGACTTGCTTAGCACACAAACCTCTCAATCTTATATATTGATGTAAGTTGTAACAAATAGAGGCTTGTCTCTTAACTTTGCATGTTGAGATAAAATGAGAGATTAAATTCGGTAAATAACAAACCTTCAGACCAATGAGCCTCAGTACATGCCAGCCATCTTTAGCTAAATAATATAATTAATTGCCCGGTTGTTTCCGGTTATCAATGCACGAAGCCCAATAATTGATGATTTTAATTAATTTAATTTCACAACATTAGAGTTTACGGAAGCCATGGTTTCGGTGAGTTAGGATGGTATGCTGTTCAAAATAGCTCATAAGATTAGAATAGATGATGTGTTCCAACATGTTACTGGCAATTTCCTGGATGCATTGCTGCTGTGAGAGCTCCTTAAAGGTGATCACAGATGAAAATTATAATTTAATAAAAATAGCAAAAAATACAAGATTTATCATATGTTGAGAGTTAAAAACAGTTAGACAAAATTTGACAACCTCTATTTAAAAATTTTGGCTAAGCTCATCGATTCTGACCCGCTACATAATTCACACTATGACATCATCACATGAATAATTGTCAACTACCTGTGTCAGACTACACCACGTGTGTTTTTCTGTTACATTAAACTGGTGTCTAATACATTTATTAAGTGGGATATCAACTTTGATATTATTTCTAGTGTAACAAACATTATTCTTTCTCAAGCATCTCATCAACATGAAGGTGTCCGGAGATCTCTTCACTAGTAGTGAATACCATGTAACCCAACATGACCACGAACAAAATAAATCTTTTGTGTCGTATTTCCATCGCGTTAAAACATGCGTCAAATATATCGCACCTCGCCATAAATTAAAAATTGTAAATTATTAGCCCGTTAATAATTTGCAGTAGGTTCGTCATAAAAAAATAAATGGGTCAAATCAAATTAGACGCATCAACACAAGAGCTTAGGCCCGCCAGAAATTGTCTGGACAATGCGTTCTATATTGCATTTTGTTTTGTATCGCGTGAAAAAAGGGGCACATTTTGTTTACCCTTTGGCGCATTTTTAATAAGCTATTTTTGAGGTGTACTTTGGTATTCCCCATTATGTGAACTAATTAAGCAGATGGACCGGCGGCAGGCTACTTTTACGGAAATTTGTTGATGCTTTATGCAAATACGGGTCGCACTTATTTCAAATACTCAGGCACTCCTGGTATATAATCTCAAAAACATATTACCATCAACCCTGATAAGGAGTCGGAGTCACAATATAGAGCACTTTTAGGCTAATTCTTTTTAAATATTTTAATCATAATCACCCTGGTAATCTGATATGAGGCAAACGCATTTTACATGTATATTAAATTAGGTGACATTATTTATATTAAGAACATGCCTTGTCGCGTTTATAGTGGTAAATGAAATAGTCCATTTTAATAATTTGAAGACAGGATAATATTATTATTTTACATCGAGTGGCAGCCGTGTTCACTTAATAGCACTGCTGCTTTAGAGGGTGGGTGAGGCGGTGCAGTTGACTGGGGAACTATAATTGTCACCGTCACCATTGGTAGGGCCATCATTATTTCCGTCATTACTGATGACTCCGGTCGTTCAAGTATATGGCGTCATAATCAATTAGATCACATGTAGGATGATGTCGGAATTAGAATTGAGAGAAATACTCCGTCATGAAGCTGGAATAGTCCGTCAAGTGTATAAATTGTATGTCTTTGATAGATGTACTATTTAATACTCATTCCACCGATTCTATTGAAAACTTTAAAACTAATTTGACTGTGCGCTGACTATGGCAGAAACAGCACTCAGTTAAATTAGTTTCAAAATATTCAACAGGTTAGCTGAGGTTACCTTGTAGGTAGGTGCCTTGCTAATGGTATTCTCGGAATTCAGGGTTCCATCGATTCCAACACAGGCAAATCATGAGCGGAGTTGCCTACAAATGGACACGGCATAACTAGAAATGTATCTCTCAGTTATTGGTACATGTACCCCACCATTATCTGCATCAGCATTTTTACTGTCAACATTATCGACATCGTAATCGCGATACTGGTTACTCTCATTATGTCACTTGTCATCACCATCATTGCCACTCATCATCATAGTAAGATACGGTCATCACCATCATCATTGTCACTGCCATCTGTCTTATCATCATCATTGTCACTCACTTGATATAACTTTACTGTCATCCTCATCATCACCTTCATTGTAACCATTATTATTATTATTTTTGTTATTGTCAATACTAACACGCATCGTGATTGAGCTCATAAAATTGTGATATTTATTTCAAGCCGTTGGTGTGTGTGGACACAGCCGATGATTAGGTGGTGCTTTGGACTTCCGGGGATAACAAAGGGAGTTCGAATTGGCTGTTCATAAACAAGTCAGTCATTCGTTCTCTCTTTAATTTCACCTGGGTTCACTTTCTGCAGGGACAACCCCGTATCAGAAATGATGTCGGTGCCAATCAGACATGTGTACGCGCGCCATCAAGATGTTGTATCCTATTATGAAGAATAATTGATTTAAACAAAATGGATCCATTGTACATTTTTTACTTCTTTCATTTTCTCTAGTATTGGGCCCAATGAGAAACGAAATCACTGTTGTGGCACGTTTGGTCATACTTAGAGCTATTGACTTCAAACTGGGTGAGTGAGTACCTCTGGGAAAAAGCTAGCATCCATATATTTACTAAGTCAGTCTGATCTACTTTCTGGATAATATACTAGTTGGCTAATAAAGGTTTATGTGGTATATTTCGATAACTTCATCACAAATTGACATTATAAATTGAGAGTGATGTGAAATAATGATGTCAGAAATATGATGAATCAAGAAACAATGTAACAATTGGCATCGAGCATGCACATAGAACGCCGTTCTTACTTTCTATTTCCTGGATTTTAATCAGTTTCAAATTGAAAGGAATTAAGACAATATGCAGCAGTATTTATTCGTGTAATTGTTTTTCATATGTTTATTCATTTAATATGTTTCTTCATATTTCAGAGTGATAAATTGTACAGGTAATGAATATCTCCATCAGCATTTTTACTGTCAACATTATCGACATTGTAATCGCGATACTTGTTACTCTCATCATGTCACTTGTCATCACCATCATTGTCACTCATCATCATAGTAAGATACAGTCTTCACCATCATCATTGTCACTGGCATCTGTCTTATCATCATCATTGTCACTCACTTGATAGAACTTTACTCTCATCCTCATCATCACCTTCATTGTAACCATTATTATTATTATTATTATTATTATTATTATTATTATTATTATTATTGTTATTGTCAATACTAACACGCATCGTGATTGAGCTCATAAAATTGTGATATTTATTTCAAGCCGTTGGTGTGTGTGTGGACACAGCCGATGATTAGGTGGTGCTTTGGACTTCGGGGGATAAGAAAGGGAGTTTGGATTGGCTGTTCATAAACAAGTCAGTCATTCGTTCTCTCTTTAATTTCACCTGGGTTCACTTTCTGCAAGGACCACCAGGTATCAGAAATGAGGTCGGTGCCAATGAGTCAGGTGTACGCGCGCCATCAAGATGTATCCTATTATGAAGAATAATTGATTTAAACAAAATGGATCCATTGTACACCTTTGACTTCTTTCATTTTCTCTAGTATTGGGCCCAATGAGAAACGAAATTACTGTTGTGGCACGTTTGGCCATACTTACGTGTAGAGCTATTGACTTCAAACTTGGTGAGTGAGTACCTCTGGGAAAAAGCTAGCATCCATATAATTACTAAGTCAGTCTGATCTACTTTTTGGATAATATACTAGGTGGTGAATAAAGGTTTATGTGGTATATTTCGATAACTTCATCACAAATTGACATTATAAATTGAGAGTGATATGAAATAATGATGTCAGAAATATGATGAATCAAGAAACAATGTAACAATTGGCATCGCGCATGCACATAGAACGCAGTTCTTACTTTCTATTTCCTGGATTATAATCAGTTTCAAACTGAAAGGAATTGCAATGTATAATCAAGCATAAAATATAAGCCCATGATATTAGGCCTATAATAAAGTAAAACTGGTCTATATAGCATGGATTGTCACAGATTAGCAAATGCTTAACGCAGCATGCAAAAATGTAATGTTTATTTGCAAACCAAGATGACTATTATTTACAATTTACCAATGATATGACTGGTTCCGTAAACTAAGCAGTTATTTCAGCGGTAAATTTTCAAAAATAGTCTTCTTGATTTGCAAATGGGCAAATGGACTACCGGTACACAAACACTAATGGAAATGTTGCAACATCTTTTAGTATATGCTATTGAGAGCAATACATATTGGGGTTGCTGGCTAATATACAGTGTATGTCCGTTTGCTGACCAAGACTTCAGAAGACTATTTTTGAAGATTTACCAATGAAATAACTGTTTTGGTAATCTAACCTGTCATTCCAGTGGTAAACTTTCAAAAATACCCTTTAGTTGGTCTGCAAATGGACATTATCAAGACAACTACATACATGACAGAAACCCTAATGATGGAACGGCAACATCTTATTATATATTTATTCACACTATTGACAACAATATAAATTGGGGTGAGCGAACTGAGCTATAAACCATGTACTGGTACATGTATGTCCATTTACTGACTAAGACTCCAAGAGATTACTTTTGAAAGTTTACCACTGGAGAGACTGGTTTTGTAACCCAACCAGTCATTTCAGTGGGAAATTTTCAAAAATAGTCTGTTGATTTGTAAATGGACATTTATCAAGACCATTGAGGACGTGCTAGTGATAGAAAGGTTGACCAGCATCTAGTATATTTATTCATCATCAGGCAATGAGCACAATACACTAATTAATGCATATATTGGGATGCGTAAAATGAGTTATATTTTCAAAAATTCTTCATAATACATTGGTTGTCAATTTGGGGACCCAGACTCCAAGAAGACTATTTTTTTTTAATTTACCACCGTAATGACTGGTTCAGTAATCTAGCCAGTCATTCCAGTGGTAAATTTTCAAAAATAGTCTTCTCTTGGTCGGCGCAAAGACACTCCTCAAGATCACTTCATATGAGGTCTTTGACTGACTTGCCCATTAAAGGGTTTACTTTAGCTATTAAATTATTACTAGGCCACCGAGGTGTGGTCAGTCACAAATTGTACTTAACACTTGTCAATTTGTACTCACCTTAGGCTAACAGTGGTAACATGCTAGTGTTAATTTTTGTGAATGACACATGTAGGTAAAACTTTTCTTACTTTGTAACCAAAGATGCGCCAGATCCACCTTGCAACTCTCCTTATGCCATGGCGACCATCATTCATCTGTTCGTCAACTTTTGCTTTCAAACACTACTCCTCATTAATCACTTGGCCGATTTCAACCAAATTTGGCTGGAAGGACACTATGGTCGTAGGCTCCAGAATTTCTCTTCAGAATTTTAATTCATCAATTCTTTTGGTGAAAATCTTTGATTTTATGAAAAGTTTACCGGAAATTGTCGAAATGTTGCATTCAGAACCCGCAGTACATTAAAAAAAATTAGAAAGATTATAAAACAAGATATTTGATATTCAGACTTTGATGCTATGTTTCTAAATGTACTGCGGGTTCTGAATGCAACATTTGAGATCTTTTAATGACATATCTTGAGAACGACATGGCCGATTTTAATTCTGTAAATGGCTATCTATGGGGTAACATATCTGCTACACGATGGTCTGTTTCATATTGTGATTCTCAGTTAACCAAACTAGATATTAGCGAAATATATGAAAATTACTTTTGCTGGAATTGCAGGGAAGGTTTAGGTGAGAGTTTTGGGGTGATACAAAATAAAATTGATACCAAATTAGGTAAATAAAAGCTCAACAAATTGGCGATCAAAATCGATTTCAGTGGCCATTTTAGAAACAAGAGGCCCTTAAAAATTGACATTTCAAGTAGACTGTGCTACATATATAGCCCTATATATTTTTCAGGAATTTAACAGTTGTCACCAGAATACAAATTTTCTTTAAAATAAGCCCCAATCCCAGATTGCTCCTGACTAAGTTGGCTGACCGACTTCCTTTACACAAACTTGTATCCTTATGCCCCAATGATGCGAGCTGTCAATGAAAGTTTAGCCGTGATTTTTAGTTTATCCCAAAGGCGTGTAGTTGCATTTCTTTTATGATATCCATGCAAATTTTAAGTCTAAATTTTAGCATCTGTCATTAAAGAGATTTGAATTAGCATATTACCTTCAATTGTGTTAATTTTACGGGTTTTTCAATTCCTTATTTGGTAATTCTCAAGTTCTTTAAACAATAATGTTTAACCCATAAATGGAGGCTGTGTTGTAGTGATAACATATTGACAATATCACTAGCTGGTTGATGTCACAGTTCTATGCTGGCTGTGGTTAAACAATAATGTTTAACCTATAAATGGAGGCAGTGTTGTAGTGATAAAATATTGAGACAATCGCCCAGCTGGTTGATGTGACAGTTCTATGCTGGCTGTGTCTATCATTGAGAAAATCACTCCTCATTGGCCTCAAAGTTATACACGTTATAAAGTGTTACCAGGGTATTGGCCTCAAGGAAGTATAGATATGACCACAGCTACCTAGGTTCACACTTCACAGAAAATAGGAATAAACCTTATTTATAATGAAACATGATAATAATCATATAAACAGTCTTGCATTTCTTTATTTCTTTATTTAATGAGCTTCTTGACATAATCATCCAAATGGTGTGCATCCTGAATTAGATAAATGTTAGTTTTTTAATTTACATTTTACGCCTCAAGGGCTAATCTGATCTCGGTAAAACATTGCAGATTTGTTCTATGATTTTGCATTATTTCTTTAAAACACCTTCAATTTCTGAAACCACTTGATCGCTCTCAACTAAATTTATCAGGAATTATCCTTGCATCATAGAAAGACAAGTGTGTTCAAATGCAGACGATTGGTCGACTCATTTGCAGCCATCATGTATTTAAAAAAAATTACTATAGGGCAGCATCTTTCTTTAATTCTATGCAGGAACTTGATTCATCAGTTTTTCTGGCGGACATCCAGAATTTTCTGACAATCTTCTGGAAGGCCTTTCCAAGAGTATTACTCATTAACCACTATGCCAATTTCATCCAAACTTAGCAGGAACTATGATATTTCTGGTTGTTATCTAGGATCCTGTAAAGTGTGCAGGAAATTATTTTGAAAGACTACTACTACTCATTATCCCATGGACCAATTTTAATCAGATAATCATAATTGTATGCAGAAATCTTATTAGTTATTTATGGCAGCTGTCATCTTGAGGTTTTCTGAGAAAAAAACTGATTAGAGATAGGATTCCAAACTTCTATACAGAAATCTGATAACAGAACGTTGTTATCACAAAGCCAGTGGTCAATAGTTTGAGGTGATGCATGTGGTCATCAACCATTGAGTAACATAATTGTTCCCTCCCAGATAGGTTGATTTTCTGACCCCGGCAAAGTAGTTTAAGCAGTTCCATCTTTTGAAATAAAGATCAGAGCTGTTGAATCTTAATTGTTAGAATTTAGGTTGAAGCGCACCTCAGGTAAATAGCTTTAGATCAACACTGTTAAAGAGATCGACAGTGTTATTGTGGTTGTCTAATCAGGAGTAACGTCCAACTGACTTAGTCATATGTTTCTGTGATCCTACCTTGATTGCGAGTATATCGATATCGTTACGCAAATTTGGACAAACACCAGAGACATGTGAGCTTTATCTTCTATACTAAGCGATCCGCACCACATAATGTTAGATCCATGATCAGTTAAATAACTTTGAATTCTAGTTCATTGACTTCACCCACGGTTATCACGTTGCTATAAAGCCTCTAGCGGCATTAACTCTATAATCCGTGATCTACTGATATTCAATTTCGATCCATGTAATTACCTTAAATTCAAGTGCTTCCAATATGCTTGAAGCTTGATCTGATCATCACCAAATTTGATATTTGTCATTGACTTCATTTTGAGGTCATACATTTAAGATTAATCCCGCATTAACATATTCGCCAATCATAATGGGATTTGTGAGTTCCTATAACCCCTAGACTGTCTTCCACTATGAAAGAACTTTTCTAGATAACGACCTGGAACTGGATGGATGTGGAATATGGTCTAACTTTGCCGACATTACTATGATAGTAACAATACATGTAAACTGTTGCTGTCTATGACTGCAATAGTTCCAAGTCAAATTAGTGTCAAAATAATGAATGTTTATTAAATAGTAAAACTATCAAAGACATATAATTCATACAATTGACGGACCTTCCAGCAACATGACAATGTATTCTTTGTGAATTATGATTAGCAGCAGCCAATGCCTACATGTGGCATAATTGATTATTATAAGCTGGAGCGGCAGATTGGAGTCATCAATTACAAGTGCTACGTTGGCCACATTAGCGCGTGCTCTGTCACTAAGGACTAATATGTGCATATGGAAACAGTATTGCTCTAAGCTGTGGCATAGTATACACCAAAATTGTTTCTAAAATGACCATTAATTATCAAATTCTAGCATATTAAAACTGTATTATTGCTCCCTGAGGAACCCATTACAAATTGCAGTAATTACATACATGACAGCACTCTGGTTATCTTTGTGTCGATAATGGTATAGCCACCTTGCAAATTGAAACATATATGTATCCCCCCACCCTCCCCACACACACACATGTAAGCAATACATTATGTTAATTGTCATATGTGGATGTGCCCAATGTCACTCGTATCAGTACATGCATATCAAGAACGATGCATTATGCAATCCCTGCGGTCCGTAAAAGCAGCCTGACAAAGATTTCCGTGTTTGGCCAT